>CACRXP010000062.1:503528-513743 GCA_902702965.1 Spirometra erinaceieuropaei
GGGTCAAGGCTGCTGTTGCAGAGGAGCCGCCGGACCGGTCACAAGGACAAACATGTGCTGACCCCCTAACCCCTGTTCCTCCATCTTCCCTATCCCCTACTCGTTCACCCTGCCCACTGCCTTGCCCTTCCCCTCCCTTGCCATCCACCCCTCCGTCCCGCATACTTCCTCTCCCTACATGTCAACAGCATCCAACTGCCACACCATCGTCCACCACAGCACGCAGTCAACCCTCTTCGACTGTACCTCCTGCATACATAACTCGCAGTGGCCGTCACGTTCATTTTCCCGATCGTTTAGTTACCCATTTTTTCTAGACTTGTGCATATCCTCCGGCGCCGTATCCCGTCGCCCTCCGGTCTAGAAGGGGGGTACTGTGGTGAGGTACCTGACTAATTGACCTTTGACAACTTGGTCCCTTTTTCTTTGACCGCATAGCTTGTTTGAATGTGACGGAAAACGACACACCTGCTCAACCCGCCTTGCTAGCGTGCTCTGCTGTGGTATTCTATTGTCAGTTTTCTTAACGTTCAAAAACCTCTATATTATTCACTGCTCCGATTTACTTGCTGCATTTAAGGCTAGGGGCTCGTGAGATATAACTCGTTAGTTCGTGGGAACATTACAATTTACAACACCACCGTATTGCCAAAATCGATGAACAAGTCAATTTATTGGGAATTGCAATTTCCACTGAGTAATAAACGGTATGTCCAAGTTTCTAACCTCTGCGTAACTCTGAAAATACAGGCATCTGCATTTACTCGCCTGTTGTCACCATGCAATTCTCATACCCGACTCCTGTGCTCATGGATTCTTCAGCGTAATTTCGTAGTCTAATATAAAATAAAAATGAGCACGATGTTAAGAAACCTTCTGTCCTGCTAACGATTATCTTGCCAACAATTGGTCAAACACGAGTGTAAGTCCACTTGAATTAAGTTGAGTGTCAGCGCCGACATAATGTTTGAAGCAGACACTGCATCCTGCGTGAAAGTGGCGTGTATAGTTGGACTAAGCCCATAATTTGCTGAAAAGATTACAAAGAAAGCAGCTGTCATGCAGTTAAGATGCGAGCAGTTGGAGGGCAGCAGTCAGTTTGCAGGAACTTGAGGAAGAGAAAGGAAGATTCAGTCACCTACAGGATGGTCTCCCCAGGCATGTTTCCGGGAAATCTAAAAGAAGTTAAGCGGTTTCATTGCTGTTTATCACAAGGAGATTTGCAGGCACATTGCGATCTACAAATTAAGTGTCATGCAGTTTCTGATTCTTCTTGGAGTTCTCAGAAGAAGTCTCTTATACCGTTACGTTTCACCAATAAATCCATATAACAGGTGAACCAGAGAGATAAATAATCACTGGCTGGGTCATTTGAAACTTATCTGCATAATCAGACAGTCATGGCCCCTCCTAAACATTACCCTAACCTTAACCCTAACCTTTAACTCTATCCCCTAACCATAACCCTTAACGCCTTACCCTAACCCTTAACCCCAACCCCAACAGTATTGTGTTCATCAGTTGGGGCTACCGAACCTCATCTTACCGACATTATGCCTATGCACGCCACATCAAACAGTATAACACGTAGTTGCGGGTGCAGATACATTGGGCGCACACAAAGGCAGTTGGCAGCTAGGTCAGATGAACACATGTCGAAGTGGTTGCTTAAGGCGGAAAATAAAGTACCAGGAGCTTAATTACAAAGCACCTAGTGGACACGGGCCATGCGGTGAGCCCAAAGGTTGTATCTAGGTTCCTGCTTCGGGCGACCGCCAACTGATGTTCGTGTGGCGGAGGATTATCCAGTCTGGACTGCAGACGCCTTACTTTCCCTCCTAAATCTCTGTCTGGAAACAAACTTTTCCTTCTTCAACCAATACTATCGACAATTAAAAGGCGTTTCCGTGGGTTCAGCCTTATCCGGTTTCCTGGCAGAATAAAAAGCTGTGGCTATTCTCGCATCTAACCCAAAAATTGGCTGCTCTACGTAGATGAAAATTCTGTCATTGAGAAGAAAAACCAGTTAAATCTGATCCATGCGCATTTTCGTTCTACATTTTTAGGAATCAAGTTTATCTCCGAAACAGTGATTGATGGACGACTTCCATTTTTGGATGTCTTTGTACGTCTAAAACTGATTAATCATTTCACGCGTCAGTTTATCGCAAACAGGCGTATTCAGAGGTTATTCTACATTTTGAGAATAACCACCCTGTCTCCTACTAATGGAGTACAGTCTATAGCCCTCTGGATCGAGCCAAAACTCACAGCTCTGATAGAGCTAGTTATCGAGCAGAAACGGAATATCTCTACGAAATATTTTCACAAAATGGGTATCCGAATGACTTTGTACGTCAATGCATGAAGCACCATCAATTCAAAGGAGTAGGTATTTCCAAGGTTACGGCCACCCAACACCAAAACCAATCACCTGGCGAACTTTCTCATACGTAAAACGTGTATTTGAATTAGTCGAGATCAATTAAAAAACATCAAATACACATAGCACACCAGCCGGCAACTACATTACGCACACGGCTTGTACATTCTAAGGACAGCGATGGCTGCCTCGATAAAAAAGGTGCTGAGTGTAAAATCCCATGTTCTAGTCGTGACGCCGTCTACTGTAGTCAAATTGGGAGACCTGTCTCAACTCGTATACGTGAGCATCAGCTAGCGGTATAGAGACGCGACCATATATCCTACGTGACCATGCACACACTAGACACTGGACATGCATCTGTGTGGGAGAACACTCGTGTTGTTGGCGCCCGCCCAACAAGAAAAGACCTCGAATTCCCAGAAGCAGTGCATTCAGATAAGGCATTAATCAGTCGACATATCGGCCTAGATGAAGCATATGAAATCGTTAAGGAAATATTCAGTGTCACAACCAGTGGACGTCCCCCCGGAGTCCCCGTTATCCGGCTACCTGGCTGAGTCGGTCTTGCAGGAACTGGACACGCGGGCTTTTCACTCCTAAAAGCCGAAATTCTGGATGTGCTACGTAGACGACACTTTATTCTTCCTACGCCGAGACTCAAAAGACAACTTTAAAGGTGAATTAAACTCGGTTCTCCAACATATCCAGTTTAGCATAAGGAAGAAGAGGACGGAGTGCACCCTTTCTTCAACGTCCACTTACCGTGGTAGGAAGACAGAACCCGTCAGACTGTTGTCTTCCGAAACGTGACAGACACGGTGAAATTCTTTACTGCAACAGAAAGCATACGCCTGCCGCATATATGCAGTTGCGTCCAGGGAATTTCCGCCACATCAACACACACCGCAGCGCAAAAGCCGCGAAACTGCGATAGTGTAAAACCCCATGGCACCTCTTCCTTTTCAATGGATATGTGCGGAGTTTCGTAAACAATTACTTATACCAAAGACACACGAGGACCAACGGTGAGAATAAACAAAGATCTGAAAGTTTTTCATGTTTCGTTTTACTTGAGGAACGTCTCTGACGTCATTGAGCGTATGCTAAGACCGTTAAGCGTGAGCGATGGAAGCAGGCCGGAGGCCAGCATTCGCCGCTTACTCATCCAGCTACCGGCTGCGGACACGTCAGGTGTGATTTACCACGTCAGATGCCTAGGATGTCTGGCCGGCCAATGGAGCAAGACCGACAAACGACTGAGGACGCGCATGCATGAGCACGCATTAGCCGCAAAGTGAAAGGATGCATGGCTCTACGTCGCCATACAAAGTCTAGAAAATAATCACCGATTTAAATTTGACGGTGTCCCAGCGCTCCAACGAGCCGAAAGCAATTTGACATGAGACGTAATCGGAGCCTGGCAATCAGCGCCAACTCGATCAACCGCAGTAGTGACCAACCATCACCATATGAGGCCGTAAGGCACTACATGCGCGCGTAAGAGGAGAGCCAATAAGAAGAGAACAGGATGGACCTATCAGGTGTGAGCACGAGTGACCTATTTAAACCATGCATTGGTCATTTTGTCTATCTCCGAGGATGTGCTAGAGTACGAATACGAAACGCTAAACAATAAAACGCTCCCGACGGATAGCCATCCACCACCTTCACTATTCATATTATTGCCTCCAGCGACGTGGGCTCGGTCTCAACCTGTCTTAGTTGTGATCGTACATTTATCTCACAACGGCCTGGTTGGTTACTCGCGGATCCATCATGCTGTAACCGACGCACCAGTGCGTATCCGCCTTCGCTGTCTACACTGTCCACGCCTATTCGGTCACGTGAACTTCAATAACATCGGAACAGACTGCGGTCTCAATACAACTAACACACCTTGCACATCCACCCACCCTCCCTTCCATAGCCTACTCAACTCTCCAAGAGTCAGAGCAGCCACAAATAGCAGCATCAAAACGACAGCTGACTCCACCTCTCCTAGTCTATCCTGGACACAATCTCACCATGCGTTCTCTTCGTACATCGGCTTGGTCAGTCATTTGCAACTTCAGTAGACAGATACCAGGACAACCTGTGCTCTGAGCACCAACCTACATCTGATGCCGTCGCCTCAATTAACCGCATTACCCTAGTCATGAACTGGTGACATGCTCACTCATAGAAATCTGGGGGTAAATCACCGCAGATATCAGCCTGCGTTCTCCCATACACACATGCGCCCGCATAAACACCTCAAAATCCCACACCACCGGTACCTCTCACGTAAGTGGGAAGCCTGCCCGTCGACTGCTTTCTCCATGTGGCTCCTCTGCTGCATGTGGATTTTTAACAGTGTACTCCTCTTGTATAAAAATATGGTGTTTGTATGGGGGCCGGGTCATGTGTGGCACAGGGTGGCAAGGTGATCTCAAGTTTGTCAGTCCACCCTCGAAATCTTAGCATCGCTGGTTTACTGGCACGAGGTGGGGCATAGTGAGGGAGGTCGAATGTCTCAGCGCAAAAATCCATTGATATAACCAATCCGACACGTTTAAGACTGACGTGGTAAATCATAAGTTGTGGCCTGGTAGGTTGCCAAATGACGCTTCAACTCAGACCACGCATAGAGCTCAGCCGTTTTATTTGCAAACTGAGTGTCTGTCTGCTGGACTGAGTCAGTCTCCGATGGCTTCTTCTTAATGGTTCGGCCTGAGACATGTGACATTCAAAGAGGTTCCCCTATGTGTGTAATCCTGGTGAGTGCGTTTAGGGGGTGAGTCTTGGTTGCGGCACGCGCAGACGAGCTCTCTAGTTTTGTCAGTCATACATTGTCATGGCTAGACGTTTATAATGCTGTCGAAATGATTAAAAGGAAAATGCGGGCAAGCAGAAGTTATTCTGTAGCTGGGGTTTGGAAGGGAGGGTTTGGGTGAGTGAGGTGAATTCTGGGTTGAGGTCTCTTTTGAATTTTTTAATGGAATTCTCAAAGTTTCGCAATTATGTGAGTTTGTTGCTATAGCTTTCTTTCTTCTTTCTCCAGTGCAATTGATTTGCTTGGGTCGTTGACTTCGCGCAGCGGAAGCAGTGCGACGAGTAACTGAAAATCATACTGCAGAAAAACGGGCATTAGCGAATGGTCAAAACAGACAAAGAATGACTCAAACACCTGCTGAGGGAGCAACCGAGTGTTTGCAGCTCGAATTGACAAAGCCCGGCTGCAAACACAGAGATCGCATTCTGCTTCGCTGTCAACAGAATGAACGCGACAAGCTGAGAGTGACTGAAAGGCCTTAGCGAGGGACAGCAGATCAGTGCCAAATACGAAGTCGTGTTCAGTATTCACGCGACTACAATCGCCTTACATTCCGGTACAACGCAGCGGACGACTACTGCTTGAGCCGAAATGTTTACATTGGCCCTATGACTGAAGTGTGTCCTTATTGCAATGCTCTGATGTTTAACAGAGAGGCTAAGGGAATGTGTTGCGCCACCAGAAAAAGTAAACTACCTGAACGTCCAGAATGGCCAGAGCCATTAGAAACTTTGCTTGGCGAACAGACCGCCGAGTCAAGGCCATTCCTTTCTAACATCAGGAAGTACAACTCATGCTTCCAAATGACGTTGTTCTGCGCAGATATCTGTACAGGTCGATTCATGCCGACTTCCGAAGTGAAAGGATAAAGTTATCATATATCCGGCTCCTTTCTTCCGCTCCCAGGGTGTCTGCATAAATTCCTACGAACTTACTTCATCGGTGATGACAACAACAAATGAAATGTACGCTGTGGAATTTTTACCGGCATAAAAATGTTCCATCGTTTTCCAACTGCAAGGGCTTCTTCACGAAAACAACAACTTAGTGAGTTTGTTCAAAATCGCAACTACCATGATGCCATTTGGCACGCACAAGATTGTCATTTAGGTTGACAAAACGCCTGCTGGACAACATGAACAAACACTCCGCCCTCCAACTAAAGACGAAGTGGCGATTGTTATAGTCGGGGATCAATTTCAACGTAGAGGTATTGCTCTCCATCGGAGAAATGATCAGCTGACAAAAGTTGCAGAAACTCATCGGTGCTACGATGCCCTGCAGTATCCGATGGATATCACTTCAGTGTTAAGATGACAAATCCAGTCGGCGGCGGGGCAACGCACATGAAGTGCAGCGCAATGAACTATTACTCATATCGACTAATGATTCCATAGAATTCATACAATTTCCTTTTGGAATGCCGTCAATTGTTTCACCAATACGTCATGGATATGTATGCAAAAATCGAAACAAAACGTCTGTTTTTTATTCACTTGAATCAGAACACGCTTCGCTCTGAAGAATATATTCATTTGGCGATGCCGTTGTAAACAACGGTAATACAATCAACGTTGGAAGACTAGCGACTTTGCCACCCCCACATACAGGCGGTTCACGCGATTTGCATGAGTACGCTCAAGATGCAAATGCTTATGTTCGTCCGTACGGGCGTTCGGACCTATCAATTAGATTGACATGTAATCTCGCTTGGGGTGATATTCAACAGCTCTTACTCCCCAGCAGTCAACGGTGGATAGGCATGATATCACACCTTGTGGTAGACTGCATGCCAATTCCCCCTGCATTTAAGGGGGAAAATACTCTGAGCGATATCCTCAAGCATTGGTATGTAAACACAGTTTCAGGGATGATGGATATCCCTTATACAGAAGACGATCAGCAGAAGACGGCGGCAAATTGGCGAACATACAAATGCTAGACGATGACATAGGTGTTGATAAGCGCTGAGATGTTCCATATTCGTCTTTGCTTTTAAAAGCATACAAAGCGCGCATAAATGTGGAATACTGCAACTCCGTGAAATTAATTAGATGCATTTGTAGGTATTTGAATAAAGGCTGCAAAATGGCCGTTTCTGACCTCAACTTAGAAAGGGGGGAAAGGAATGCGGACATGCAAGTCGATGAAATTGCACAGTATCGGGCTGGAAGATATATCAGTAGCAACGAAACCGTATGGTGAATGCTTTCATTTCGCGCGCATGAACGATGTCCAACTGTTGTTCACTTAGCAGCACCTTTAGAGAATAGGCAACGCACTTACTTTACAGCTGCAAATGTGCAAAAGTAGTCCTAGATCCACCGGCAACAACATTAATTGCTTTATTCACATTATGCCAAAATGACGCGTTAGCGAAAACACTGTTGTATTCGGAAGTGCCTGCGTATTACACATGGAATGCATGTAGGTAATCTTTCGAGCGACGCAAACGTGGAGAACGAGTCGACGGAAAACCGGATATATTCAAAGGAGCTGTGATAGGCAGACTGTATCCCGTGCATTCCCATCAGGACGAGTGCTTCTTTCTTCGCACGCTGTTAGTGAATGTGCCCGGTTCAAGGTCTTTCCAGCCATTGAGGTTTGTCAACTGTGTTACATATGACACGTTCCACAGTGATGACTGAATGGAGTATACATAACCCCCTCCCACCCGCCTCGGCCAGCGGCTTGTTACAACGTTACCGCCATCCGCCTGAGCAAAACTATAGCACAGTTGATTTTCTGTCGTATCTGCAATCAAACATTCCTAGGCGAGCACTGGACCAGAATGGCATTTACGATCAAATAATGCGGACTGTCAATAGGGGGTTGGGAAAGTATTCTTCTTAGATGCGCCAGGAATGACTGACAAAGCGTGCCTAATAAGACTGATTCTGACAGTAATTCGATCCAAAAACGACATTCCTCATTTCTCGTCTGGAACAGCTGCGACCTTACTACACGGCGGAAGAACTGCTCATTCCGCTTTGAAACTGCCATCGAAATGTTGAACTCCCACTTGCAACGTTCCCAAGGCATCCGGCATGGAAAAAGTACTGCAGAAATGTAAACCTATTGCTTGGGATGAATGCACAATGGCGCGCAAAAACACCCGAGACCCTTGATCGCTCACTGCAAGATTTGCGCGGAAATACAGTAGATGTGCTAACTCATGAAATGCCAACCAAAATAAAGATAAAGATAAATTAAGTAGTGTTGTAAAAGTAATCAAGCTGTAGCATAAATCTATAATGATCCAGTTACCCCAGGGTGTCGGCTTTCGAAAGAACTTATTTTCGGCTGCATTCAAGATCTATACTCTGCAGAAAATGGCTACTTAGGTAGTACGCAGTTTTCTCATTGATTTTCGACGCCCTTGAAAATTCAATTATATTTCATGGAAAACGTGCATAAAAATATTCATTCTTTTACTTATTCGGTAGAAAATCACGTCTTCTTCTAATTTCATACTCAAAAGAAGAGTATGATTCGGTTTTAAAAAAGTTTCTAATTGTGAGATTTTTTAATACCTTTAAATGGCCGTTCATGAAACATCATGCATCTCCATTTACGAATGTGGCTTGTAAAGATAACAATATTGCTCAAATCCACTGCTTAATTTTATGAACCTCATATGGTCTCCTCTTAACACCGTAGAGAAATGCATGGTTTTCCGTACACGGAAAATAAACCGCTTGTAGTATTGAAACCCTGAATGCAAGTGTAACAGCAGGTCGGGTTCAAAATTATTCGGGAAATAGAAAAGTTTTTTAAAACCGAATTATACTCTTCTTTTGAGTATGAAGTTGAAAGAAGATGTGATTTTCTACCGAATAAGTAAAAGAATGAATATTTTTATGCATGTTTTCCATGAAATATAATTGAATTTCCAAGGGCATCGAAAATCAATGAGAAAATTGCATACTACTTAAGTAGTCATTTTTTGCCGAGTAAAGATCTTGCATGCAGCCGAAAATAAGTTCTTTCGAAAGCCGACACCCTGAGGTAACTGGATAATTATAGTATCATGCTACATCTTGATTAGTTTTACAATACTACTTTATTTATCTTTTCGAAACGAGAACGCATTTCGGAATTTTGGTTGACATTTCATGAGTTAGCACATTTACTGTACCAGACCATTTGGAGACGCATTACTAATGCTTGCAGGAGACATCAGGCAAACATTGCCTGTAATTCCTAGGTAAAAACCAGCGGACGAAATTAATACCTGCCTGAAATACAGTACTTTATGGCGCCACGTTCAGACGGTAAAATTAACTACAAATATGGGTGTCTAGCTGAAAACCGACTGGTCAGCTGAGATATTCTCACACGAATTGGGAACGGAAGGGTGCCGGATGACGCGACTTCAGGACGCATTTCACTATTGCTTACCTTCAGCAATTTATTGGCGTCAAGAATTGATTGAAAAAGTATACCTCAATATTCAAACCAATTATACGAATCCCGATTGGCTTAGCGGACGAGCAATTCTTGCGGTCAATAACAAAGGGGCCTACCAACTTGACCATATTATTCAGAGTAGGGTTCAAAGCTAGGCAGTCACATCCACGTCCGTCGGCATTGTTGTGGAAGCAGACGAGGCAGTTAATTATCCAACAGAATTTTTGAATGTACTTGGTTTGCAGGGATGCCGCCGCACGTACTGCAACTGAAAATCGTCTTGCCGATTCTCATGGCTTGCAGTAAAAAAATCAATGAGGAACGATGTGGAAGCAACTATCTTTTAAAGGTGAACATGTCCTTATTCCTCGCATTCCACCGATTCCAACTGATATGCCATTTCCATGTAGGAGACTGAAATTCCTGATTCGATTGGCGTTTGCAATCAGCGTCAAAAAAACTCATGGCTAATCTGTAGAATTGTGCGCTTTGGATCTGCAACCGAATTGTTGTTCACATGGTCAACTACATGTTGCATGCTCCAGAGTCGGCAAACCAAATAATTTCTATATCTGCACAGGTAGTGCAATGACAAAAAAATATTGTA
>CACRXP010000062.1:513889-528239 GCA_902702965.1 Spirometra erinaceieuropaei
GTCTGCGAAATTTGATTTTTATTGGCTACTCTGTCGCCCTGACCCCTGACTTGGACGTCATTGTTGTATCCTCGTTATTTCAGGTCGAATTCGGTGTTATGGTTATCAATATCAATTAAAATCCCACATAATTTTAGCATCACATGAATTTGAAAGATGGAGCTCTGGAGTGGATACTCGGAGAATAAATACATTCTGTCATATTGTATGCGGTTGTGTCATTTATTCATATACTCATAGCCTGTATATTCCGAAGGTGTGCTGAAGATTTAGGTTTCGGTCTCCCACTGGGCTCCCATCAGAACACTAATAAGATGCTTATGCAATCGTCATCATTAATCAGTACCCCTTTAAACCCCGATTATAATGCCTCTGGACAAAGTCTGCATGACATTACAACATTATGTTTCTGCAGTTTTGTGTTTGACATTCGCTCCTAAAAATGGATACAGGGCCCTAAGGACATCTAAATCGAAATTGGTATGCCAGACAAGCCCTTTGCGAGATACGTTTGATTGCGTTTTGGACACGGTTGCGCATAATGGCTGACTATTATTAGGTCTGATCATGGAAACACAATGAGCTCAAAAATATATCCCGGCCACACTAAGGCCTATATAACATTCAACGTGCATGCGAAGAAGGCGTCGATCAACAGAATTGTAAAGGCCATGGAGAGCATTTCAAAAGACTTATTGACCAACACATTTTAAGAGGCAGGCATATTCGACAAAAATAAAATAAGTACTACTGTTTCAAATTTAATTCCAAATACGCATTAGTTAGGGTTAGATATTTTAAATAACCAATAACCGAAGACCAACACCTATGGGCTGCAGATACTCGGTAAGTATTGTAGAAATGCATGTCCGACTAGACTCCCAGCGTTTCCGATTGTTTGAATTTGCCAATCAGTGCTTGCCTCACTGTTATTATCACTATGGTAAATGAAACTCATATTTAGATCTGGAAACCGTAGGTCAGTAAAATGAAGCTGATCGGGAAGAAAATCCGTTTGAGAGACGTATTTAATTGTTCCCACGGCCGTCAGGTTTTCCACAGTAAAATCAAATGTATCCAGAATTCTTGTTGACATGCCGTGTCTCATTAGTTGCCGCAGTTTCTATATTAAAAAGAGTTAGACGGTAGATTTCCCGACAAACACACCTGAACATTCAAAACTAGCAAAGAACATTTCGGTCCTACCAAGTGACTGATCCTCAGATCAATTTTGTTGAACTCAATTTGACAGTGCAAGTTTAAAACGTTCTCCTCTCCGAAGACTTCGGCGTATGAGCAAATTCCCATTGTAATGTTGCCTTTCACAGACAGATCAAGTTTTGTTATCGTTCCATCATGAAGCCGGAAATAATGAATTATATTGGGCCGTTTAAGCAGCTGTTTCTCCACAAACCGCGGTAATGAAGCCAGGGAGTTGACCGTCGGACATTTTTCTGGTGGCACTGCCTTTGCTGCAGAGTTTTGGCAATTCAAAAAGGAAATATCAAATTTATGCTATATGCATTTCCGGTTCGTCATCATAAAAACAGTTCATTCTCCAAGGAACACGCGACACAAGTTCACTATCTGTATGACACTTCTGTTGCATTACTCAAACTTGATTGCGCCTGTACTTGACAGTTTATAAATCCACTTTACGTTAGAAAATAATTACCAATTACATAAATAAAACAGGTAAGGTATTTCAATGTACGGTTGCCCCATGTGAATGCGATTTATATTCTAGGACTACTTACTTATATTTTGCCCCGGGCAATTCTATTGGTATGCCTTTAATCTGTGAATTCCTTACTGCCCATTGCGACTCAAATTAAGGATGCATACGCGTGTGCACTGCGTACAATGAAATTCGGGTAAACCAAATGAACATAAGTAATTATGCCCATGGTATTCAAACTAAGACTGAGAGGGTTGGTGTCAGAGAGTGTACTTCAGGCTTGCATATTTGTTTCCGATCAAATTAACCAGATTCTCTTGAATCACTCTCATCAAATGCAGCCAATGCTCTTGAAACTTACCTCCTTCGCGTCATACATTGGTGGTGCCGATTATGTTTAACACGAATTCCGATGTAAGTAGTGTTTTGCTATTAATAGTTGTCATACATTAACGGTCTGTTTGTCTGATATGCAGAATGGCGTTCATAAAAACAGAGCAAAGTAATGTAACAAACGCTGGTATGAGCAGACTATGTCGAAAATGGTAAATACCTTGAAAGAAGAAACAGGCTTCGGATATAGACAGCAACAATACACTGATAGTCAAAACCCGGAGCATCAGACGGTGGTTATTCGGGAGATGTGGCTGACGAGTGGGTGAAATGTAAGCCTCTGTAATTGAAGAATAGATGCGCACTGTCCACTTATATATGATGCAATCAAGCGTGCATGATGTGCGTGCATTCGTGTTTTGGTGAAGTAGGTATTTGTTCACTCTCCGGTGGACATTGCTATGACTGTTCAGAAATCTGACCATCAATGAGCAATTTTAATTGGACTACAAGGGCTTTTAGTTCAGAATAGAATGGGTGGTAACGGCCTTCTCTGCGGCAACTGCTTGAAAATGCGAAATGCGTGAGGACTGAGATTGAAGGAGTTGAGAAAATGACAAGTGCACAGCTCTTATGGCTGCACGTTCTAAATTTCGCGCCGGTCCAAAAACCCTAATCCCTCAACAGACATAGGAGGACGGGCCCAAAATAACGATAATTATTTGTTTAATATTTTATTTAAACTATCTCCCTAAGGATATTATTCTATTTGCGAATACCCTTCATTAGGTGGCATGCGCCGGTTTCGCTATTAAAGGGTTGATTTACGAACGCTGTGGATCCACCTTGCACGTATTACCTTTGACATAATCTACAGCTGCAGAGCGACCGCATTACTCGGCATTCGGTTTCCTCTTCGCTAGCATACTGTTGGGGAGTTGAGAGACAACGGGTATATACCGAGCAATAGTTCACCAACCCTGATCTAGACTAACATGGCCGATGAGTGACAGCAGTAGTCTGTATGCGGCTTATCCTACGGTAGTATGTCTAAGGACAGTGTCTAACCGATCGCAGTATACCACCCCTAGGTCCACCAATCTTCACCAACGTTCTTTGAGATGAGGAACGACGGCAGTAGTCGGTATGCAGCTTATTCTATGGCAGCATATTTGCTTAACGATCGCTGTAGATCACGCCTACTATTATCAACATTGAGATAGGCTTCCATTGCTGAAGAGCGACCGTGGCAGTTGGTCTGGAGCTTCCTTTATACTAGCATTCCTTTGCGCAGACAGCGACCACTGCAGAACGTTTCTATTAGTGATCGTAGTTTTAAATAAACTCTGAAGGCGCCATAGATTGAGCCGCATACCTACAACTGCGTTTTGGTCAGTATTGGTCACTATATTTTTAGGGTAGTTTGCAAAGCCTTTGAATACCCTATTGTAAACGGTACATGCAGTAGCTAACTTTAAATAAACATGGTGCTAAAATGCTGTCAGTAACATATACACTTAACAGTACATCTTTCGTTGAAAATGCAGGACCGAAACTCAAGAACATTCAGTTGTAGATGATATCGGTAAAATGAAATGACAGTCATCCGCATTAGCGGTAGGTGTATGCATGGCGTTGGTTTGGCACCACAGAGCTGTTCTGTCCAGACAAGCGGTATTGTCCAAGCAAATATACATATGAAATGTCAATTGGCTAACATATGTTTTCGGTAAATTCTCATCAGGCCTGTATATTTACAAGGGAAATGGTCAGTCTAATTGTCGACAGGGTATAAATGCGTCTCGGGGACAGGGTTAATCGCACTCCGTGCTCCCACGCCGCCCGCATGACGGAATCAGCGTGTTGAGGACGATGGAGTTGGGGTAGGAGGGGGGGGGAAGGAGTTGGAGTGGGATGGGGGAAGTAGAGGGGTTCCGGTTAGATTGTCGGCACTGTGAGTGCGTGTGACTGCTCTCAGTGCGTCGTTACGGCGTGCGATCACCGTCTGGAGTCGGTCACGGCAGACATACTGCTTGTGTCAGCGTCTTCTGACAACAGAGTGCTGGGTTTGCTAGTCGAATTGCCACCCGTTTGCGCATGCCTTTAGAGTATCTTGCCGGTGCCCGGTAGATAACTCTGAAAACTTCTTAAGCGTCGACTTGGTGGTTCGTATCGATCAGATGTGCGAGAATTGAACTCGAAATCGATCGTTGTTCACCTCTACCTAGCCAGGCAGGCATGTGTTCGCGTATTCTCTTTTCCAGACGCCTGGTTGTACGGCCAATATATCCCGCTCCACAGGAGCAGGTGAATGAATAAATACACATGAATGTGGCCTCTAACGGCAGCCGGTCTTTGCCCCCCAACCGTAGTAGGGGGGAATTTGCGAAGAATACGCGCAAGTTCGCCGCGGGGAAGGCACTCGCGAGAGCTGTCCTGAGACGTCGCCTCACTAATTCGCTTGCTGCGTTTCCTAGAAAAGGCAGTCTTAGAAATAAGTCTTAACCGCAGTTGCAACGGCCGGTTTTGTGGCCCACTCTCTAATATTCCGGAGGATGAATCGCTCTGGTTAGCCGTTTTCGCGGAGCGTGTTTTGCAGCTGCTGAAGTTCTGCTTCAACAGTTTCAGGAGAGCAGATGCGTCGCACTCTAGCCGCCAGTCTCTGGACTAAATTTCGTTTTAGATTTAAGGGAACAAAACTGTGAAAATTAATGTATTGTCCCGTCCAGGTTTTCTTTCTAAATATCTTGCGTTGGATGGATCCATCCTCTTGTCTGTGTAGAAGGACATCGAGGAATGCGATCTCGTTATTCGCCTTGGTCTCTGCGGTAAACATCAGAGATGGGTGCGCCCCGTTAAACTTCTGCACTAGGCCTTTGATGTCGGTGGTATGACTCATCATGCAAAAGATATCCTCCACATATCGACCGTAGAATTTAAGGTCTTAATGGTATGTTTGAGACTTGTTTGCTCGACCTTGCACATGAAGACATTTGCGAGAAACGGTCCAAGCGGTGAACCCATTGCTACACCGTCTATTTGCCTGTATAGCTGGCCGTTGCAGAGGAATTGGACCTTCTGTGTGCATCGCGTAAGTAGTTCTTTTAGCGTCTTTGCTTGAACGTCTCCGTTGTATCCGCCATTATTACGTCCTCAGGAAGCCCGTTCCAGGCTCCGACGACTCGCTGTGAAAAACAGTATCTGCGAACGTCCAGGCGGCATCGGGATCCTCTAAGTTTTAGGGAGTTACCGCGCAGGTTTGTTGTTGTGGCCAGGGTAAAGAAATCGTCGAGGTGTAGGGCACAGTCCCTGTTCCTCAAAATCTGATACGCCTGTATGAGATCTCCTCGAATCTGCCTGTACTCAAGAGGAAAGAGTTTAAGTTCACTAAGTCGACAGTTGTAAGGTAAAGTCTTGAGGCCTTTAACAATTTTGTCGCTCTCCTCTGAACTCTTTCTAGCAACTTATTGTCTTTTTTAGCCACGGGCGCCACGGTTGGATTCCGTTTTACTTGGGTATTCTTAAGCAATTAATGCCTGTTTTTTACTTGAGTCTCTTTTAAAAGTCTCCTTTCAATACAAGGTATATTGTTTCCCAGTTTTGTTTGACAGTCTGGCAAAATAGTCGTATTTTGTAAAAAAAACCTTTATAGTGACTCCGTTCCAGACTATCTCTTTCTAGTTTGCGTAGTAAAATAACAGTAGTACTTGCTATTCAGTGCGTGTTCTGTACGTTAGCAACGTTTTGATCCTTCGAAATCTTATCTTGTCTGTAATGCTCCGCACAGCACGTGCAGAAAGACGAAAGCTTGCGGCCTCCCCACCGTCTCTGGGTGCTAGAATCGTGACCGAAGACATAGCAGGTGCCAGCATATTTTCTTCGCCTTCTGCAGATATGGTTAACTCACAAATCCCTTTAGTACATGTAAAACCTCTTGACCCTTTAATCGTCCACAAATACGTCTCTGCTAGTCGTAGCAGGCCATCGGCCGACGAAATACTCGATCAGTTGACATATGGCGACATAATCAATACTTCTGAAAAAGTAAATGAACAAGCTTTCACACTTATTGGGGTAATAAGTTCTGAAACTGAGGACAGAATTGAACGCAAGCATAATTTTGTACTGCAAAACATTCCGAGTCACTTATCTGCTATGGAGGGAGCGCATGTGTTCCTACAAAGTTGTTGCTTGAGTTACAGTGTCGCACAAGCTAAACGACTGCACTCGCTTAGCCGTAATGCGCCGATACTAGTTACCATTTTCTTCTTGATAGAAGTCAATTTTATTTTGTCCAGAAGGGAGGTAACTAGAGAATTCTGCCTTAAATGGCGCTGCTCCGTTTCGCCAGACCTCACACCTATGCAGCCAAGACTGAATAAATTAAAATCGGCAAAAATCAACACCAGGATAATGACACCTACTGTCAGTCTGAATAAGTCCTCTACAACACCATCGGCGACCTCTGCACATCATGGCATAGTCAATTCCGTAGGGAATTCGACTATTCTTAATGCTGAGATCTTTAAACACCCAATCACGCCTGGTATAAACACGCCTCTATCGACTCCCCCAGCAACCCCTAGTAAGCTTAAGCATGTGCCTAAGTCAAAGGCAAATCCAATTGCTGTCTCAGCCACTCGGACACCCGATAAATCCAGCACCATTACAAAATCTTTTCCTCCACAATCGGCTAACAGTGCCTCAAATATACCGACTCAAAACGTAGCGGGTTCGCAACTGCCCCCCAGCCCTCATATCAAGGCAGTTAGGCCGAATATGCCGATTTTCCCGCCGTTTAATAAAACTCTTGCTCCAATGGAAGCAATGCATCCCTCATCCTCTAACTTGTTACCTCCACGGCCGTTTTACCAATGCATTCCTCATGCTAGTGTCCATACTGGATCAGTTAACTCATCCGATCCTCAGTTTCGTTCCGGCGGGAATGTGTTGCAGTATATGGCCCGCGGATTTCCAGCTGAAAATGAATTAGCTAACAATGCTTACCAGTTTACCTGCCCGTCATTTCCTCCCCCAAAGCCGACCCCGTTTTATCCACGTCAGAATATTTTGATGCCACAAAATTTGTTTGCAGAACCGGATGGTTACATCCAAACAGTTTGCTCCGTGAGCAGCCAAGCACTGGACGACGTAGCCTACCTCCCTCAGAAACAAACAGCCTTTCCCTTCAAACTTTTTGTTTTAAGTGCCAGGTCCTTGCTTAATAAGATGCCTTTGCTTCAGACGCTGGTGTTCGTTCATTGTCCAAATATTGTTTTAGTAACTGAGACGTGGGCGTCAGCCTCCGTAGCTGACTCCGAACTCTCTCTCCTAGGCTACAATTGCATTCGAAATGATCGCCAAGATAGTCGTGGTGGGGACAGCTGCGTCTAAGTTAAGCAAACGATTACATTTTTGCCGCTTGACCTCCCGCATTTTTCCGCAGTAGAAGGCAGCTGCTGGCTCCGGGATGCACTAAAAATAAGTTCTCCGTCCTCCTTGGCTGCGTCTATCGCCCTCCCAACGCCAACGAAAAATTTGATCGTTTACTCTCACAGGCATTTCATGCTGCGGCCGACTCAAGCTTCAATTGGTTGCGGGTGACTTGAATCTCCTGAAGTCTGCTGGTCTCCGCCTTCAGGCCCCAGAAGGTTCGAAGACTTTCTTGAGGCTGTGGATGTTTGGATTTGGAATCAGGTTGTCGATTTTCCCACCCGAGGATCAAGCATGCTTGACCTGATTTTCTGTAGAGGCTGCATACCTTCGTCTTTGTCATCTCTTGGCCCACTCGGGGGCTCCGACGATGACATAGATGTTTCAACGTTGGAATTCGAGGCTGGCAAATCGTTGTCCCCAAAGTATAACTTATTCCGCGATTTCCGACCAACTTAGTCAACCGGATTATTAACACACATTAATTCCTACGACTGGACTGATTTCTTCCTTAGCTCGGATGTAAATGTTTGCACTGCAAAACTGTACGAAACTTTGGATCTGCTTATTTCTCGTTTTGTCCCCCGTAAGAAAATTATTGATGTTGGGGATGAGGTTTTCCTATCCGTACCCTTTCGTCGCAGATTGCGCAGGCTTTTTCGTCGTTTCCATCCTCAGAACGGTGTTTCTGTCCTGCCCTTGATTTGTGATATTTTTGAGCGGGCTAAGAGACTGTCTGAAGAAAAACAGCTAGCCGAGGAGATCCAGGTTAGCGAAAACCATTCGTTAAATGTCTCGAAACTTTTCTCTAGAAAAATACGATCTCATAGAAAGACGCAGCATCCCATCCTCCGAGACACTCTCGGAAATCCCATAGTTGATGTCCAGTTAACCGCGGATAGCTTCAATGATTTCCTGTCCAAAACGTTTATTGATGACTCGACCACTCCGCTGCCAACCATCCAGTCATTGACCAGGGCAGTTCTAGAAACTATAACTTTCACTCAGTGGGATGTGACTGTTGCGATTCGGCGCTTTCGTCAATCTTATAGTCCGGGCCCTTATGGTGTCACAGTAAGCCTTTTATAAGCCGATGCAAACACGATCTTCCCATCCCTCTTGTGCAAGATATTTAATCTCGCATTTAAAAGTGAAGCTTATCCTAACCTGTGGAAGGAATCACACATTTTGCCCATTCCTAAGCACAGCAAATCTACGTCATTTGATGACTTTCGACCAATAAACACCCTCCCCGCAATTTCGAAGATCTCAGACACATTGATCAAAGATAAGATGATGTGTCACTTAACAGTGAATAACCTACTCAGTGCGGCTCAGCATGGATTCCTCAAAGCTCGGTCTTGTGACACCTGTCAACTCTCTTTCTTTGACTATGTTATCCAGTCTAGGGACAATGGTTTTGCACTTTGCACAGTATATTTCGATTTCACTAAGGCTTTTGACCGTGTTGACCATGCTCTTCTTCTCTTGAAATTGTCCTCTTTCGGAATAGGTGGCAAACTTTTGAATTTTATATCCTTTTACCTGGGCACTCGTACACGAGTTAAAATTTCCAATACTATTTCCAACCCCACACGTGTGAGGAGTGGAGTCATTCAGGATAGTGTACTCGGCCCGCTTTTATTTTGCCTTTTCGTTAATGATGTATCCGATTTATTCCAGAATGGTAAGCCTTTCATGTATGCTGATGATCTTAAAGTTGCATATCGATATAGGCCGGCAGATCATGACATCGTGCCTGAACTCCTAAAGAGCGATCTACAGGCTTTCGCCCAGTGGTGCCGCACATGGCGCCTTTCACTTTCTTGGCATAAGTGCTCAGTCATGGTGGTTAGCGACGACCGCCAACCTCAACTAAATATTGAAGGTCACTCCATAAATGTGCTCAGGGTTAAGAAAAATCTGGGCATATCATACTCCAAGAGTCTCAATCTCTCGGAGCACGGTGCCTTTATAGTCTCCAAAGCACGCAGAACGACCGGGTTTATCCTCCGAAACTTTAAAACTAGGGACATCAGAATGCGCCTTTACAACATGTACGTTAGACCTGGTCTGGAATACTGTTAGTTTTCATTTAGCCTCATACGTGCTACTGAGCGGAAGAAAATAGAATCCGTTCAACACTTTTTTACCAAGAGAATTTTAACCCCAGAACACCGACATTTGTCTTACCAAGAACGTTGCCGGCTTACAGGCCTCGATCCTTTATGGTTCCGTAGATTACAAAGGGACTATTTTTGCTATTTAAACTCTTATATAATCACACATTTAACCCACTCACCTCTTTAAAACATCATATCCACCGGCGACGTAACAGACACCGTGAGGTCTTTTTATTTCTTCCGCTGGCACGTACTGTTAAATATCGTCTGTTCTTTTCTGTAAATTCAATTGGTTTTTGGAATAAACTACCAATGAGTGTGAAAACTCTGCAAAATTATCCTTTATTTAAAAGAACTATTACTCGATTTTCGCATTCAGAAAAGCCCCCACAAATTTTGGGTGCTGAGTCCACTGAACGACTCTACCGTAGCGATGGCGTTTGCGGTCTCTGAACACTATGGCCGGTCTCACCAGGGACAATTTCTTTGGCCAACAGCGACAGCTGTTCTTCGACGTTTCTGGTTGGACTAACCCTAACTGCATGAAAGTAATTGGCGACTGATAATATCCGATACCGTGCAACCCCTCCCTTCTTGAAGGTCGAACGTTTGTTGCCAGGAGTTTTTTTTCTCCTGAACCCTCCAAACCATAAAAACCACCATCAACTATGTTTTTATTCCCTTTCCACAGGAGTTTTTTTCACTGCTGGCCGGATTTGTGTTTAACGCTTCCCTGACAATGCCTGTAAATTGACATTAAATAAGAATTATTATTATTATTATTATTAATAAAAGCCTTGAAAATTCTTCACCTCTGTATAATATAAATAACTCCTTGAAGGGAATATAATGAATCTAGTCTACCACAAGCATTTCTGCAACGGCTACCGGCATACGCAATAACGCTGAAACCACTATCACAAACTATTTACCTTAAATCCTTTTTAAGGCATCTTAACGCTCCTTAAATAACTTATATTCGAAATTGAAAATAAAGGGGTTTAATACACGCATAATCCGACGTTTCGACTGTCACTGTGGATGGCATCCACAGCCGACAAACGCAGTGAGCCCAGTAGTGTCGAATGTCTAGGAATTGCGCAGTATTTTCCGCCATCCCTCCTTCACCACCCACACTGATCCCATACAAGAAAGTAGCCAAGTCAACTAAGGTGGAAACAAAGCGCTGGCTGACTGAGGTAAACTGTCTATCTTCGCGTGCGACACACGATCAGGCGCTCACCGCATGAATCTGACATCCGAAAAGCGCGACATGCGTATAGCATGAGAAAAAGTGTTCACATATGACGCATTAAGAAAGAATACATAAATTCCGAGACTCGGTAACCAGAAGATCATATCTTAGCGTGTCCGGTTATGTTTTTAAGCGTTAAAATTATGGTAGGCAAGATGGTCTGATGCACGATGATTATGCAGTCGCGTGTGTCAACCTCGCTTCCTCTTTCCTCCCCCAAGCATCAATGACTTGTCTTTTCTGGCAGAGAGAATCAAGCAGCTAGACGACTCGACAGACGATGTGCTGAATGAAAGATACAGAGGAAATAGAGAGTGGTTTTGATGCTGGGGACTCGAATCCCACGGCACATCTGCGCATTCCTCACTATAATGGAGCTGGTCTGTTTGAATCTATCCAAAGGCGCTAACAGTCACGCCTGGGATGGCCGCAAACTGACGGGATATCTCGATCCCTCTCAGAAGAGAGATTCAAGCACGTTGGCTGCCTTGCAATGTGACCCCATGTGGACTACCACGAACGTGTCATCTGAGCCATCATGTTCGTGTTAATCGGGCACACTGCCTGTGGCACGATCATACGGACTATTTTACCACATCATATACCGCATCAATGCCCACATCCGGTGCACTTGACTTTGTTTTGCCCCCGGATACATGTGAGTGGCGGAGGGGAGTGTGCGGTAGGTGTTGAAGAGATCTGCTTTCATCACAAATTAGTTCACGAGCAAGTCACTGTTGAGCACACACTAAGCTGGGAAATGCAAGGCATACATCGTCGTTCGCGACGGCCGAAAAGATGTTTGTATGTTTTGGATTCGGTTCATGCTACACCCGACTTAATGAAACATTAATTCTCATTACCTATTTAGCTGAAAATGCAAGTTAAATGAACTTTTCTTTTTTAATTGCACATCGGGCGGCGCAGCAAATTGAAATCAGCAGGAAATCCGCAAATCAGCATTTTGAAACACGTAATAACACATCAAGTTTGTAAACAGCTACCATACTGCATATTAAACTAATTACTGTGACATCTTCGCGTCGAGAAATATCCAAACATTATTATAAATGTTCTTCTGCTAATGTAATTTTATCTGCATATTTGATCACATGAAGAGGCTTCTGGTGCTTCCATGAATTAAGTTCTCTGGCTTTAGATGAATAGTCAGGTTTTCACTATGTATCTTCCCCTTAGATTAAATGCGAATTTGCTAGCGCAATTTTACTCTCTATGTGTATTTTCTGCTTAAACTCAGATGAATGTCGATCATTTTTTGACTCAAATCTTGGTCGATGCACTATGGCAGTGTTCTGGTTGGTCTGACACCCGTGTCTAGACACCGAACCAATGTGTCTTCACACAGCGAGAGAGAGGGTGAAATGCACTTATTTCAATACTAGTTCTGCAATTAGTCGTCGTGGTGTTTTCTGACCTTTTGAAAGTCCTTTATCACTTACCGTCAAAGCATGAAAGAGAAAGGGAGTTTCGTGTATTTGCCCGCCGCAGAAACTGAACTAGATTCCTCTTATCATTGTGCTGCGATGGAGGATAGAAATAGTGTCATCATGAGATGGGTTGCTGTATTAATGATGAGTTCACATTGTGTGCTGATAGTGCGTACTGCGTTAATGATTAGCCCTGTCAGGACTGGTGACCCCACTTGTCTATTATTCTTTAACGCTGGTCAGTTCATGCCAGAGCGTAGTCTGCAATGTAAAATTCAGCGTTCTCACTGATGATAACCATGTTTTAAATTAAATCCCACAAGTTGCGGTAACCCTGTGTGTATGGGACCTTTTCTATTACCTTTTGCATAATGATAATACAACCGTCTAAACAGTTGTTTCGGAATTAATCGGTGATCTCGGTACTGGGCTACTGGATGAGGAGTTAACTCTTCAGTTCAGTTCAGTTCAGTTTATTGAGGGAAATAGGCGTAAGCCTTTGAGTACGCTATTTGCAACGTAAAAAATGTGTGATGTACAGATAGATGTTCTGGGCTGAAATAGTTCGAACACGCCCATAATTGTGGGACAAAATGAGAAGGAGTTACAGGGGTGAGCTCGACTTCTCATCGCTCTTGGTCATTTCGGGACATAAATATGTCCAGATTCTTCTTAAAAATTTGTATAGATGGTGACATCACAACATCTGCGGGAAGCTCATTCCATGGTTTGACCACCCGAACCGCGAAGGAGAACTTCCGCACATCCAGCCGTGCCTGCTGAGTGCGCAGTTTTAACGGGTGACCTCGGAGGTTGGTCGTGGTAGCAAATTCAAAAAAGTCTTCGAAGGCCAGACTGCTATCCAACCCCTTTACAATGCGGAAGGCTTGCAAGAGATCTCCGCGAAGTTGCCTGTAACTCAAAGGAAAGAGGTTCAGATTTACTAGGCGGGTTGCATAAGGGAAGGAGCTTTGACCCCTAACCATCTTCGTGGCTCTCCTCTGGACTCTTTCGAGGCAGTTTTGATCCACAACAGCCCACGGCCTCCAAGCTTGTATGCCGTACTCTAAATGCGGCCGGACGAATGTTCCGAATGTCTTAGAGAAAGCTTCTTCGTCAAAGTCCATAAACGCACGCTTGATGGCGTACAGTACGGACATTGCGGGTTTTTCCACCCTCGAACAGTGGGCGGATGGTTTTAGGGAACTCGTCGTCAGCACACCGAGGTCCCTTTGGGCTTCGACCTCTTGTAGGGCTGCACCGCCCAGAAAGTAGTTTCTTGTGCTGGCGGATCTGGCTGTGTTGCCTAGGCAAAGTATGCTACATTTGGCAACGTTGAATCGCAGGAGCCAACGGTATGACCACTCCTCCAACCGATTCAGGTTCATCTGCAGTCTGTCTTCATCGGCAGGACCCCGAATTACACTCCATATCTTCATGTCATCCGCAAACATTGCTACTTCACAGTCTAAATCTCTTGCGGCATCGTCCACGTAGATAAGGAACAAAATGGGTCCCAGTACTGAACCCTGGGGGACACCACTATCGACCATAGCCGGATCTGATTTTCCCCGACCGACGCACACAACCTGGTGTCGACCCACAAGGAAGTTTTCGATCCATTTAAGGAAGTTGCCACCGATCCCTATTTTTTCAGCTTATGTAAGAGTCTTTGGTGTGGCACAGTGTCGAAAGCCTTCTGGAAGTCGATGAAGGCTATGTGGACCTCGTGCCTGTCGTCGAGAGCTTGGGTCCAGCTCTGGAGAGATTGCAGCAAGTTTGTCGTGCAGGATCTTCCTGTTCGGAACCCATGTTGGCATTTCGATAGCAGGCCGTGAACTTCCAGGAATTGCATCAGTTCACTCTTTATGATTCTTTCCATAACTTTGCAGAGAATCCATGTCAAGCTTATGGGCCGGTAATTTGTCGTCGCTGCCATGTTACCTCCTTTGTGTAGCGGAGTAATATGCGCCAGCTTCCAATCGATAGGAAGTGTTCCAGTGTCAAATGACGTTTGAAAGAGCATCGACAAAGGCACAGGGAGCTCACTGGCAAGTTCCTTGAGAAGCTTGGATGGAAT
>CACRXP010000062.1:528670-560103 GCA_902702965.1 Spirometra erinaceieuropaei
ATATTCGGCACCACACATGTATGACGCGAAGGAAGTAATGTTCAAGAGCATTGGCTGTATTTGACGAGAGTCATTCATGATTATCTGGTTAATTTGATCGGAAACAAATACGCAAACCTGAAGTACACTCTCTGACACCAACCATCTCAGTCTTAGTTTGAATACCATGGTCATAATTACTCATGAAGAAGGAGACACGATCGCCGGGACAAGAGCTTTATTAGCCTGACGTTTAGGATTCCTACTCGAATCCATCATCAGAGACAAAAAAGCAGAAATGTGTTTCATACAAGCCACCGGTTAACACGGATTTGGCGAGACGAGCAGTATTTCAGCGCGGCAGAAGGATGATCCGAGTGCTCCTCCAAGATTGCCACGCGAGACTTCGTAAGTACCGTCAAAGGATTGACCAGTAAAACACAAGACGCTGTGAGTTCATGGGTGAGATCGGTATGAATCTGCTCCTGCGAAGGATAGCTGAACAAGCCCGCGAACAGAGCATGATACGCGACGCAGCACAGGAGAACAAATTTCGAAATCTGCCCAATCCAACGTCGCCCAGAAATGACAAACAGGTGCACAACCTGTCATCAAAGGAGCTGACGAAGGATCAGATGCAGGTTTTGCGGCACGTAGCTTCATTTAACACGGCTGACGCCAAACCTGTTAACATGATTGCAGCAGTGACCCGTTTCTGCTTTTTTGTCTCTGATGATGGATTCGAGTAGGAATCCTAAACGTCAGGCTAATAAAGCTCTTGTCCCGGCGATCGTGTCTCCTTCTTCAAGACTACTTCCTGGGACTCGTCTCTTCGCTTCTATTGATAATTACTCATGTTTCTTTGATTTACCCGAATTTCATTGTACGCAATACAAATGCGTGTACATTCATAATTGGAATCACAATGCGCAAAACGGAATTCACTGACTAAAGGCATACCAGTACAGATGCCCAGGTCAAAATACAAGTACGTAGTCTATAAGTTCCTAAGATTTTAATTGCATTCACTTTAGGCAACGGCATACTGAAATATCTTACCTGTTTATTTACGTGCTTGGTAATTATTTTCTAACGTAAAGTGGATTTATAAGCTGAGAAGTACAGGCGCAATCACGTTTGATAAAGACCACATATGTGGCATACAGAAAATGAGCTTGTGTCGCGTGCTCTTTAGGGGAAATTACTGTTTTTTTAATGACCAACAGGCAATGCATATAGCATTAATCTGCTAATTTCTTTGAATTGCACACCTCTGCAGCAAATGTGGTGCCACCAGAAAAATGTCCGACGATTAACTCTATTGTTTCACTGCCGCTGTTTTTGGAGAAACAGCTGCTTATGCGGCCCAGTATGATGCATTATCTCCGGCTTCGTGATGGAACGATAACAAAACTTAATCTGTCTGTGAAAGTCAACGTTACAACAGGAATTTGCACATTCGCCGAAATCTTCAGAGAGGATGACGTTTTAAACTTGCACTGTCAAATTGAGTTCAGGAGAATTAATCTAATGATCAGTCACTTGGTAGGACCGAAATGTTCTTTGCTAGTTTTGAATGTTCAGGTGTGTCTGTCGGAAAATTGCTGTCTACACTCTTTTCAATATAGAAACTTCGGCATTTTATGCGGCAGGGAATTTCACCAAGAATTTTGGACGCATTGGAGTTTACTGTGGAAAACCTGACGGCCGTGGGAACAATTAAAAACGTCTCTCAAACGGGTTTTCTTCTCGATCAGTTTCAGTTTACTGACCTACGGTTCCCAGATCTAAATATGAGTTTCATATACCATACTGGTAATAACAGTGAGGCAAGTACTGATTGGCAAAGTCAAACAATCGGAAACGCTGGGAATCTAGTCGGATATCCATTCCTACGATACTTACCGATTATCTGCAACACATACGTGTTGGTCTTCGGCTATTGGTTATCAACAATTTCTAATCCCAGCTGATGCGTATTTGAAATTAAATTTGAAACAGTAGTACTTATTTTATTTTTGTCGAATATGCCTGCCTCTTAAAATGTGTTGGTCAATAAGTCTTTTGAAATGCTCTCCATGGCCTTTACGATTCTGTTGATCGACGCCTTCTTCGCATGCACGTTGAATGTTATATAGGCCTTAATGTGGCCGGGATATATTTCTGAGCTCATTGTGTTTCCATGATCAGACCTAATAATAGTCAGCCATAATGCGCAACCGTGTCCAAAACGCAATCAAACGTATCTCGCAAAGGGCTTGTCTGGCATACCAATTTCGATTTCGATTTTCTTGGGGCCCTGTATCCATTTTTAGGAGTGAATGTCAGTCACAAAACTGCCGAAACATAATGTTGTAATGTCATGCAGACTTTGTCCAGAGGCATTATAATTGGAGTTTAAAGGGGTACTGATTAAGGATGACGACTGCATAAGCATCTTATTAGTGTTCTGATGGGAGCCCAGTGGGAGACCGAAACCTAAATCTTCAGCACACCTTCGGAATATACAGGCTATGAGTATATGAATAAATGACACAACCGCATACAATATGACAGAATGTATTTATTCTCCGAGTATCCACTCCAGAGCTCCATCTTTCAAATTCATTTGATGCTAAAATTATGTGGGATGCACGCATGGCAAAATGCTTGCCTACAAAAAACTGATCCGGCTATCGACTTCCAGTGTCTTTACAAAGGGAATTAAATCACACGAAACGGATGTATACGAGATGCGCTTCCACAGCCGTTTAGTAGGAAGTTAAGACCTTTTTTACAACCTCTGCACGGCAGATGAGTGTGTTCGTTCAGAATGCATCATCGGTCTGCAAAATCATACTATATATTGACCGCTGCTTTGAATAAACAGTCGATCGGATGATCAAATGGAGTATCAGAATAAGTCTAAGCACAAATAAAATGGCAGTGTTTATGAGAGGTCGTAACTGTGTTCTCGGACACGGCCGATCACGTCGTCCTAATATGACGGCTCCTCGGAACTGACATTTGTGCCCCTATCGCGGAGGTGTATTTTGCTTCCAAATGGTTCATTGGCCACTTCGTATTTTTGGGCACAAACCCGACTGTGAAAGTGCATTTGTCTTTTCCGGTCTGTGCGCTGAAATAGGTCCCCGTTAGTACTATACTGCAGTGAACAGGCTGCAAAATATTGGAGAAAGTCGAAGTCTTGGGGGGACATTTTGCTGAAACAAAAGGTCAGAGTTTTGAGGCAAAACTTTATTGCAATGTGCCTCCCACTGCCATTCGACGAGAAATAAGAGATTTCAGACGGGCAAACGGCTACATCGCAGTTAGTAGTCAGGCCCCGTATTACAGGTGGCTGAGGGGTTTGTTTACCGGGACCCATTTGGCTCCCGCTTTACGTCTGAGGTTAGGAATGGGGTACGGGTTCATGGTTTCCGATTTTCGGGTTATGGTTATGCCTTTAGGCTTAGGTTTTCGGGTTACGATTAGGGTTTGAGCGTATGATTAGGTTTCAGTATTACGGTTAGTTTTCCCAATTACGGCTATGTCTAAGGACTACGGTTACGTTTGCGATTTCGGTTAAGGTTAGATTTGCCGTTAATACTAACGGTAAACGTTTAAGGTTGAGGTTAGGGTTAGGGTAGGATTAATGTTAAGCTCGCCGTCCGCTTTCCCATTCCTGGCTACCAACTGCGATCTAACCAGACAAAGTGGCGCGTGCAGCTGCATTAAAGTATTTACATCTGGACTATTCCAATTAGCAGAAAATTGAATTTGGAATGGTATTTTGAATGTTTGTGATACGTCAAAAACTGTGTCACGAAGCCCAAAATAATGAGAATTATTTGTTTTTATATGTTATTTAAGATATAATCCTAAGGATATTATTCTACTTGAAAATACCCTCCATTAGGTAGCACGCGCCGGTTTTGCTAGAAAAATGGGTTGATTTATGAGCGCTTTTTTGTTAGGCAAGTTGTTATGATAAAACAGGCAGTACTCCGATCACCTTAATCCCGATTGTTTCTCCTCACTGCCTCACACCTTCGCCTCAGTACTGGCAGATAATAATGCTGGTTCACTGTGGTGTCATAGCGAGCAAATTCAACGTCCACAACTACTCTAATGTCGGAAAACATATAAGGATGTAGAGGAAACATAATTTAATGTTGGTGCATTGTTCGCTGAAATTTGGTATTGCAAAGTCGCTGAGGGCGTTATGGAGGGAGTAATTAAACGATCACTAGTAGACGTGTCTAACGGGGTTGACAGCACTACCAACACACTTTACTACAGAAAATAATTTCCGTTGTTTACTGGGTACCCCCTGGAATCACTGTATGCAAGAAACAAACAATTCTTAAATCGACGGAAGCCGAGGCAGATATTTTGACCGGCATTGCAGTATTATATATGACGTCAGGATTTGTCTGCGCTTGCAAGAATCAGATTTTAAAGCATTGTCGTGCACTCCGATTAACGGCTGCCTTTGAATATTTAATGCCGTAAACGGTTCGGTTTCAGCTCTTTAGGCTCACGTTACTTTCTTGCTACTGTTCACAATATTGGTCAACATACAACAAGTAAACAAGCGAGTCCACTAGGCAGATTAGCATTTTTAATCAAAATTTCAACTTTCCATTGTGTTCGACTGAGGTCCTTAGTCTATTTGAAAGTCACACTAAGGTACTAGTTTGGATTTAATTTCAAAACCAAGATTTTGTGTTTCCCATACTATCTCCCTTCCTTGATTTTAAGATTAGAATAAGACGTAATTATCTACCGAATGAACAAAACAATTAATACTTTTATGCATTTTTTCCATGAAATATGATTGAACTTTAAGGGGCATCGCAAATTAATGTGAAAAAATCGTGCTACTTCTGTAGTCATTTTTTACAGAGTGCTGTTTTTGCACGCAGTCGGAATGCAGTTCATTCGACAACCGGCATTGTGATGTAGCTGAAAAATTATAAAATTATTTTGCAGACTGACTAATTTTACAACCCTACTTATTTCACATTTTTGAAACGTAAACGCATTTCGGAATTTCGGTCGACATTTCATGAGTTAGCCCACCTACTGTATATGTATATTTACAGAGTTGATTAATTCTTATTATTATTTATGCTTGTCGTGCTTGTTGCGCTGTTTATAGTCAGATCGTTACCAACTTTCAAACGTAAAATTAGTTTAAACGCTCGTCAGACCTTCCACACTCAAGTTATTTCGACAGACCACTAGAAAACGGTCACACCTTAAATTCTTTCCCGGAGATTTTCCTTTTTACATAATTTAAGAAAGCACTACAAACATGTGCGCTGCTGCTCAAAATAGGCCTCCATGCGGGGTCGATCTCGCGACCTTCGCAAATTCGTTTAGCAGCGCAGACCACTGGGCCACCTCAAAACGGTCGCCTGCCCTCCCATAAAATTATATGGATTGTACGGGCGAGCCATACGCCAATAGGCTTTGTGGTGGATGCCAGCTGTTAGCCCTCAGGGTCAACCATCTCGAGAAAGAGATTGACAATATAAAGGCTCTTTTACAATATGACTTAGACACACCTGACTATAAAAGTGCCCCTACTGGAAGAATAACAAGAAATAAAGCAAAAGTACCTCCCGTGAAAGGCTCTTCGGCAACGCCTTCTGTAACAGATACGGCTGTACAGGATCGAATATCAAGAATAAAACTGATAGCAGTCAACGAGGAAATCAGAAAAACAAGAAGAATTTCAGTTGTAAAAAATCGACGAAAATGAACAGCCGGTTCTAAGTGATATTCCCACAGCAACCGAGCCAGAAAACACGACAGCAGCCCCGTCCATAACGGTTAATGCCGAAAGTCCGAAAACATTTCGTAACGCCCCGAAAACTCTTGGATCGGATGGGCCCAGCACAAGTAGTGGTATTGAGGCAATTACCGAATCTACAGACCATCATTCGTTACCGTCCATATCAACGGCCTCCTCCAAGTCAGTTAAAACTGGCGTCGATCATCGGAACCGCGATAGAGAATGTGTTCTGTCACCGACATCTAATACCCTTAAAGTATCACTCCCACCAGAGAGAAATACATCAACAAAATATACAAACAATATCGCCAGAGACCATTGACTCTTTATTCAGGGGCTCCCAGTATCAAATGCGAACACTCCTAAAGAGCGGGTTTCGAAAGATCTAAGGTTTTGCCAAGGCTTGCTCAACAATATCATAGAATACAATGAGGCAATTGAAGTACTCAAAGCCTTCCGTCTCGGAAAACGGACAAACAATCTGCCAACACCAACACACCGCCGACCTCGCAAAGTTGTGCTGACTTGTAAGAAGCAAGCTGGGTTGACTCTATCTCGGCGCTTTAGAATAAGAGGCACCAACCCCGGCATTTTTTCCAACCGGATTACTCGCCAGCAGAGAGGATGAAATGTCGTCTTCTAGTTCTAGAGCTGAGGAAGAGACTCAGCAAAGGAGAACGTAATTTGGTTATCTACAACAACCAAAGCAGACCATTCTTTCTTTGGAAGGGCCCAATCCGGATGACCGCGCAGCTGGCATAGTAGGCGAAAGTCCTACACGCATCGAAACTACTTCTCTGCCAGTCATAAATCGCAAACTGAAATTTCTATTTAAAAATTACAGAGCACGTTATAGAAAGCTGACGAGCTAAAGATCCATCTATTTGATCTATCCCCGGATATAATCTTACTTACAGAATCTTGACTGAACCAGCAGATGGACAACCGTGAAATAACCATACCAGGATACCAACTGTTTAGAAGAGACAGGTCAGGACGTCAGGGCGGAGGCGTACTGACGTATGTAAAACACGGGCTTATAGTCACAGACAAAACAGATAAACATACGTGTACTTCCGAGGCAATTTGGCTAACTATAAAGGCACCGGGATCACCGAGCTTTGACGTCCTGACGGTCTACCGAAAGCCGAGAAGTGATCCCACGGCGGACGCCCGTCTGATTGAGGACCTGGAGAGTTTCTCTATCCGGTCCGACGTCTTCATCATGTGGAACTTCAACGCACCTCTTATCCACTGGAAATCAGCTTCTGCATCTGGTCCAGACCATGCTTTCGACCGACGTTTGCTGAACATGACCCTCGGGTTATTTCTCACTCAGCACGTCTCATTTCCAACGAGGGTGTGCGAAGGGCAACAGTCAAACTGTCTGGATCTGCTCCTTACGAAGTCACTGGACAGCATTGATGAGGTGCAATGTCTACCTCCCCTAAGTCGAAGCGACCACGTCGTACTGTTGTGGGAGGACACCATTTTTTCTCTGCCCGATCAAGCCACCAGGGTTAGAGGGAACATTCGGCGCGGTAACTTTGCCCAAAGGAAAGCGGAACTAAACACCATAAACTGGAAATCAGTTTTTTCCGGCGACATAATCAAGGATTGGGACTGGTTTAGTGAATTATTGCACGTTCTTCTCTGAGACCACTGTCCTATTTCACGGAAGAAACTGAACAGCAGACCCCCAGGGCTACCGCGACCTATTAAAAAGTAGTAAATAAAAAGCGGAATTTATGGAGAAAATTCCTCTCGTATAGGAGCTATGTGTCGATAAATGCATGCAAGGCGCAGAGGAACTTGGTTAGGAGGTTAATCTTCGGGACACGACGTACTTTCGGGAAAGACCTACTGAATCGAGCCGCAGAAAATCCGGAGTTATTCTATGGTCATATAAGAATAAGCACACGAAACAGCGACCCAATCTCGTTATTGAAAGCTTGTGACGACCTAGAACTCAGTGAAGACGGAGAAAAGTCAGAGCAACTTTCAAAGTTTTTTAAGTCCATCTTTACGAAGGAGAGCGCATTTCTCCCTCCCGACTGCGACATAGTGGACGGGCAAACGATTGAGCACGTTTCTTTCGCCGAAGCTATTGTTCGCAAAAAACTTTTGAAGCTGAATGAGTCCAAATCACCTGGTCCGGATGACATACCGCCCAAATTGTTGAAAGAGCTTGCTTGAGAACTATCTATACCGCTGTCCATGCTCTTCCAAGCTTCGTTCGAAGCAGGCTATTTGCCCGCCGATTGGAAATCCGCGCGGATCACGCCAATTTATAAAGGCGGCAGCAAGGTCTTAGCAAACAACTACAGACCAATCAGCCTTACTTCAAGTTGCTGAAAAATTATGGAAAAAATAATTAAGCGAGAAATAATGCACCTCCTAGAAGAACATAGTCTGCTATGCGATGCCCAGTACGGATTTCGTAGAGGCAGATCATGCGTGAACGACATACTTTACTGTTTAGATCGCTGGACCCGGGCAGTCGATGGCGGCAATGCAGTGCACGCAGTCTACGTCGACTTTATGAAAGCATTCGACAGTGTACCACATCAGCGTCTCGTGTACAAATTAAGCCGAACAGGCATTAGGGGTAATCTCCTGAGGTGGATGCAAATTTTCTTGATCGGTCGCTCTCAAATCGTCCACGTCAGTGACAGGCAGTCGGTGGAGGTAGCGGTTGAAAGCGGTGTTCCATAAGGCTTCGTTCTCGGCCCTACCCTATTCATTGTATACGTCAAAGACTGCGCTAGTGAACAGAATTATGATGTCGCCATGTTCGCTGATGATGTTGAACTTTGGATCGTCATTCACACTGAATTTGACGAAGAGGGCTTGCAGGCAGACCTGACCCGTCTTGAGAAATGGTCACAGGACTGACTTTTGCCATTTAATGTGACTAAGTGCAATGTGTTGCAAGTTGGCAGGACCCGAATTCTAAGCCGGACGGTTTACCACCTAAATGGCGTACCACTGCAGGAGGTGAACGCCCAGAAAGACTTGGGTGTGTGGGTAACGGCTTCTCTAAAACTGTCGCCCCACTGATCCAAGGTGGCCAAGTCTGCGATGTCAGTCTTTTATCTTCTCAAGAGAACTTTCTCTACCTTCGATGAGGACTGCTTCTTTAAAGTCTTTCGGACTTTCGTACGGCCACAGCTACAGTTCGCTATACAGGCGTGGAAACCCTGGACCCCTAAAGATCTCAGCATCCTTGAGAAAGTTCAAAGGCGGGCAACCAAACTCATAAGTGGACAGGGTTCAATACCCTATGAAACAAGATTGTCCAATGTCGACCTTTTTCCACTGAACTACAGACAACTAGGAGGCGACCTTATACAAACATTCCGTATAATGCGCGGCCAGGACTGCTGTCTTGTACCTGCTGATTTCTTTGAGTTAGCGACCACAACGAAGCTCCGAGTTAATCCACTCAAAATACGTGTGACTGACGCCAGGCTGGACATTCGGAAGTTCTTTTTTTCAAACAGAGCGATCGAGGCCTGGAATGCTCTGCCTACAGATGCCGTCATGTCCACCTCCGTCGAGGCCTTTAAGCGCAAGTTGGACCAGTGTACCACTAAACGTCATAATGTTACCTGACCGACATCGTTCGAACAGTTTATTAATGTTCTTATATTACTGCCTGTTTTTCAGTAATGTTTGTTTTTTTATAATTGTCTCATGTCTGTTGAATGTATGTTGGCACTTAATTAGTCTCCCTCAGAAACTGAGATAGCACCATTGACAGACAACTGTACGGCACATTTAGTAAAAATAATGTTTTTAACTTTTGGTACAATTCGTTTATCTGTCTGGCTTCGAAATTTTTGCCAATGTGAAGAAACTCGGCAGCTGTTTGATGTTTCCATTTTCAAATTTTTGATATAGTTCGCTTCCTTGTAACAAATAAGGACTTCAAAGGTTCAACGCCTATATTTCCCTTAAATAAACTAAACTGAACTGAACAGACACAGAAGCCCTAGACTAGGCTGGACTTCTGGGCATTCATGCCATGTTAAATCAGTTGTGGCTACGTTGGACCGGCCACCTTGTGAGGACTGAATACACATTGCTACAGAGAGAACTCTTCCATGCTGATGTCGCCATGGGTAGTCGTCGACTCGGAGGACAAAACCAGCATTACAAAGACACTTTGAAGGACTGTCCGAGACGGCCAAAGATCAGCCCAGACACATGAGAGGACTAGGCTCAGAACAGTCTGGCATGACGAAGAGAATTGTAGACGAGCGCAGCCATCTACGAAACCAATCGGATCGCCGCCGCCAAAGCTATGAGGGAGGCTCGCAAGTCACATGTGCCTCGCCTCCTCAATGCCAATCATCCGTCGCTTTCAACAAGCCCGCGCTGCCGACGCGCATTCAACGCATGAATCGGTCTCGTAAGACACCTCCGGGCCCACTGTGCCATCAACGAGACAAAGTCTACTTCTTCTCCCAGTCTCGTGTCTTCTGCAAATTTCGCCCCCACCGCCACCCCCGTCACCGTCCATCACACTCTAGCTGCCCCTCCCCCGCCATTATCAACTGACACCATCCACTCTGACCCAACCCCAGCACAGACCGTAGCGACCACCATTACCACCACCAGCACCACGAATTCACGCACTTCCCCTACCGATATCGCTTTCTACCATCATCATCATCATCATCATCATCATCATCATCATCATCATCATCATCATCATCATCATCATCATCATCACCACCATCATCATCATCATCATCATCATCACCAACAACAACAACAACAACAACAACAACAACAACACCGCCAACTCCCCTACCTCCAGCGATGTGGACTCGGTTCATCCCTGTCCCCACCGCAATCGAACACCCACATCACACTTCGGCCTGGTCGATCACTTGCGAATCCATCGCACAGAGAATGGTGAACCAGTCCCTGGAGCAACAGCATACACTCGTCGCATCCACCCCGACTGCCTTCAATGCTCCGCACATTCACCCACCACAGGGGCCTATTAGGCCATATGTGTATTCATGAGCATCCGCAGCAGACAACCGCCGGCTATCTCACGCCGCCATTCCTTTCTCCACCAGCACCTACACCACACAGTAGCCCGTGTGGCGGCCGTATGTGTAAGGATTGATTCCCTCTGACAAACAAACGACGCCCATACTGTTTTCTACTTATCGCATATTTTTAAGGTTGCTTTTACGATTTATAATGTTTTCATCCGTACAACCGATGCTTCAGCCAAACCTTCATCACCGATGACCTAGGATCGGATTTTATAGAGCATCAGCCATACCGACGGCGAAGTGCTGAATCGCATGCCAGTTTCGGGATGATATCAATTTTCTCATTATATATAAATACTCGTACGTCAATATTTCATAACTGTTGGAGACCGGTAAGAAATGCTGGGATGGAAAACTGCAGACAACATTTCACGCTCAGCTAGTCACAACCCCAAACTAGGTTGGCAGAGCCAGGCCTTAAATTGCTTACGAGGTGATGTACGTTTTCATTTTGCTTAATTTAATGCGTTGGTGCATCTTCTACAGCATTAGTCTTGTGAGGGACGCATCAGTTTCTGTATTCTATGCTCTCTGGCAATCCCCATTTTTTCCTCATCAGCCTCGTTAATATTGTCATTCTTGTCGCCATCATGACCGTCATATACATAGTCGATTCAACCATCCATGGAGACGTGTTCGAATGCAATGGCCAAGTACAGCCCTCGATACTGTTGGCATATTTCACCAACTCCTCAGATTGGAAAAGTTTAGAGATCCGGGAAGATTATTAAAAGAAGAAAATTGGCTCTCCGGAACAGGTTTATTTAACTGCTGACGTTTCAAAGAGCTGGGTCGGTTCTTCATTGTCAAAGCGTAAACTGCACCTAATCGATCAGGAAGTTAACTCAAAGTGGCAAGCTGTGTTGGCCGGCCTCATGCTGATCGATTTTTCTCTCTTCTCACGCTGCGTCGGCCTCTCAGGAAATGGTTGACGGGCGTTTTTGCCTGTGTGCTTTATGAGTCACCACTCCGTCGAGGGGAGCTGATTGGACTTTAGTCGGGCGGTCGGTCTGGCGGTTCTTGTTCTTCCTCACCGAGTAAGCTCAGCGTCGGGCTATCTCCGTGCTGTCTTCTTAAGTCCGGTGTGGTTGTTTGGTCCTGAGCTCTACGGTTGTGATGACGTAGGACTTTGTAAGCTGCAGGAAGGTCAAGATGCCTGTTGATAGAGTGGGCATCGGAGAACCACGCCTCGAGAGTTAGCCGTTCTGTTTTTGTGTTGCCTCGACCTAAGATGGTAGCCCTCTGGAGGTCAAAAGTATGCCCCGTTTCCCCAACGTGTGTTGCTAGTTGAGAGTTAGGGTCTAACCTCCGAGTGGCCGATTTGTGTTCTTGTAGGCGAGTTTGCAATTTCCGCCCAGTTTCGCCCACATAGTTGCAGTCGCCCTCATTGCAATTCATTTTGTAGATGACCGCCAGACCGACCGCCCGACTAAAGTCCAATCAGCTCCTCTCGACGGAGTGGTGACTCATAAAGCGCACAGGCAAAAACGCCCGTCAACCATTTCCTGAGAGGCCGGCGCAGCGTGAGAAGAGAGAAAAATCGATCAGCATGAGGCCGGCCAACACAGCTTGCCACTTTAAGTTAACTTCCTGATCGAGTAGGTGCAGTTTACGCTTTGACAATGAAGAGCCGACCCAGCTCTTTGAAACGTCAGCAGTTAAATAAACCTGTTCCGGAGAGCCAATTTTCTTCTTCTAATCACCAACTCCTACACAGTCATTCCTATTCGTGTGTCTCACGGAAAAGTTACCATGATAATAGATTCGGGATGTACTGGCGGGATGCATTTCAAAACGAGGATGGCGGACTCAACTGCCTTCCGGATTCGCAACTCAGTGACTGCCGTACGACCGCAGTTGTAAAGATGTTGCCAAACACTATCAGTTGGAAGTCCCGAGGTCAAGTTAATGCATGGGCATACCACACTTTGTTTGCTGTCAACACTGGGATGAGTTACCGTCGAGTAATACCCACCATTCACTGGCCCTCGTGAACAGCTCTTTTCCACATCGTTGGCAAGCTGGAATATTCAGCATACTTCGCTGTCCTACGACATGACCTTGATAGGTGCTGACGGCCGCGATCGATACGGCCGCGTTTGAACTGCCCTGCTAGCGCACACAAGGAGGCATGTGGCTGAAAATGGACTTCACTGACGGTTGTGACGTCGGGGCGCGCGTTTGGGCGTACTACTTGCAGGTTTGTCTGCCATGAGCAAGGATGCTAACAAAGCCGAGGCAACCAAAGACCACGGCACAGCGTAAGTACCCTTTGTAAATTTTGTGCCTTACATCGCGCTTTGTTACTTGGTGCATGTAACATCAGTACTGACGATGAGGGAGCTTCAGTTTTGAAATGAATTTTGGAGGGGAAACAAAAGGGGTTCAAGGTAAGAAATTGTGTGTTTACCGGTATTAGCTATTTCTAATCGCAGCACTATTTATTTCTAACGCGGAAACGATATGCAATCGACTAAAACGCCACTTTGTGACAAACTAGTCGTCTTACGTTACTATCTAATGAATGTCAATTTCGAGGGAGAGAGAGAGGAGTTCGTTTTATTTTGAAATCATAAATTCAAAATTTTCAGCACAAAAAGTGGCACTAAATCAGTTATCAGACTAATCAAAAGTCCAAAGTTTAATACAAAAGGAACGATTATAATGGGGACAGTTCAAGTCTTAGATTCTGTGTTTCTATCTCTTCACACGTAAGATAGCGCGCCAGGAGTGTAAATACAGAAGCTCGGAAAGCCGATGTGCGAAAAGACATAAGTCGGAAGCTGCGGCTCATCGGGCGGGAAGACTTCGCAGAAATAAGATCAGAATGAAAGGGATTGGCAACGTCATCTATAATTCGACCAGTAAATTGCTTGACCGTATTGAAATGTCGTAGGATAGTGTAGACTCTAAAAAAAGATAAGAACAGAAAAAAGCGATCTGGACGGAAGCTCGGGTAACATGACGTATCATGCGCTTGCGTGGAACTTTTCACGCATCACAAAATTATTTACCCACACACATACGGATACCGACACATCTACCGGCGTAGCTGTCAGTTGCGATTCACTGTGTCAAAGACCACCGTCAGATCCACACAAGGTGTGTGGCGTCTGCTCCCTGGGCAGAAATGTGATCTCTCTTCCTCTCCCACAAACTGCATGCTTTCAGCCTCAATGTCGTGCCGAGTTACAGATAGCTAAAAGGCGACTTTATTCAAACATTCCGTATAATGCGCGGCCAGGACTGCTGTCTCTTAACTGCTGATTTCTTTGAATGAGAAACCACAACGAACCTCTGATTGAATCCACTCAAAATACGTGTGACTAGCGCCAGGCTGGACATTCAGAAGTTCTTCTTTTCAAACAGAACGATCGTGGCTTGGAATGCTCTGCCTGCAGATGTCGTCATGTCCACCTCCGTTGACGCTGTTAAGCACAAATTGGTCCAGTGTACCACTTAGCGTCATAATGTCACCTGACCGACATCGTCTTAGCATTTCGTTCGAACAGTTTATTAATATTATTATATTACTACCTGTATTTCAGAGAAGCTTGCTTTTTATTGTTGTCCCAGGCTCGTTAAATGTTAGTGTTGACATTCAATTCGTCTCCCTCGGAAACTGAGACAGCACCAATTATTCATAGACAGACTACTGTACAGCACATGCATTAACGTTAATGTTTTCAACACTTGGAACAATTACTTTAGCTGTCTGGTTTCGAAAACTTAGCCAATCTGAAAAAAAATTCTAGCTCTTCGATGTTTCCATTTCCAAATGTGCTACTGGACAGAATGCCTAATAAATAAAAACGCTAACTATTTTTTCTCTGTACATTCATCAATATTAATCCTATGGCATCTGACTTTAAACTGACTTTCCTAATAAACCAAGATCGTCAAATGCAATGATGAGTAAAAGCTGTGAGATATATTTTTAAAATTTTTCAAAATTACCAAGCAAATATTCTAGGAATAAATAATTCAATTCCAAAAAATGTGAATGGCGAACATGTAGGAGGAGAAAAGGGCGATTTATACTCCCCTATTGAGAGTTTGCGGAAAAACTAAAGAGTACGTTAACGAATAAAAGGTTCGACTACGGACTGTAACTTAATTAGTTTGGACGGCTTAGAAAGCTGTAAATCAAAGCCATCATATTTTATGAATGGCGGAATGCCAGTTCACGGCTTCTTTTACCTCCATTTTAGCTTTTTTTGACATGAGCAGAGATGCTTGCAAGTTCGTCTTAGACACTGATTCTAGCAACACCGCTATGGGAGAAGTTTTTTCTAATCAAATGAGCAATGTTACCGAGTACGTTGTCTGGTATTTAAATCGATCGATAAGTTAGTCAGAACGGAGCTCTTATACGACTTAGAACTTATGACACGTCACGTATGCACTTGGTGGAAGAATGCCGGCCATACCTCCAATATCGCTCTTAATTGTGTGCCTTTATCATAGATTTTGAGGGTAAATTTTGGGTAAATTCTTATCAGGCCAATACAGTTACATAGGGCCTATCGGAAGAAAACCTGGTCTGGCAATTACACGAACTTCGTTAGTTTCCTACCTCTCCAACAAAAACGAAATCTAGTCAGGTGTTTGGCACAAAGGGCTAGAAAACTTTGTTCAACAGGTAGTATCGAGGAGGAACTTAGAAAAATCCAGGATTTGCTTCGCGAAAATGGGTGCCCTGACAGGTTCATTGCAAAGAACCTTGACGAACGACCCGCAAATCCCACCACAATAACCGCCGAAAGGAAAAAGTTGTTCCTCAAATTCCCCTTCCAAGGAGACGCTGCAAGTGAACTCCTAAGAAGACACCTTGACCAAGCTGTCTCGGAAACATTCCCAGCAGAAAGGATTCGCATATCATTCTCTACTAACCCTATTCTACGAGGAGAAGGCAAGGATAGGCTGTCACCTCAGACCGTCTCAATGTCCATCTACTCATTCACTTGCTCCTGTGGAGCAGGTTATATTGGCCGTACTAGTCGGCGCCTTTCCAAAAGAATACGAGAGCACCTTGCCGCATGGCTGGCAAAGGGGGAAAGTAGGAGAATAGACAGCGCCATCCTTGTGCATGCATTGGATTCAGGACATCGTGTGGACTCCACTGAAACATTTCGTGTGATTTATAAGGTCCCATCAAGAGCCTGGAATCAAAGCAATTTCGCGAACCATTTACTAATAACTTGTCCCAGTTGACCATGGACGCGTTGAAGTCTCCGGTTATCAGTACCTCTTGGTTTTTTGACACCTCCTAAATTAATCCATCGCCTCGTCAACCTCAGCAGTTTGATTAGGCGGCCTATATACGGTCAGGAAAGTCAAATTAGGTGAGCCACGCATCCGCAGTTTTAACCAAGTTGCTTCACAGTCGCGGGAGTAATCGGTTTTGTGTTCCGACGCGATGATTCCTCTCTTGACGTAGACCGCTATTCCCCCTCCTTTTTTATGCAGTCCGTCCCGGCGAAAAAGTTGGTATCCATCGAGTGCAATTTCGGCATCCAGGACTTCTGTCTGGAACCAAGTCTCTGGGATAGAAATTAGAGAGTGCCGCAGCCATGAATGTCCAACTACATTTCCGGCGTTTCGGCTAGTTAGCACTTGCCCCTAAGCGAATGCCTCACCGTTTTTACCACTACGTTTTATGGGGGTTTATATTCAAGACCGGAAACCGTAGGTCACTAAAATTCAACTGATCGGGAAAAGTGGTCGTTTGATAGACGTATGTGATTGTTGCCACGCCCGTCAGAGTTTCCATAGTGGACTTCATGGTATCCATGACTTTTGTTAATATCACACACTTTGTATACTGTCTAAGTTTCTATAATGAAAACGGATTAGACAGCAATTCCTTTGCAAAACACAAAAGAGGACATTCAAAACCAGCAAAGAACTTTTTAGACCAACCAAGCGACTGATTTTTAGGCTAACGACTGCCAATTCAATTTGGCAGTGTAAATTTGAAAATTCTTCATTTTTGAAAGTTTCAGAAAATGAGAAAATTCCTGTCGTTATGTTGCCCCTCACGGACAGGTTAAATTTGTTTATCGTTCCATCATAAAGTCAGCTAGAATGCAGCATAACAGGTTGCTTAAGCAGCTGCCTCTCCAAAAACAATGGTATTAAGACACGAGAGTTACCTGTTGGACATTGTTCAGGTGGCATCACCTTTATTGCAGAGTCTTACAAATTGAAAAGAAATTTAGCGGAATAGCAGAATATGCATATACCGTTTGCTTAATAGTTGTTGATCACAAAAAAACCAGTGTAATCTACCGAGAGCGCATGCTATAATTTCATTATCGACATGCCACGTGTAGGTGATTTTTCATACCTGATGGCGTTTTTATTCGTCATTTTATGAATACATTTGACGTTAGAGAAACACTATCAACTGTGTGTCGCGCAAAGTAAAAACAGGCAAGTTATAACGATAACCATTTGCTGAATGTGATTATAATCTATATATTAGGACCTCATCGAACGCGTGCTTATATTTTGCCCTCTGCTTCTATATTGGTATGGTTTCAGTGTGTGAATCCAGTTTTGGACATTGCGATTTAGCCATGGGTGTACATGTTGTGTTTGAGTTGTGTACGACAGAAAGTACAGTAGACGAAAAGAACACGAGCAAAAAATACAAGGTTTGTGTCAAACTGCTTGTTTTAGGTTACAACAGTTATCATAAAACACTCTTGTCATTCGCAGCCAATGCTCATGAACACTACGTCCATCAAACCATGCTAAGAAATATGTGATGTTGAACAAATTTTATTCCAATTCTGACAAAAAAGCGCTTTCACCGACAACTGTTGTCATACATATAAGCATTGTCTGTTGTGTATGTCTCATACGCAAGCCGAATGTTTTTTTAAGGTGAGCCAAAGCAATGTAATCTGAGGAGAATTAATTGCTCACCGGATCGGGGGACTTTTCTGGCTGACGTTTCGAAGAGCTGGGGCTGCTCTCCATTGTCAAAGCGTCAAGTGAAAAAATCGATCAGCATTTTTGAATAGACTGCCGCATTAGTTGACCCTGGGCTGATCGATTTTTTTCTTCCTTCTCTGCCTCGGCCTACTGGCCGTCGCCTGTGAATATTGGTGGCCTCCTGTAATACGTGTCGTCACCTCAATTGGGGTTGGTTGCGTTTGCTTTCCCCATATGGTTGAAGTGGTCGACAGGCCGTGTTTGCTCGGCATTCTTAGGCTCCGTGTGATTGTCTTGTCTTCGTCACGGTGTATGAAGTGACGTAGGACTTTATAGGCCGAAGGAAGATCTAGATGCCTGTTGATGGAGTTGGCATCTGAGTACCAAGCCTCAAGTGTGAGACGCTCAGTCCTTGAGGTGCCCCTGCCTATGACGGCTGCTCCTTGAAAATCAAAACTGTGACCAGTTTCCCCGATGTGAGCCGCAAGCTGTGAGTTTGGGTCTAGTCTCCGTGTTGCCAGTTTGTGCTCATGTAGGAGGGTCCGCAATTTCTGTCCGGTTTCCCCAACGTAGTTGCAGTCTCCCTCCTTACAACGTATTTGATAGACAACTGCTAAGGTTTCAGTGGGTGGCAGTATGTCTTTGGGTTGCATCAAACAGCGACGAATTGTTGCCTGGGGTCGATGGGCAATACCTACCCTGGCGGGTTGTAGCAGTCTTGAAACCGCCTCGGAGACTCCTTTAATGTAAGGAATAGCCCTCCAGACTTCGGGTTGTTCTTCTTGTGGCCGTCGTCTGTTCACTCGGCGCTTGCTTTGCTTGATGAAGTGGCTTGGGTATCCATTGGTTCGAAAGAGATCATGAAGATATTGTCGTTCAACTCTTTTGTCGGCTGGTGTGCTGCAGTGTGTTTCAACTCTTTTGAACAGAGTACGGACACAGCTGCGTTTGTGAGAGAGTGGGTGATTGCTGTTGAAGTGCAGTATTTGTCTTGTGTTGGTGGCTTTTCTGAAAACGGTAGTTTGTAATTGTCCAGTTGCACATCGACGCACAAGGACATCGAGGAAGGGAAGTTGGTTGTTTGTTTCGGCTTCCATCGTGAATTGGATATTCTGGTCAACCGAGTTCAGTAATTCTTTAAGGTGCTCCACGTCAGATAATTTGACAATGGCGAAGGTGTCATCGACGTAACGAGCCCAGCACTTTGCTTGATACTTGGTGAACACCAAGTGTTCTATCCGTTGAAGAACCACTTCAGCAATCAGCCCTGATATGGGGGAGCCCATAGGGGTGCCTTTGACTTGTTCATACATTTGTCCACCAAAGGTGAAATATGTTTTTAGGCAACAGCGTAAGAGCTCCACGAGATGTTCAGTCTTCAGGAGATTGTCTCTCTCGTTGTAGCGGTCAGCCAGGAGTTGTCTTACAACGTCAATCGCTAGTTGTTGTGGAATGGAGGTAAAGAGTGAAACGGCATCAAACGATACCATGGATTCATCTGGCTCTAGTTTCAGATGTTTTAAACGTTCAAGGAACTGATTAGCAGAGGCCACTGTTGTTGGCGATCCTTCTGCCAGGAACTTAAGACGAGCAAACATCCATTTTGCCAAACCGTATGTAGGAGTACCACGTAGGGAGACGATGGGTCTAAGAGGTATGTTAGCTTTGTGTACCTTCGGAAGACCATAAAACCGCGCGGCGGCAGAGTCAGAGGGTTTCATAAGAAACCAATCTTTAGCTGTGATTGCTCCATTCGCTCTGAGTTTTGCCAGGCTTTTGTTTATTTGAGTAAGCAGATTTTTCATCTCACTGGCTGGACAACGTTTATAGGACTGTGTGTCGTCAAGTAGGCTTAAAGCTTTCTTCTCGTAATCGGCTTTGTCAAGCACTACTGTGGAACGGCCTTTGTCAGGCGGCAGGATGATTATGTCTTTATCCGCTTTTAGGCTTTTTAATGCTTGCTGTTCTTCCTTACTAAGAGTTTCGCTCTTCTTATGTTGCATTAACAAAGACGAGGTTTTGTGACGGATCAACTCCTTCGTCTCTTCTGACGTTTGTTTTAGCTGAAGAACAGATTCAAAAGCAACAATGAACTCTGGGGGTGCAGCGTCTGCTGTGTTGAAAGTGGCTCCACGTCCCAGGACTGCAAGTTGTGTGCTGGTGAGGGATTTAGAAGAAAGGTTGTGGACAAGGTCGCCCGACGATTGATCTGAGCGAACTGGTCTCAATTTGGCCAATTTTACTGATAATTCTTTGTTCTTTTTGGCTCGTACCTTTCGAACATGATTGAGAATGGTTTTCTCAATGTCCTTCGATGTTTCCCCAGTAGTTGCCTCGAAATATGATTTAGATTGAGCAATTTCTAGGCTGCAACGTTGCAGTCTTTGATGGCAATCATGTATAAGTACTCTAGTCATTCTTCTGCCGTGTCGCGCCAAAGTCTCCCTTGCCAAGGTGGAATTCACAGGCGGATTATAGGTGACACATTTTGGAGTCAATTGTTGGTCAAGGCAGCGATGAAGAAAGTGCAGTTGCGCTTGTGTTGACGCGGTCCGTAGGGCCAATTTCTCCCAACGGCGCGCTGCACGGAGCACTGAGGACGCAAAACTTGAGCTCAGGTTAGCAAAAGTAACCAACTTTCCTTCCTCGATGTCCTTGTGCGTCGGAGGGCAACTGGAGAATTACAAACTACCGTTTTCAGAAAAGCCACCAACACAAGACAAATACTGCACTTCAGCAGCAATCACCCCCTCTCTCACAAACGCTGCTGTGTCCGTATTCTGTTCCAAAGAGTTGAAACACACTGCAGCACACCAGCCGACAAAAGAGTTGAACGACAATATCTTCATGATCTCTTTCAAACCAATGGATACCCAAGCCACTTCATCAAGCAAAGCAAGCGCCGAGTGAACAGACGACGGCCACAAGAAGAACAACCCGAAGTCCGGAGGGCTATTCCTACATTAAAGGAGTCTCCGAAGCGGTTTCAAGACTGCTACAACCCGCCAGGGTAGGTATTGCCCATCGACCCCAGGCAACAATTCGTCGCTGTTTGATGCAACCCAAAGACATACTGCCACCCACTGAAACCTTAGCAGTTGTCTATCAAATACGTTGTAAGGAGGGAGACTGCAACTACGTTGGGGAAACCGGACAGAAATTGCGGACCCGCCTACATGAGCACAAACTGGCAACACGGGGACTAGATCCAAACTCACAGCTTGCGGCTCACATCGGGGAAACTGGTCACAGTTTTGATTTTTAAGGAGCAGCCGTCATAGGCAGGGGCACCTCAAGGACTGAGCGTCTCACTCTTGAGGCTTGGTACACAGATGCCAACTCCATCAACAGGCATCTAGACCTTCCTTCGGCCTATAAAGTCCTACGTCACTTCATACACCGTGACGAAGACAAGACAATCATACGGAGCCTAAGAATGCCGAGCAAACACGGCCTGTCGACCACTTCAACCATATGGGGAAAGCAAACGCAACCAACCCCAATTGAGGTGACGACACGTATTACAGGAGGCCACCAACATTCACAGGCGACGGCCAGTAGGCCGAGGCAGAGAAGGAAGAAAAAAATCGATCAGCCCAGGGTCAACTAATGCGGCAGTCTATTCAAAAATGCTGATCGATTTTTTCACTTGACGCTTTGACAATGGAGAGCAGCCCCAGCTCTTCGAAACGTCAGCCAGAAAAGTCCCCCGATCCGGTGAACAATTCATTCTCCTCAGATTACCGACCCAGATCTCTTACTTTTGCTTACCTGAGAACCGTTGACATTTTCCTTTATGGGGCATTCGTTCACTCACCCAAGTATTAATTTTCACGTAGCAGTGCGTTCTCGACAATGGTATTATCCGGACCGGCAAAAGCAAGCAATTTCACTTAATCACTACCCGGGATACGTAACACAGGCTTTAAAGTAACAAAGACAGCCGAATGAGCGTCAGTCATGTTGTACTCGCGTTTCGCACCGATCTGATACAAAATACTGAGAGTGGACATTGTTTTCCCATTCTAAAACGGATGGAATGTGTGCAATAAATTACTCTTTTGAAATTAAATAGGCACGAATATGAAAGTAATTATTTTGAGGAGAAATAACTGACATAGGTAAAAATACAGGCGAGCACGTGTACACAGAAACGGTTTGTGCTGTGTCCACGCGGATTCAAACGACCTTGTGCAGTGCTTGAATTATGAATTTCCATTGCGGATGTCGTGAAAAGCGTTCTACCACACAAAGCTTCACGATCCAGTGAACGCATGAAATTCAGAATATTCTTACCTAATCGGTTTAGGCTTCTATCAGAGATTGTACAGTCTGTGCTGATTTCGACTGGTTACTCAATAAATATTGCTCGCAATTTATCGTCAGTTATAACTAGAGAAATACAAAACATTGGTTTTGAAATTAAATCCGAACCGTTGCCTAAAGTTTTACCTTCGGACAGACTAAAACCTCAGTTGACCACAAAGGAGAGAGAATCTTTAGATTAAAATTGTTAATTTTCCAAGTGGATTGAAATTTTTACTACCTGCATGTTGACCGAAATTTCGAAAAATAGCAAGGAAGTTACATGAGCTTGAAGGGCTGAAACCAAACCGTTTGCAGCATAACGTATCCGAAAGCGTCCGTCAATAAGTCAAAATATGGCTTTAGCGAGCGCAGATAGATCCTGACATCATATATAGCACTGCCATGCCTGTCGAAGTATCTGCCCTGACTTCTGTCTATTTAAGAATTGCTTGTGTCTTGCATAAAATGATTCGAGTGGGTGCCCAGAAAGCAACGGATATTATTTTCTGTAGTGAAGTGTGTTGGTAGTGCTGCCCAACCCCGTTAGACACGTCTTCTAGTGATCGTTTAATTAATCCCCTCCATAAAGCCCTAGACGATTTTGCAATTCCAAATATCAGCGAACAATGCACCAACATCAAATCATGTTTCCTGTACATCCTTCTTTGTTTTTCGATCTTGGATGAGTCGTTGACGTTGAATGTGTTACCAATGACACCATAGTGAACCTGCTCTGTAATCTGCCAGTGCTCAAGCGAATTTTTGAGACAGTGAGGAAACCCTATCGGAATTATGGCGATTGGAGTACTGTTTGCTTTATCATGACAACGCGCTCGCCAAAACGGCGTACAAAATCAATCAATGTTTAGCGAAACATGCGCGTACCACTTAGGGAAGTTTATTTACAAGGGGCGTAAGGCCTTCAGATGCTATCTTGAATAAAACATTAGCAACTATTTCTCGTTATTTTGAGCACGTCCTCGTATGTCTGGTGAGGCGAAAAACAGCACCTGCAGCCAAGACAGCAGTATGCCTGTCAGATTCTCTACCACTTCAGCCTCTGTCCTCACGCGCTTCGCATTTTCAAGACGTTGCCTCCGAGGAGACTGTTACAACACAGTGCCTTCTGATCTAGCAACATCAGCAGTCCAATTAAAATCGCTTATTGATGATCCGATTTCTGCACTTTCATAGCAACGTCCACTGGCCAGTGAAAAACGGCCTACTTCGCCAAAAAACTGAATCCAATCATATCATGCACGCTTGATTGCATCAGATATAAGTGGGCAGTGAGCGTCTAGTCTTCCATTAAACAGGGTTACAGCCCATCCCCTCGTCAGCCACATCTCCCGGTTAAGACTGTCTAATGCTCTGGGTTTTGACTCTCAATGTATTGTTGCGGTCTACATCCGAGGCGTGTTTCTTCTTTCAAGGTATTTATCATTTTCAACATAGCCTGGTCATACCAGCGTTCGCCACATTACTTTACTCTGATTTCATAAACGTCTTTCTGCATATCAGACAAACATTTCAAACAGAGCGTTAACGTATGACAACTATTATGAAGGAAAACACAATTTTCATGGGAATTCGGGTTGAACATAATCCAAATTACCAATGTAAGACACGGAGGAAGTATCCTTCACGAGCAATGGCTGCATTCGACGGGATTGATTCATGATAATCTGGTTAATTTGACCGAAAACAAATATGCAAACCTGATATAAACTCACTGACACCAACCTTCTCAGTCTTAGATTGAATAACATGGGCATAATGACTCACATTCTTTTGGTTTACTAAAATTTCATTGTACGTAATACACAGGTTATTACATTCACAATGGGATTCACAGACGAAAGGCATACCAGTAAAGATGCCCATAGCAAAATATGAGTATGTACGCCATATGGCCCTAAGATTTAGATTGTATTCACATGCAGCAACAGTATATTGAAATATCTCGTCCGTTTTATTTTTGTATATGATGATATACTCACAGCACCCGAGCCAGAAACCTGGACAACATCATCGTCCACAACAATTAATGCCGAAAGTCCAAAAACAATTGGAAACGCCCAGAAACATCTTAGATTGGATAGGCCCAGCACAAGTAGTCGTATTGAGGCCATTACCGAATCTACAGACCATCATTCGCTACCGTCCATATCAACGGCCTCCTCCAAGTCAGTTAAAACTAGCGTCGATCATCGGAACCGCGATAGAGAATGTGTTCTGTCACCGAAATCTAATACCCTTAAAGTACCACACCCACCAGAGAAAAATACATCAACAAAATATACAAACGATATCGCCAGAGACCAATGACCCTTTATTCAGGGGCTCCCAGTATCAAATGCGAACACTCCTAAAGAGCAGGTTTCGAAAGATCTAAGGTTTTGCCAAGGCTTGCTCAAAAATATCCTAGAATCCACTGAGGCAATTGAAGTACTCAAAGCCTTCCGTCTCGGAAGACGGACAAACAATCTGCCAACACCAACACACCGCCTACCTCTCAAAGTTGTGCTGGCTTGTAAGGAGCAAGCTGGGTTGATTCACTCTCAGCTCTTTCTAATAAAAGGCACCAATCCCGACATTTTTTCCAACCAGATTTCTCGCCAGCAGAGAGGATGAAATGTCGTCTTCTAGTTCTATAGCTGAAGAAGAGACTTAGCGAAGGAGAACGGAATTTGGTTATCTACAACAACCAAATCAGACCATTCTTTCTTTGGACGGGCCTAATCCGAATGACCGCGCAGCTGGCACAGTTGGCGAAAGTCTTACACGCATTGGAACTACTTCTCTGACAGCCATAAATCGCAAACTGAAATTTCTATGTACAAATGTGCAAAGCATGTAATCGAAAGTCGACGAGCTAAAGATCAATCTATCTGATCGATCCCCGAATATAATCTCACTTACAGAAACATGGTTGAACCAGCAGATGGACGACCGTGAAATAACCATACCAGGATACCAACTGTTTAGATGAGACAGGTCAGGGCGGAGGCGTACTCACGTATTTAAAACATGAGCTTATAGTCTCAGACAGAGCAGATAAACTTACGTGTATTTCTGAGGCTATTTGGCTAACTATAAAAGCACCGGGTTCACCGAGCCTTGACGTCCTGATGGTCTACCGACCGCCGAGAAATGATCCCACGGCGGACGCCCGTCTCATTGTAGACCTGGACAGATTCTCTATCCGGTCCGAAGTCTTCATCATGTGGAACTTCAACGCACCTCTTATCGACTGGAGTTCAGTTTATGCATCTGGTCCGGACCTTGCTTTCGACCGACGTTTGCTGAACATGACCCTCGGGTTATTTCTAACACAGCACGTCTCTTTCCCAACGAGGCTGCGCGAAGGACAACAGTCAAACTGTCTGGATCTGCTCCTTACGAAGTCACTGGACAGCATTGATGAGGTGCAAAGTCTACCTCCCCTAGGTCGAAGCGACCACATCGTACTGTTGTGGGAGTACTCCATTTTTTTCTCTGCCCGAACAAGCCACCAGATTTAGAAGGAATATCTGGCGCGGTGACTTTGTCCAAATGAAAGCTGAACTAAACACTATAAACTGGGAATCAGCTTTTTCCGGTTACCGACTCAAGGTTCGGGACTGGTTTAGTGAGTTATTGCACGTTCTTCTCAGAGATCACTGTCCCATTTCACTGAAGAAGCTGAACAGCAGACCCCCATGGCTAACACAAGCTTTAAAAAAAGAAGTGAATAAAAAGCGGAGGTTATGGAGGAAATCACTCTCGGATAGGAGCTCTGTGTCGATAAATGCATACAAGGAAAAAAGGGTAATCCTTAGGACGCGGCGTACTTTCGAGAAAGACCTACTGAATCGAGCAGCAGAAAATCCGAAAATATTCTATGGTCATATAAGAATAAGCACACGAATCAGAGACCCAATCGCGTTATTGAAACTAGTGACGACCTAGAACTTTGTTGAGACGGAGAAAAGGCAAAGCACCTTTCACAATTTTTAAAGTCCATCTTTACGAAGGAAAGCGCATTTCTTTCTCCCGACTGTGACATAGTGGACGGGCCAAAGATTGATTATGGCACTTTCGCCGAAGCTATTGTTCGCAAGGAACTGCTGACACTGAACTAGTCTAAACACCTGAACCGGATGACATACCGCCCAAATTGTTGAAGGAGCTTGCTGGAGAACTATTTATACCGCTGTCCATGCTCTTCCAAGCTTCGTTCGAAGCAGGCTGTTTGCCCGCTGATTGGAAATCTGAATGGATCACGCCAATTTATAAAGGCAAGAGCAATGTCTTAGCAAAGAACTACAGACCAATCAGACTTACTTCAATTTCATACAAAATTATGAAAAAATAGTTAAGCGAGAAATTGCAGGAGGCAGACGTCCAAAAGACTTGGGTGTTTGGGAAACGGCTTCACTAAAACCGTCGCTCCACTGCTCCAAGGTAGCCAAGTCCGCGATGTCAGTCCTTCATCTTGTCAAGTGAACTTTCTCTACCTTCGATGAGGACTGCTTCGTTAAAGTCTTTCGAACATTTGTACGGTCACAGCCAGAGTTCAATATTCAGGCGTGGGAACCCTGGACATCTAAAGATCTCATCATCCTTGAGAAAGTTCAAAGGCGGGCAACCAAACTCGTCAGTGGACAGGGTTCACTATCCTACGAAGCACGCCTATCCAATCTCGATCTTTTTCCACTGAGTTACAGACAACTAAGAGGCGACCTTATACAAACATTCCGTATAAAGCGCGGCCAGGACTGCTGTCTTGTACCTGCTGATTTCTATGAGGTAGCAACCACAACGAAGCTTCGCGTTAATCCACTCAAAATACGTGTGACTGACGCCAGGCTGGACATTCGGAAGTTGTTCTTCTCAAACAGAATGATCGAAGCTTGGAATGCTCTGCCTACAGATGGCGTCATGTTCACCTCCATTGAGGCTTTGAAGCGCAAGATGGCCCAGTGTACCACTAAACGTCATAATGTCACCTGACCAACATCGTCTTAGCATTTCGCTCAAACAGTATATTAATATTATTATATTCCTGCCTTGTTTCAGTAAGGTTTGTTTTCTATTATTGTCCCAGGTCCGTTGGACGTGAGTGTTGGCATTTAATTCGTCTTCCTCAGAATCTGAGATAGCACCAATTTATCCATAGACAGACTACTGCACAACACATTTAGTAACGTTGATGTTTTTAACACTTGGAACAATTCCTTGATGCGTCTGGTTTCGAAAACTTTGCCAATCTGAAAAAAACTACTTTAACTGTTTGATGTTTCCATTTTCAAATTATTGACATGATACGCTCCCTTGTGACAAATAAGGAGTTCAAAGTTTCAACACCTATGTTTTCCTCAAACAAACTGAAACTGAAAACTGACAAGTACAGGCGCAATCAAGTTCGATAAAGGCCACACAAGTGGCATACAGATAGTGAATTTGTGTTGCATGCTCGTTGGACACTTTACTTTTAAATGATGACGAACAGTCAGTGCATATCTCATTAATCCGTCAATTCTTTTTTTACTCGCAAAACTCTTCAGCAATGGTGGTGCCACCAGAAAAATGTCCGACGATTAACTCTATTGTTTCACTGCCGCTGTTTTTGGAAAAACAGCTGCTTAAGCAGCCCAATATGATCCACTGTATCTTGCTTCATGATGGAACGATAACAAAATTAAATCTGTCTGTGAGAGGCGATATTACAACAGGAATTTGCACATTCGCCGAAATCTTCAGAGAGGATGACGTTTTAAACTTGCACTGTCAAATTGAGTTCAGCAAAATTGATCTGAGGATCAGTCACTTGGTAGGACCGAAATGTTCTTTGCTCGTTCTGAATGTTCAGGTGTGTTTTTCGGGAAAATAACCGTGTAAACTCTTACCATTATAGAAACTTCGTCAGTATATGCGGCACAATAAGTCACCAAGACTTATGGATACATTGGGGTTTACTGTGGAAAACCTGACGGCCGTGGGAACAATTAAATACGTCTCTCAAACGGATTTTCATTCCGATCAGCTTCATTTTACTAACATACGGTTTCCAAACCTAAATATAAGTTTCATATACCAAAATGGTAATATTAGTGAGGCAAGTACTGATTGGCAAAAGGAGACCATCGAAAACGCTGGAAATCTAGTCGGACATTCATTCCAACAATACTTACCGACTATCTGCAGCACATAGTCGTTGGTCTTCGATTATTGCTTATCGACAATTTCTCACCCGAATTGATGCGTATTTGGAATTAAATGTAAAACGCTAGTATTTATTTTATGTTTGTGCAAAAATTCCTGCCAATACTTACTTACTTGCGATCATTTGGCCTAGTACTTCATTGTTTGTTCTAATAATTTCTTGGACACAATTTTGAAAACCTCGGCGGCCTCAGCGTTATTGGAACCCACGACAACAGGCTAGAAACCTCCGGGAACTAACCGTCTTTCTTTGCTTTTGCTGCCCTTCTAATATATTTTGTGCTCGCTAGGACTTTTAATATCATACGAATTGCATATTTTAGGTCCAGATTATATTTCTATTGGTCTTCCAGTAATGTCAGTATGCTCGAAATCTGAACGTAAGCTCCTTTTCCTTGAAAACCAAGCGGGATTTTGCATAGCTTGACCCACATGTTGCAGCAAGTCGCTTTCAAAGGAACCTCATTACAGTACATGTAATATTTTGTTTGTTAGCGATTATTATTTTTACCATGTTGATTTTGTGCATTAAGCCCTGTCGGTTGAATATTTTGCAGACTTGTTTTCCTCTTACTGTCGTCCAGGCCAACCTTTTTTTATGAATTCTTTGCATACAGGCCATTAAGCATGCAGGCGAACACACTCTTTCGAATTTTCATTTTTTACAGTGTGGTGGTCAAAACGTCTTTTCAAATGCGCTTCAAGGCACTCACGATTCTATTGGTCGACGCCTTCTTCGCATGCACGTTGAATGTGACATAGGTCCTAAAGTCGCTGGGATATATTTCTGAACTTATCATGTTGTCCTGTTCAAATCTAATAGCACTCAGCCATAATACGCATGCGTATCCAATACGCAATCCAGAGTATCTCGCTAAGGGCTCGTCTAGCATACCAATTTCGATTTAGATTCCCTTGGGGCCATGCATTCATTTTTAGGAGTGAACGTTAGTCACAAAACTGCAGAAAAGTAATGTTGTAAGGAGTTTAAAGGAGTACTGATTAATAATGTCGGTTGCATAAGCATCTCATTGGTGCTCTAAGGAGAACACACTTAGAGACCGAAACCTGGACCTTCAGCTGTACATGCTATTGGTATGTGAATAAATGATACAACCGCACACAATAAGACCGAACGTATTTATTCGCCGAATATTCACTGCAGAGTTCCATCATTCAAATGCTATTGATGCTAAGATTATGCGGGATCCACACAAGGCAAAGTGCTCGCCTGCGACAAATTGACCCGGCTTTCGACCTCCAGTCTCTTTGCAAAAGGAATTAAATCATACGAAATGGATGTACACGAGATGCGTTTCCACAGCCGTTTAGTAGGGCGTTAAGACCTTTTTTCAACCTCCGCACGGTGGATGAGTGTGTTATTCCGGAATACATCATCGGTCTGTAGAATCATACAACATCTTGTCCCCGCTTTGAATACGCAGTCGATTCCAAGATCGAATGCAGTATCATATTAAGTCTATGCACAAATAAAATGACAGTTTTTATGAGATGTCGTAACTGTGTTTTCGGACACGGCTGATCACGTCTTCCTAATTTGACGGCTCCTCGGAAATGGCTTTTGGGTCCCTATCAGAATGGTGGATTTTGCTTCGAAATGCTTTATTGGCCACTTCGTATTTTTTGAGCGCCACCTCGACTGTAAAAGCGCATTTGTCTTTTTCAGTCTGTGAGCTGCAATAAGTCCCCGTTAGTGCTCTACTGCAATGGACACACTGAAAAATGTAGGAGTAATTCGAATTCTTGGGGGAATTTCTTTCTGAAATAAGATGTCAGAGTTGTGAGGCAAAGTTTTATTGGAAAGTGCCTCCTACTGCCATTCGACGAGGCATATGAGATTGCAGACAGACAAACTGGCACGTGTAGCTGCATTAAAATATTTGCATCTGGACTATTCCAGTTAGCAGTTAATGGGACTTGCTCTATCAAAATTCGCTCGCCTAGTCTTTGTTTTCAGAAATTTCGGAAACTTGGATTAAACTGTGGCGTTTGCTCACGTGTTTTTTTGAAGTATTTATGCATCTGCAAATATATTGCGCCAAATAATTTACTCTTATCTACACGCTGGCCGTTGTCAGGCGTGTGGGAGGGGACTGTGGTAGAACATTCCATTTCAAGACGAATACTTTACCCTGCCCCACAAATAAACATAAGTGTGTAAGTACCAATGAGAACGGTTTTTAAATGCAGCCTCTATTTGTATTTAAAATGGGGCAGAGGAGCTGTTTAGATAATTGGACCCAACTTTGTTGCTGAATACACGCACGCAGGCGAGTTTATTGGCCAAGTACATCGAAAGTTACCGGTGGGGAATAATCTAGTTTTCCATCGGTAATTACGACATGCCACTACATTTTTCGGTATATCGTGGGAAAAGCATTTGAAGGAAGCATTGCCTCGTTCGAAGTCGTCAGTCCTCTTTGGAGCCTTTCTGGTTGATTTTTGGCGATTGGATTTCTTCGGCGTCAGCACTCAGGTTTTAGAATACTCCATGATTTTCGATTTCGGCAGCGGTCGTACGCATCCATTCAAAAGCCAATTAAGATTAAAGAAGGCCGTTCAATTTATCCTTTTCAAATTCCATGAGGCTTTTTTGAGCGAACTCACACGGCGCCGTTTTTATGGTCAGGCGGTCTATGGGGTCCCAAAAGTCGAACTTATTGATCAAAACCTAAGTGGTTGCAGACGCTGCTACGGAGAGGATGCCGTCGTCTGGTGTTTCGAATGTACACTCGAACGCATCAGTAGATCAAGTACCTGAGGGTGTTTCAGGACAGGTTTGTTCCACCTGAGTCATAACTGTGTCTGGGAGTAGGCAAACTTTGGTCTGTTTTTTTGTGCTGCCTTAGCGACAATTCGTGATCTCTGCTCTCCAATGTCAGTCTTCGGGCTCCCAGTCAAATTTTAAACATTTCTGAAAAATCGACGTTGTTTTGTCAGTGCTGCCAATGGGTCGATGTTGTTGGTAAGAATCTCATTCTTGGGACACTTCTTCTCGTGTAGTAACGAGTGCATATGAAAACCGACTCGCGCATAAGGCATGACAACCCTCCTCTCCCAAGGTTCAAACGGTATTCTTACGATCCTTGTACTTTAGACACACTCTTGTATGCGAACAC
>CACRXP010000062.1:571602-588762 GCA_902702965.1 Spirometra erinaceieuropaei
AATTGGGCTCACGATCCTCACGGCCAATGGCTGCAATATTCATGCCCAGTTCAGCGACATCAGGATGCTCGAGAGCATCGGGAAATTCCCACTCACAGCGATTAGCCCACTTCTCAGCAAACCCTTCTAATTGATCCGAATAATGAAGGATATTCATTCGACGCGGTTTTGGTCTCACCCTGTTACGGACATTGAAATGAAGTTGAAGAATTCTCTCCTTGTCCGCGGGGCCCAACTGAATCCGGCTCGTCACCCAGAAGGCAAACAGTAGTGCGAAGCGATAAATCCAGTTGGATGTTCTCTTCGCCATGTTCGCTCAGCCCTTGAGACGAATACTGCCTTAGGGTCCGCTGCATTGGTGAATGCATGCTTGCAGTTCAAATAGTCACCCGATCAATACGGTGTTGTGGCACGTGGGCAGTTCGGTAGTCCCCACAAACATGCGTATTTAGTAAGTTGATCAAGCTGTCAGAAATTACTCAAAAGTGTTTAATTGCATTTTTAACTGCACCACAGTCGCAAGGGCAGTCATTATTTAACTGCTGCCCTTCTGGTGCCTGGAGTTCTTCATATTTTGAACATTAAATATTATTTGTTAGTCATTAAGTGGTTCGTCGTCCGGTTTCAGAAAGTTACACTGAGATTCAGTTTCCCTGAGTCCGGATTAATACGTTAATTGTTCATACGCCAATTCCTGCCAATTCCTCTTTGCATTGTCTAGTACACCATTCACGTATAGCACACAACTACTGCCATAGCTTGAATCATAAATGCGACCACATTGGCAATACACTATTATTTGCGGATTTTCTCTTCCGCCCAAACATATTTTTCGCATTAAAGTCTTACCCCGCTTCCGTTATGGCATCCTGCGTGCCGCTGCTTAACTCTCGTGTCCTCATATCCATTCTATCGGTTAAAGTACTATCGCACATACTGCGAGATGACCTTAGAACACACTGCCTACTTCCTATTGGCTGTTCGCCTTCACTTGTTGTTCTTTCCAATCTGGGGCAAAGATGAATTTATTCCGCATACCGTACTAAGTATCCCTGCTCATTACTATATCTTCCTTGCATTTGTCACTTTATTTAAATTAGACAACAACTTTACCAGGAGCGTCCATTTTAGGCAAACACTATAAGAGCCATTTACGCCACCACTCATTCACCCCACCCGTATAGCACCTATTACCACCGGTCCCGTAAGACAGGTAGCTGGGAGTTTTCAGTACAGGGAGGGCTACCAAATACGATCTAACCGGCATCCGGTTCATCTAGTCAAAAAGCCTGTTCCGTCATTTGCGATTCACTCTTCATCGAACGCGTCTGCATTTAATAAAACCAATTCCTTTCAATGTATTGTACTATTGCAGTGTACGGCTGAACTCTCTAATAGTCAAAGCGTCACGTATAAGTCGAAAAAATACAAACTTCAAGGTACATGTGATTCTGTATGTAGAAGATAGGTAATAAAAAAACATGCAAACCTCAACAAGGGATAGGTTAGCGAAAGAATTCCTTCATAACTATTGAACGAAATCGAATTTCCAGCTCAATGTCAGAATGAAAACTTAGTTAATTAAAGGAACACCGACCATGCTTGAAGAAAGGTTACGAACGGAAAAGAGCAATGCCAACAGGGAGCAAATAATGGAAGCACTTGCGCAGAGGACGCGAAGAACTTCAAGCATAGACCAACAGGATGCAACACAGGCATTCTGTATATCTGAAACTGAAGTCCACACCACCACAACTACTTTTGACGCTTTTGGGATCTTCCACTATTACAAAGAATTATCATTTCTGAATAACCAAATATTGCTTTTAAAATTTCTGTTATGCTTTACTTCCTCAAGTATTATTATTAAGTGACGTAGACATTGGGTTCATGCATTATGGTCGATTTGCCAATGATAAGCAATCACTAGTAAACTTCGACAGCGTTTATGACTTAGGTCACGACATGCTGTTACCCATTTTCCAGACACAGGACAGTTCGGCCGTCGATTTGGACAATCTTTACACTGAGTACTACAAGTGAGGCAGTGCAACCTAACTCCCAGAACTCCGAAGAGAGTCGAGCCCTCCCCAAAGTAGACAGAGTTCCAAGCCACAAATTTTACAAAACCGACTGAGTAACTTGATCAGTGAGCGCCCATTTGGCATGATTGATATTCCCGATCGCAACCGACGGAACGCGGACCAGTAGCTCAATGGCGCAGTGTCAAACTCCATGACCAAATATCCCGGGTTCGAATCCCAAGTAATCTACGCTTAGGGTTGGGTATGACTGGCTGATGACGTCCAATAAGCCAGACATGGCTATTCCGGTCCCTCCCTGTCTTTGTCGGTATCCTGTCATTTACTTCTAATACAAGTCACTGTGCGACTGACTGAGAGGGTTCTAGTATGAGCCCCATGGCACAACGGAACAAGCACGTTCAGTAAACTGATCAGTGAATGCCCATCTGTCATTATGCATATATGTGGGCTTGTTATCTGTTTACTACACCAAAGACGTCTGTTCAATAGTTTGGTGCCGTTGTAAATCAGAAAACTGCGTCGACTGCGAGCGGACGAGACGTACAGGTCTCGCGTTGACGATCTGTTTGCATTTGTAAGACACTGCGCCCAATCCAGCCTTGATTGCTCTTGACTCTCTCATGACATCAGACCCAGGTAAATGAGGTAGGAGAGTGTGTGGTAGATACTGCGCAGGCCTACTGTCACTATGCATTAATTCACGACCACCTTATTAATCTATCCTTCATATAGTCCAAGATTCCTGACGCCTGGCGTACAGTAAGAATTACTCCAATCCCTAAAAAATCTTTAACTTTTGCTCCTAAATCTTTCCGTCCTATTGCCTGCTCTTCTGCACTCCTGAAACTTACTGAACGAGTTGCATTAGATTCCCTTAAGTACTCCTCCGTCAATTTTTCTGATCCTCTACAATTTGCATACAAGGCAAAGCTTAGCACCTTGGATGCTGTTTCTTTAGTTGTTCATTCAGCTTTGAGAGACTTAGACAAGGGATGCCGTGCATATGCATGTGCTTTTCTCGACTACTCTTCCGCCTTCAACACTATTCCGCGCCAACTCCTCCTGGCCAAAGCAGCTGCGTGCGACACTCCGAGCTGGGTTGTCTCTTGGCTTAGAGATTATTTTTCCTTCCGCACTCAGTTTGTCCAGTCGGGAAGGAGAAAATCTTCTATTCTTCCAAACAATTGTGGAGTTCTTCAAGGTTCTATCTTATCCCCTCATCTTTTCTCCCTACATACTGATGATTTGAGATCGCCAAACGACTGCCTGTATGTTAAGTATGCCGATTACATGGTCGTAGGCCACCCACTCAAAAAAACTGACTCACCTACAGTCTTTAAAGGATGGCTTAGACCACGTCTCCGCATGGTCTTCGAATAATGGACTCCTACTCAACAATCAGAAATCAGTACAGTGTGTGTTTCGCTTGCGACCCTCTCCTATTCCTGAACCTTTGGATATTCTTCCCAATGAGGTATCTTCTTTCCGGTACCTAGGTGTTACTTTATCCTCAAATCCCTCTTTCTCTCTTCATATGGAAACCCTTTTAACAAAAATTCAAAAACTTGTTTATTATATTCGTCGTCTACGTTCATATCACACACCCCAGTCCTTAATCTGGCGATTCATAGATGGCTGTATTCTTCCACTCATTCTTTATTGTTCTCCAGTTATTTTTCCAGCTTTACTTAAAAAAGATCTAATTATTTTTAAACGTGTCATTCGAATGCTTGCCTCTGCTGCTGGTGTTTCCTATCATCTTTTAGTTGATATCATGGTGCAGCGACATTTCAACTCGGTGGAGCAATTCGCTGACCGAATTCTGAATGACACCGTCCATCCCCTTCATAATGAGTTAATGGCTGCAAAATCCTTACGCCCCACGCGTCGATACTTCCGCCACATCCCTTGCCGCACTTCGGCCTATCGGAATTCCATACGGCCATTTCTAGCCCGGTATCTCACCTGCAAAGATGTTGAAAAACAAAAACTAAAACTCGATCTTGTACCTTAAATTCCTTTTTTCTTCATATATAATCATGTCCACCTGTCTGTCAAAAACCTGTTAATCTCTATGGTAATCACTGTGTGCTGGAGAACCGTTTTTGCTGAAAGTTTTGAAAGTTATTTTCAAAATAAAGCAGTCCTCTCTCTCTCTCTCAAGTCATTGTCAATATGTCCACCTACCTGTGGGACATACGGTGGATATCGTTCGTGGAAATCGACATCTGCACTTTCACTGTTGTGAATTATGAGCTCTGCAGTGGGCTCTGACCAGTGAAATCTAGAGATGTGTGACCACTGTCACCAGGCGATCCGCATGGACTTTATGGGGAATAAGACAGTCGACATCTTCGCCTCGAGAAATATCCAAATATTTCTATCAATTTTCTTCCGTTAATGTCATTTTATCTGCATATTTGATCACACGAACTGGCCTAAGGGGCTTCCACGTATTGAGTTCTCTGGCTTTAGATGAATATTCAGGTTTTCACCATGTATTTTCCCCTTAGATTGAATGCGAATTTGCTAGCGCAATTTTACTCTCTATGTGTATTTTCTGCTTAAACTCAGATGAATGTCGATAATTTTTTGCCGAAAATTATGGGCGATGCACTATGACCGGATACTGATTGGTCTAACACCTGTGTCTAGACACCAAACCAGTTTGCCTTCACACAGCGAAATAGAGGGTGAAATGCACTTATTTCAAGAGAAGTTCTGCAATTAGTCGACGTGGTGTTTTCTGACCTTTCGAAAGTCCTTTATCACTTACCGCCAAAGAATGAAAGAGAAAGGGAGCGTCGTGTATTTGCCCGCCGCAGAAACTGAACTAGATTCCTCTTATCATTGTGCTGTGATGAAGGATAGAAATTGTGTCATTAAGAGAGTGGCTGCTGTGTAGATGATGAGCTCAACTTGTGTGCTGATAGTGCGTACTGCGTTAATGATTAGCCCTGTCAGGACTGGTGACCCCACCTGTCTATTATTCTTTAACACTGGGTCAGTTCATGCCATAGCGTAGTCTGCAAGGTAAAATTCAGCGTTCTGACTGATGACAACTATGATGTAAATTAAATTCCCCACAAGGACACCTTTCGTATTCGACGAGATCTAAAGTTTCGAGTATCCTTGGAGGTCGTGTCGGCCCCCACGAGCGATGCCTTCACATAATATCTTTCATCTGCTGAGGTGGCTGCCTTTAAACACGGAGCCGGTTCGTAATGATTTCCGTCGGTGACACTTTGTGCACTGACAACCAAGCCCATCCGCGCAGATACTTTTCCTATGCAGCCTCATTGGCTTGCGGAATGCACACGCCAGGTATGTTGGCAGTAGACCTTTGTTGGGAGTAGAGGTTCTTCTTGACAATAGTTTATCACGTCAAGCATTTCTTTGGTTTTCCTAATTCTGCTAATACACAGTAGCTCATTATTTTGAGCACGCCTTTTACAGCGCTTGGTGGTCTGGATATAGCATTCCTTGAATATAGAACATTAATCACATTATTGTTACACGGCGAAATTTCTACTTTTATATTCTTTTCCCACTTGGCATTGCCTACTGTTAGTTTGCCACAAAAATTAACTATTATGCCATTTTGCTTAGGTCTGTCTGTTTCCATAGTTATACTTACCTAACTTGGCTGACTACACCACCTGCGTGTTTTTCTTCGTATTCCTTCATTGCACTGAGCAGTTTAGCTGTGCACTGTTGGGGTCCTCGATTGTCTGCGAAATTTGATTTTTACTGGCTACTCTGTCGCCCTGACCCCTGACTTGGACGTCATTGTTGTATCCTCGTTATTTCAGGTCGAATTCGGTGTTATGGTTATCAATATCAATTAAAATCCCACATAATTTTAGCATCAAATGAATTTGAAAGATGGAGCTCTGGAGTGGATACTCGGAGAATAAATACATTCTGTCATACTGTTTGCGGTTGTGTCATTTAGTCATATACTCATGGCCTGTATATTCCAAAGACGTGCTGAAGATTTAGGTTTCGGTCTCCAAGTGGGCTCCCATCAGAACACTAATAAGAGGCTTATGCAATCGTCATCATTAATCAGTATGCCTTTAAGCTCCGATTATAATGCCTCTGGACAAAGTCTGTATGACATTACAACATTATGTTTCTCCAGTTTTGTGTTTGACATTCGCTCCTAAAAATGGATACAGGGCCCCAAGAAAATCTAAATCGAAATTGGTATGCCAGACAAGCCCTTTGCAAGATACGTTTGATTGCGTTTTGGACACGGTTGCGCATGATGGCTGACTGTTGTTAGGTCTGATCATGGAAACACAATGAGCTCAGAAAAATATCCCGGCGACTTTAAGGCCTATAAAACATTCAACGTGCATGCGAAGAAGGCGTCGATCAACACAATCGTAAAGGCCATGGGAGCATTTCAAAATACTTATTAACCAACACATTTTAAAAGGCAGGCATATTCGACAAAAATAAAATAAGTACTACTGTTTCAAATTTAGTTCCAAATACGCATTAGTTAGGGTTAGATATTTTAAATAACCAATAACAGAAGACCAACACCTATGGGCTGCAGATACTCGGTAAGTATTGTAGAAATGCATTTCCGACTAGATTCCCAGCGTTTCCGATTGTTTGAATATGCCAATCAGTTCTTGCCTCTTTGTTATTATCAGTATGGTAGATGAAACTCATATTTAGGTCTGGAAACCGTAGGTCAGTAAAATGAAGCTGATCGGAATGAAAATCCGTTTGAGAGACGTATTTAATTGTTCCCACGGCCGTCAGGTTTTCCACAGTAAACGCCAATATATCCAGAATTCTTGTTGACATGCCGTGCCTCATTAGCTGCCGAAGTTTCTATATTAAAAAGAGTTAGACGGTAGATTTCCCGACAAACACACCTGAACATTCAAAACTAGCAAAGAACATTTCGGTCCTACCAAGTGACTGATCCTCAGATTAATTTTGCTGAACTCAATTTGACAGTGCAAGTTTAAAACGTTCTCCTCTCCGAAGACTTCGGCGTATGAGCAAATTCCCATTGTAATGTTGCCTTTCACAGACAGATCAAGTTTTGTTATCGTTCCATCATGAAGCCGGAAATAATGCATTATATTGGGCCGTTTAAGCAGCTGTTTCTCCACAAACCGCGGTAATGAAGCCAGTGAGTTGACCGTCGGACATTTTTCTGGTGGCACTGCCTTTGCTGCAGAGTTTTGGCAATTCAAAAAGGAAATATCAAATTTATGCTATATGCATTTCCGGTTCGTCATCATAAAAACAGTTCATTCTCCAAAGAACAGGCGACACAAGTTCACTATCTGTATGACACTTCTGTTGCATTACTCAAACTTTATTGCGCCTGTACTTGACAGTTTATAAATCCACTTTACGTTAGAAAATCATTACCAAGTGCATAAATAAAACAGGTAAGGTATTTCAATGTACGGTTGCCCCATGTGAATGCGATTTATATTCGAGGACTACTTACTTATATTTTGCCCCGGGCATTTCTATTGGTATGCATTTAATCTGTGAATTCCTTACTGCGACTCAAATTAAAGATGTATACGCTTGTGCACTGCGTACAATGAAATTCGGGTAAACCAAATGGACATGAGTAATTATGCCCATGGTATTCAAACTAAGACTGAGAGGGTTGGTGTCAGAGAGTGTACTTCAGGTTTGCATATGTGTTTCCGATCAAATTAACCAGATACTCCTGAATCAATCTCATCAAATGCAGCAAATGCTCTTGAAACTTACCTCCTTCGCGTCATACATTGGTGGTGCCGATTATGTTTAACACGAATTCCGATGTAAGTAGTGTTTTGCTTGTTAATAGTTGTCATACATTTTCGGTCTGTTTGTCTGATATGCAGAAAGGCGTTCATAAAAACAGAGCAAATTAATGTAACAAACGCTGGTATGAGCAGACTATGTCGAAAATGGTAAATACCTTGAAAGAAGAAACAGGCTTCGGATGTAGACAGCAACAATACACTGATAGTCAAAACCCGGAGCATCAGACGGTGGTTATTCGGGAGATGTGACTGACGAGGGGGTGAACTGTAAGCCTCTGTAATTGAAGAATAGATGCGCACTGTCCACTTATATATGATGCAATCAAGCGTGCATGATGTGCGTACATTCATGTTTTGATGAAGTAGGTCATTGTTCACTCTCCAGTGGACATTGCTATGACTGTTCAGAAATCTGACCATCAATGAGCAATTTTAATTGGACTACAAAGGCTTTTATTTCAGAATAGAATGGGTGGTAACGGCCTTCTCTGCGGCAACTGCTTGAAAATACGAAATGCGTGAGGACTGAGACTGAAGGAGTTGAGAAAATGACAAGTGCACAGCTCTTATGGCTGCACGTTCTAAATTTCGCGCCGGTCCAAAAACCCTAATCCCTCAACAAACATAGGAGGACGGGCCCAAAAAATAACGATAACTATTTGTTTAATATTTTATTTAAACTATATCCCTAAGGATATTATTCTATTTGCGAATAACCTTCATTAGGTGGCACGCGCCGGTTTCGCTATTAAAGGGTTGATTTACGAACGCTGTGGATCCACCTTGCATTTATTACTTTTGACATATTCTACATCTGCAGAGCGACCGCATTACTCGTCATTCGGTTTTCTCTTTGCTAGCATACTGTTGGGGAGTTGAGAGACAACGGGTATATACCGAGCAATAGTTCACCAACCTTGATGTAGACTAACATGGCCGATGAGTGACAGCAGTAGTCTTTATGCGGCTTATCCTACGGTAGTATGTCTAAGGACAGTGTCTAACCGATCGCAGTATACCACCCCTAGGTCCACCAATCTTCACCAACGTTTTTTGAGATGAGGAACGACGGCAGTAGTCGGTATGCAGCTTAATCTATGGCAGCGTATTTGCTTAACGATCGCTGTAGATCACGCCTACTATTATCAATATTGAGATAGGCTTCCATTGCTGAAAAGCCACCGTGGCAGTTGGTCTGGGGCTTCCTTTATACTAGCATTCCTTTGCGCAGTTAGACAGCGACCACTGCAGACCGAACCATTGCTTATCATCCTTGCAGGAGGATTATGCGGTCGACGAGTGTTAGCAGCAGTCCGCATTCGGCTTAATCTGCGATAACGTACCTTAGCACAGTGGCAAACCGATCGCTGTAGACCTACCCTAGCGTTATCATTCTTGACCAATACTTCCGGAGGTCAGGAGCAACCGCACTTGTTGGTATCCCGCTTAATCTACGGCAGCATACCTCATGTTATGTTAGCGTCCACATCTAAACTTGCATTGTTTAGGATAGTTCCGATACAATCGCTGTAGACCTACAATACTCTTCTTTTCTTGGCATCAAAAGTACTCCCTTGAAGTTCGCCCTCACGCCTGATCCGTCTCTCTTCAATTTCTGCCATTCTCAAAGCCTTCAGAGTTTATTTAAAACAACGATCACTAATAGAAACGTTCTTGCAATTGCCGGACCAAGCATCATTCTTGAACTCTCCTTGTCCTTTAAAGGCATCTGGGTTATCTAGTCCAGTTGGGAAACGATTGATTTAGACGTATCCTATTTTTGCCATCCTTGATATTAGCTTCCACATCTGAAGAGCGAGCGCAGTAGTCGGTACGCGGATTAATCTACGGTAGCATACGTTCGGACACCTGCAATTCGATCGCTGTGGACCGACCCTTTAGCTTATCGATTATGGCCATCACTTCCTTAGTTCAGGAACGAACGCAGTTGTAGGTATGCAGCTCAGTCTATGGCACCGTACCATTGGATAGCTGCTAAACGATCGGCGAAGACCAACCCCACGCTAAACAAACTTAACATAAGCTTCCACAGTTGAGGAGCGATCGTGTTAGTCGCTATGCGTCTTATTCTATAATAGCTTACCTTCGCTGTGGACTGACCAATTGACTTATCAAATACGACCATTACGTTTTTAGGTGAGGAACAACCGCAGTTGTAGGTATGCAGCTCAATCTATGGCGCCATACCATTGGAGAGTTGCGCAGCGATCGCCGTAGACCCACCCTACGTTTACCAACCTTAACCTCCCACCGCTGACAAGCGACCGCAATAGTCGCTATGCGGCTTATTTTATAGTAGCTTACCTTCCGACAGTTGCAACACAATCGCCGAAGAACGAGCATTTCGATTATCACCTTGGACCATTACTTCCAGAGGTCAGGAACTACCACAGGTTGTTTCTCAAGAGGGATGCTTGGTCCGGCTATTGCAAGAACGTTTCTATTAGTGATCGTAGTTTTAATTAAACTCTGAAAGGTTTGAGAATGGCAGAAATTGAAGAGAGACGGATTAGGCGTGCGGCCGAACTTCAACGGAGTACTTTTGATGCCAAGAGAAGAAAAGTATTGTAGGTCTACAGCGATTGTATCGGAACTATCCTAAACTATGCAAGTTTAGATGTGGACGCTAACATAACATGAGGTATGCTGCCGTAGATTAAGCGGGTGTTATGACCGGCCTGGTACTTGAAATCCTGTGGAGCGTATGCGCACTCGACACTTGTCCCCAATTCCAGCGCGACAGAGAAGGAGTACGCGACCGGCCACGAAAATGTGTATTAGGAAATCGCAAGTCAAAATTAAGTGGAAGTAACGCCTATTTATAACGCCCTACTGTGCTTCGCGGGCGTTCGGCCCAATGCCCTTCCATAAGAACATTCGGGACGAGCCGGTCGATAATTCGAATATGCTGATCGATCAGGCCCGAGAGGAAAAGCCAATGGAGAGGCGCCACGATTAAGATGACAGCGCAGTAGAGAAAACGCACGTGACCTCCCGTGATTGGCTGGCTCTTGTTTTGGGAGTGTAGGCCTCCTAACACCTCCCCTCCAAGTAGGTCAATACCGCTTCTGGCGTGGGTTGACCTGCATCAGCCGTGTTGATCGGCGCACACGGTTGGTCCGGCGTCTTAGTCGTGGTTTAATGCCTGGAGATGCGGGAGCTTCACCTGATACCGAAGGTGGTATATTCGAAGGAGGCGCAGCAGTGGGTTCGGGAACCGATTGATCTGCCGGGAATGGCGAAGGTATCCAGTAGGATGTCAAGGGAGAGTGACGGCGCCGACTCGAGCCCAGTTGTGTTACTGCAGTGTCGCCGTCGGATCTGGTTGTGGTGGCGAACCCAGATGTCATCACCAACGTCGACGTCCAACAGCATACTGCCTCTGTAGCTACTATGGTGACTTTAATCTAGTCTGGGAACCCCGCTCGATAATCACGAACGAAGACAGGTGTTCCGATGGAGAGCATGCTGCGAGAGACTGGAGAAGTCTGCGCGAACTGCGCACAGGTAGGGACGAGTGCATGAAATGTTGTCCGCAATTTTCGGCCCATCAACGCTTCGGCAGGAGAAACGCCACCAGGGTCGCCGGGTTTGGTGTTGTCCTGTTGGAAAACAGGAACGCCTGGACTATCTCGTTCGTGGTCCCCTCCCCACGAGCTTTCAAAAGGGCTCTCTTAAAAGTGTCGACAAAACGTTCCGCCTGACCGTTAGACTGAGGATGGTAGGGGGGCGAGCGAAGATGCTGGATGTTGTGCTGGCGGTAGAAATCCTCAAACGTCGACGAGGTAAACTGAGAGCCATTATCTGAAACCAGGACTTCTGGTAAGCCATGCTGGCTAAAGATGCGTCGTAGGAAGGCGATAGTGGCAGATGCGGTTGCTGGAGTCAGCGGAGCAATCTCGGGCCACTTTGAGTAGGTGTCAATCAAGATTAGGTAGGAGACTCCGTTAAGTGGGCCAGCGAAGTCGATGTGCACGCGTGACCCAGGCCTCTCCGGTTGTTCTCAGTGTACTGGCGGTTGACGAGGCGGCATCTTGGCAGCTTGCTGACATCGAGAACAGCGTCGAACCAGGTCGTCGATGTCGCCGTCGATACCCGGCCAGTAAGCAAAACTGCGAGCAATTGACTTCATTCGGCTGGTACTAGGATGACCAGCATGAAACTGGCGTAGTACAGTGGGTCGGAGGGAAGATGGGATCACCACACGGTCCGCAAACGTGAGGCAGGAGTCAACCACAGATAGCGATGCTCGGCGGAGGAAGAGCTGACGAAGATCACCAGCGAGAGCAGTGGTTGGCCAGCAGGTCTGCACGTAGGTGATGGCCTGACGGAGGACAGGATCCTGTTTAGTAGCATGCCGGATATCCGCGGCAGTGACAGGGATACCTCGTATGGCGTCTGATAACTGACGCGCACATCGTCCTTAATCGAAATGGCAACAATCATGGTGTCTTCCTCCGGTTCCCGCTGATTGCTGATGAGGCGAGAAAGGGCGTCAGCCTGACCAAAGACTGTGGTACGACAGTAGCGAATGTTAAAATCGTAAGCAAGAAGAATGGTTGCCCATCGCTGAAGTCGGCTGGCTGAGTAGACGGGAATGCCCTTCTTCGAACCGAAGATTGACAGCAATGGTTTGTGATCCGTCAACAACGTGAAGTGGCGACCGTACAACAGTTTGTGAAATTTCTTGACGTCAAACACGAGGGCTAGAGCTTCTTTCTCTATTTGCCCATAGTTCTTCTCCGCAGGGGTTAGCGTGCGAGATGCATGCATGATCGCCTTTTCAGACCCATCAGGAAAAGTATGTGAGATGACGGCACCAACTCAGTGGTTGGAAGCAGCTGCAGCAACAATGATCGGCAGCGTCGAGTCGTAGTGCGTGAGCAGCAGATCTGAACTCAGCATCGACTTTAGCTGGGCGAAGGCCTTTTCACAGTCGGGGGACCAGCACCAGGCAGCATACCTCTGCAACAGACGGTTGAGCGGTGCCCGTACGTCATGCAGCGATGGTAGGAAGGCGCTATAGTACCTGATCAGGCCAAGGAACGAACGAAGTTGCGATACATTCTTGGGTGCAGGCATCCGTTGGATGGCCCGAATGTTTTCAGGATCTGGATGGCGACCGGTAACGTCTAAATCGAATCCGAGGTACTTGATGGAGTCGAGGAAGCATTGGTACTTGTCGGCCCGCAGGCGGAAGCCATATTCCTGCACACGTTCGAGCACTGCGCACCATCGGTCTTGCAGCTCGACAGGGGAACGACCCACGAGGATGATGTTGTCTAGGTACCCAGCTGTGCCAGGGATGCCGGAGAGCATTGCGCTCATCGTTTGTTGAAATAGGACCGGGGCGGTCTTGACACCAAAGGGCAGCCTGGTATATTGGAACAGACTTCACTGGGTGTTGATGGTCAACAATTCGCGCGAATCTGCGGCGACCTCGATCTGCAGATACGCATCAGCGAGATCCAACTTGGCAAACCAAGTTCCACCATTCAGCAGGGTGAAAAGATCAGCCGGAACCCGCATTGGATAGCAGTTCGGCGTAACGCGGCATTGAGACCGGTAGAAAAGTCAGCACAAATGCGGGTCGAGCTATTGGGCTTCTTAACCACAACTATTGGAGCGGCCCAGGCGGAGTAGGATACAGGAACTCCCAGTTCCTCCAGACGCTTCTGTTCAGCCTCGACAAGTGGTAGGGCTGCATATGAGACCGGTCGCTTTGGACGGAAGACCGGTTGACTTCCGGGAGAAAGATCTAGCACGGCTTGAGTGTACGTGCAACGACCCAGACCGTCTTGGAACACTGGACCAAACCGTTGGAGAATGTCCTTGGCTTGGTCTGCAAGCAGAGCAGGAATCTGCACCTGACCGCTAACAGGACGGAGAGGCATGTCGGCCACACCGAGTAGTTCAATCCAGTCGAGACCAAGTAGGTTGAGATCAGACTTGGTGATGTAGCAGATCGCAGTGATGCTGGTACCGCGGAGCGAGATACAGCATTGCAGTTGCCCAATTAGCTGTACGAGACCACCGCACACGCTTGTGGCGGACTGGGAAGTCCGCTGGATCTCGGGGCTGTCAAGGGACAGCCAGAGTCTCTCAGAGATGATGGTGATGTCTGTGGCAGTGTCCAACTGTAGGCGAACTTCATGGCCATTGAGCAAAACGTCAACAAACTTTCTAACACCAGCCGCATTGAGCTGGAAAGTGGCCATAACACCGAGAGACTTACCGACGGACTGGGGTTTGGGCTTGCGTTTTGACCAAAAACGGTGCTGAAAATAGAAGTGGCGGGGGCTGACTTGATTCCAGAAGCTGGTATTGATTTGCAGAACCCATCACGGTGTCCTATCTGATTACAACTTTGGCAGCGATGCTGGCGAAAAGTGCAATCCCGGTGGAAATGGCACGCGCGACTGTGCCGACAAGGAGCTGGCGGAGATCTCGCCTTGGACAATTGCTTGGGCCGCGTAACAGGATGCGATTTGGTCGATGTGACCGAATGGACTGAGAAAGATGAGGCGGGGTTCTGACTCATTGCAGAGTCGTGCTTGAGTTTGGTCAGCGTTTGGCACTCTGCTGCCAGCTCTTGGAGTGTGATAGAGTTGTTCTGCTGCACTTTGGTCAGGAGACGTGTCCGGTTATCAAAACCCTTGGTGGACTGGAGGCCGCAGATAAATATAAGACATTTAAACTGGTCATTAGTAAGAGAATCGAGTTAAAACGCCCGCACTCACGATTGACAACGCCTGCACACGGTATGAAATCATCGAATCTCGTTTGCACGGTTGCAAGCACTGAAATCGAGTGTTGAAAAGGGATGATTGCTCACCAAAAATCTGCGACAACGTCTGAACCGTGTCCTTGAAAGTGACTTCTCGGGGATCCTTGGGGAGGATGAAGTTAGCATAACGCTCGTGTTCAGCCAGACCCAGTTTGCGAAGTAGCAGTCGAACCTTCCATGCATCGTTCTGGGCAGCCATATCGACAGAGAACAAGTCCTCGTATCCTGTGTACCAGGAATCAATGGTGATATGGGCCTGTGGGTCAGACAAGAATTCAGTGATGCTGCCGGCAGTGTGATCAACAGATTGCGAACCACCAGTGTATTCGAGAAACACTACAAGTCGCAACTAGCTGAAAGGTTACGCATATTTATAACACCCTACTGTGGTTCGCCGGCATTCGAACCAATGACCTTCGGGAAGAGGGAGTAGCCAATGGAGAGGCGCCCGATTAAGATGACGGCGCTGTAGAGAGAGTAAACGTACGTGATGTCCAGTGATTGGTTGGTTCTTGTTTTTGGGAGTGAAGGCACTCCGAACAGGTGGCAGACCCGGGTGCCGGCAGAGGTCGTGCACACTGGGACCCCTGTCGCCCCCCCCCCCATTGTTGTAGGTCAAACACCTGGTCATTTGCTGAGCGGACCAGGATGTGTGGATTGGACCGCCAAGGTGCGGGCTCCATCGTGCCATCCACCTGCGCCCTCCCACTCCCCTGGTCTTTTTGTCTTCGTCTTGACACCGGGTTTAGGTGGAGAGGAGGGGAAAGGGAGTTTGATGCTGTTCAAGTCTGCATTCACCCGCCTCACTGCTACTGCGTGCTCGGCAATTCGCGTACGGAGTAATCTCCCAGTTTCTCCGACGTAGTTGCTTTGTCCGCAAATGCAACAGATCCGGTAAACGACTCCAGACGTTTCCTGCCGTGGCAGTGGGTCTTTCGGCCCGCAATCCATCAACAAGCGCAATGACCTCCCGGTACCATATTCCGTGTTGCAGGGAAATCAGTCACGTTGGGAGGGCGCGGGCGAGCAATTATCACAAGGACAGTGAGCCAATTTGCCGATCAATCGTCACACAAGCATCCAGCACGGCAATTAACGACTCGGACGCGGACTGACAAGCCACCACCGCATCAATTACGACCCCAGCGGTGATTGCGAGAGCTGTTGATTACAGTGCGCATATGGGCCCACGGCAGCCACGTGCTTTAAATACTGCACTCCTTGTGCCACCATCACCTTTATATACAACTGTCTCTGAAGATGGATTCGAGTAAGAATCCGAAACATCAGGCCAATCGATTTCTTGTTCCACTGATCGCATCTTCGTCTTCTGAACTTCGCCTGGTGATATTGGCCACACATCTCTAGATTTCACCGGTCGTTTTAATGCAGAGCTCATAATTCACGACAGTGAGAGTGCAAATGTCGATTCCAACGATATTCACCGTGTGTCCCAGAGATAGGTGGGAATATTGAGAGTAACTCGATGGTTCAGATCACAGGTTCGTGAGTGGATCACATGAGGTCACAATGCAACGCAACCGACGTGTTTGAATCTCACTTCTGAGGGAGATCGAGATATCTCGTCTGTTTGCGGCCTTTCCAGACGTGACTGTTAGCGCCTTAGCATAGATTCAAACAGACCAGCACCACAAAAGTGGGGAATGCGCAGATGTGCCGTGGGAATCGATTCCCCAGCATCAAAATCACTCTCTCTCCCCTTCATATTCATTCGGCACATCGACTGTCGGGGCCGTCTAACTGCTCAATCCCCTCTGCCAGAAAAGACAAGCCATTGGTGCTTGGGAGAGGAAAGAGGAAGCGAAGTTGACACACGTAACTGCATAATCATCGTGCATCAGACCATCTTGTCCACCATAATTTCAACGCTGTATAAATTAACCGGACAGGCTAAGCTATGATCTTCTGTTTACCGAAGTTCGGAATTTATGTATTCATTCTTAATGCGTAATTTATGACACTTGTTTTCATGCCAGACGCATCTCGCGCTTTTCGGATGTCTAGTGCATGAGGTAAGGGCCTGATCGTGTGTCGCACGCGAAGATGGACTGTTTACCTCAGTCAGCCAACGCTTTGTTGCAAACCTTCGTTGACATGGCTACGTGGTTGTATGGGATCAGTGTGGGTGACAAAGGGGGGAAGGCGGAAAATACTGCGCAATATCTAGACATTCGACATTACTGGGCTTATTGCGTGGGTCAGTTGTGAATGTCATCGAAAGTGACGGCAGAAATGTCGGAATGTGCGTGTATTGAACCCCTTCATTTTCAATTACGAATACGTGTTATTTAAGGAGTTCAGTTCAGTTCAGTTTATTGAGCGAAATGTAGGCCTTCACCTTTGAATTCCCTATTTGTTTACAAGCAACTGCAAAATCTCAAAAACTCGAAAAGGTATCATAAAGGGAACAAATAATCGGAAAAGCGTCAGATCTGTACAGACAAACAAAATGTCTCGAAAGTTAGTGGTACGAGCAGTTGCAGAACGG
>CACRXP010000062.1:591438-617385 GCA_902702965.1 Spirometra erinaceieuropaei
TATCCATACTCCCAAGTCCTTCTGCGAGTCCACTTCTTGCAATGGTATACCATTCAGGCAGTAGGCCATATGGTTCGGTTAGCGAGCTATGCCGACTCGTATAATATTGCATTTTTTCTCATTGAACGGCAGAAGCCAGTCCATTGACCCCTGTTGGATTCGCTTTAGGTTCGCCTACAAATGCTCTTCGTCGTCGGCAGTTCGAATATCGCTCCTGATCTTAATATAATCCGCAAATATTGCGACACCACAATACAGTTCACTCACGCAATCGTTGACGTAAATAATGAACAAAGTAGGACCAAGAATTGAGCCTTGTGGAACACCGCTTTCAACGGCAACCTCCGTCGTCTGCTGGCCACCGACATGGACAGTTTGACAACGGTCTAATAGGAAGCTTTGAATCCATTTTAATAGGTTACCCCTAACGCCTGTTCGGCTCAGTTTGTGCAGGAGTCGCTGATGTGGGACACTATCAAATGCCTTTTTAAAGTCGATATAGACTACATGCAGCTCATTGCCTTCCTCAACTGACCGAGTCCAACGTTCCAAACAGTTGAGCAAGTTAGTCACGCAAGACCTGCCACTACTAAACCCATGCTGCGCATCAGATAATAAATTATGCTGCTCTAGGAAGCGCATCAACTCTCGCTTGATTATTTTCTCCATGAGTTTGCAGCAGATAGATGTGAGTCTAAATGGCCTGTAATTGTTTGCAGAGGCCTTGCTGCCTCCTTTATGCAGTGGTGTGATCCGCACAGATATCCACTTGGCGGGCAAGCAGCCGGCTTCGAACGAGGCTTGGAAAAGCATGGACAATGGTTTGGCTAGTTCGGCAGCGAGCTCCTTCAGTAACTTAGGCGGTATGTCGTCTGGACCTGGTGATTTCGACTCATTTAGCGTCATTAGCTCTATGCGAACCGTCGCTTCATTAAATGATACAGACTCAATTTTTGTTCGGCAGCGCAAATGTTTCTGCTGTCACCTACTACAGAGGTCACATCCGGTAAAAATTGACTGCTCAAATGACATGAATTTTTCACATTCATTTTCGATGGCCTTATAAATTCAAATATATTTAGTAGAAGACGAGCAAAAAATATGAATTGTTATACTCCTTTGGTAGAAAATCATGCTGTCTTCAAGGTCGCAGGTGAAAGTCATGCACACTGGTTCCCCCTGTCTCCCCTCATTGCTGCTGTTGGTCAAAAACCTGATCATTTGCAGTGTGGACCAGGACGTGTGCAGTGGATCGCCAAGATGCGGGCTCTATCGTGCCGTCCACCTGCGTCCTTCCATTCCTCCGGCCTTCTTCTCCCCGTCTTGACGCCGGATCCAGGTGGGGAGGAGGAAGCAGTGAGGTTGACGCTGTGCAAGTCTACATTCACTATAATATAAATCACGCATAAATCATCGTTCCTGCTCTCACCTAGTTGTAGAGCACACGATGGTCATCTTCGGAATTCACGATTGAACTCTCGCAATTTACAAGTCGCTGTAGAACATGCCCAGTCTTATCGGTCTTATTAGCCATGGAGTTCGACACTGCGCCATTGAGCTACGGGTCCGTGTTCCGTCGGTTGTGATAGGGGATAGCAATCATGACAGATGTATTTCAGTAACAATTCCCTCCTGCATGACGGAACAGGTGGTTGTTTTCCTGAAAAGAGGCTCGCTTCATTCCCCAGTTTATATCATAGTTTGAGATATTTGGGAAATAATTACGGCTTCGATTGAAAGGGCCATGCACTATATTTGTATTATCGCACATTACACCGCATCAAACGCTGAATTGGAAGGCAAGGGTCCGTCTGTTTAAAAAGAACTCGTTATTGAAAAAGAATCGGGCATTCCAAACGCATTTTTCAAATAGGGTATTGGCAGCAGGCTTGCTGATGCAGATTAAAGAGGATTTCGTGGGATAATTATCAATTTCAGAACGATATGGACGCAAAGTTGATCTTCATGTAATGCATATTTACACAGAATACAGTTAGGAATTTCGGTCGACATTTTTTGAATTAGCCCATGCACTCTATGTATATATAATGGTAGGGGGGTGCTCACCGATTATTGCTAAGAAACTCACTCGCCCCGTTGTGCGTTAGGGCTTGCTCTCGAGTCCAGTCGGCAGCCACACAGCGGCAAAGGTTCTTAATAACATTATGTCTACTTCATGTGTCGCTATGTGGCTGCCGGTTAGGCTCGAGAGAAAGAGAGAGGTCCGAGGTACAACGGGACGAGTGAGGTTCGTAGAAACGAACGCTGAGCGCCCCTCTACCAGGTCGCAACGGACAGGACAACGGGCACGTGGTCCGGTCGTTAGGCGCGTTGGACTTCTGACTAACAGATCGCGCGTTCGATCGTCGGGTGTTCCACAATTCGGGGTTAGGTATGATTGGCTTACGACGGCTAGCAAGCCAAAAATGGCCATTAAAGTATCTTTTTTGTTGTGGGAAATACCATTCTGCCTACGTGCGAAAAACTGACTTTCTACCATGTTTTTATTTCGTCTGACGACGGATTGGTTGCACCAGCTCGAAAATTTACGAGTACAACTCGATTTTTCCAAAGAACCTATACCTTTTCTCATTATATCGGCTCGGAATTCATACCACTACGGATTTACAACATATGCTTGGGCGTCAAACGCCTATTCTTGCCAGACGTTGGAAAAAATTCGTCACGAGACAGGCCACGACTTTCGAAAAATTGAACTTCCTCCATAGATGCCGCTGACAAGGTTGGTGCTACTGTCCTCATGGACAGAATTGATTATGTCAACAAGGCCAATAAAATCTTCAGTGACATAGGCGGCCCACATTCTTCTTGCCGAAGACCCGACGAAAAGCAAGCCGCTGCTATCAAGAAAAAAGTTAATGATCTCGCTCGTCTGACAGTTATAATTCCGGATGATTCCAAGTTGATAACCCTTAGGGATCCCCATATCGCACGCGCGTATGGTCTCCCAAAAGTGAATAAAGTGGATATCCCATTGAGAATTACTGTACTACTCATCGGATCACCTGCAAGCAATATAGCGAATTGCTTGTACAGGCATCTGAAGCAGCTTACCCATGGATCTGACTACAGCATCAATAATTCTCACGAGTTCCTCCAAAGGGTCCAAGGCCTCGAAGTAAGTGCTGATGAATGCCTCCTGTCCTTTAACGTCGTTGCCTTGTTTTCCTCCGTACCGCACGATTTGGCAGTTGAATGCGTAGCCCAACGCTTGCTGGAGACACCTGTTGAGATTCGAACTCAGCATATTATAGAACTGCTCAAATTCTGCCTTAGAAACTACTGTCACTTCTACAATAAGTTCTACGAACAGGTAAAGGGAACACCAATGCGCTCACCAATATCAGGACTGCTCACAGAACTTGCCGTGCAGCGATTAGAAAAAGAGACTTTTCAGGCTCTCAGCCCTAAAGCGTGGCTTCGCTATGTAGACGATACCATTGTCGAAATAAAGAACTGCGAAGTCGAACGGTTACATCAGAGGCTGACTGATGTCTTCCCGGCCATACAGTTTACTCGTGAAGAGGCAATAGGTGACAGCCTGCCATTTCTTGACGTGAGAATACAATGACTGAGCCATGGTAGTCTCGCGACGAGCGTCCATAGGAAGGGATCTAATTCTGAAATTATCCTCAATTACGGAAGCCACCACCTCGCTGCTCACAAATGCAGCTGCGTCCGAACTTTGTTCGAATGGGCCTATCGTTATTGCAACAGCGACGATCTCCTTAAGAAAGAGCTTGCCTACTTACATTTACACATGCCTGCAAATCTATCTTGCCCTGTTATTCCTGCTGTCCTAGCGTTTTCAATGGCCAACGCCTTTTCCACTTTTCCTTGAGGTTGTTGTGCACAGGATCCAATTCTACGCGTGGATGAATTCATGCGTAACCAGAATGGATGGCCTCTAAATATTCGTGGCCTTTCGTAGATAAGAAGACACCTACAATGTGAGTCTTTTCCCTGGCGAATATTTGTTCTATTTCTAGCGTATGCATGGCAACTTGGGACAAGTGGTGTCGCATTTGGACGGCCGGTTGCTCTTCATATATTTGTATAGAGGCCGGTTTCCCAGTTTGGCCACAGTGAACCGCGTTACAGGTTTTGAATGGTATCTTATGCACGAATTCCTTCTTAGTAAAATAGCTAATCCTATCCTTAGACTGTACATACTGGTTGCGAAGCGTAGTCGTCGTCTTGTGCGCCACATGTATATGGTGCTTCCTTAGGTGTCTTTCGACTAGTTCGAACATATTCTTAATGTACGGAAGTTTTCGCCAGTTTTTTGATTTGGACGCCTGATCGGAACAATCTAATTCCGTGTCTTATTCTTTTATCTCCTGTCGCCGCATGCATCGGTGTAGAAAATATCCAGGATACCTATTTAGTAACCTGATCGGTGAGCGCCCATCTGTCATGATTGATATACCCGATCACAACAGACGGAACAAGAACCCGTAGCTCAATGGCGCTGTCTTCGCAAAGTACTAAAGTTGAAGTAGCAGGACAGTGTCCTGGACAAGGAGGCCTTGATATGAATCAGACTTCTTAACATCCTCGCATCGCTGATGCCACTATGACCGCGATGGATCAACTACCACGTAAGGGTAGCCATTGGGCGCCTACACTAGCGAATCGTTCACGGGAATTTCACCACGGGTGTTTGTCGACAAGAAGTACAAGAAGACGGCACAGGCTCACCTTGAAATCCACCCTCATAAAACTGCAAAACAACGCGGACACCTAGCATGTCCTAGGTAGGGATCTCGCAGCCTAAACAAGAGCAGTGACGGTTAGATCAACAGTCTATGAAGCAAACTGGATCATCAATGTCAAATCCTTGTGTGCAGTATCCAAGTTTCAAGCGCCCCTACCGCAAGCACCCAACCAACTCCTGTACCACCCCTGCACCAAACCCCATGATGGAAACCACTACCACTGACAGTTTGTCTGTCGTTGCCGACGATGTCCACCGTGTGCTCCGCAACTAAGTGACAGCAGGGATGGTGACGTGTGCGTGATTTAGTTTATAGTGGATGTGAACTTACACAGCATCAACCTCACACTCTCGTCCTTTTTTACCTGAAACCGGCTTTAAGGGAGAGTTAAGAAGACCGTAGGCGAAAGGGGAGGGCGCAGCTAGATGACACGATGGAGCACGCAACTTGTCGATCCATTCTACACCTCCTGGTCCACACAGTAAATGACTAGGTTTTTGACCGACAACAGCAATAGGTGGCGGCAGGGGACCCAGTATGAGCTACTTCTGCCGGAACCCGGGTCTGCCACCCCACCCCGAAACGTTGACATTTGTTGTGGTGCGCAATCCGATAACGTCTGCCAGGATCCAATATGGTCCCCGTGTTGGTCCAGCGCATCTACCAAGTGGCCCGATTGGGGGACATGCCCTGCTTATTTAGCATTCAAACAATGACAGTTTTAACCTGCAGCGGTGTGCCCATTGGTAATAACAGAGTCAGTACGGGCAAAAAGCGGTGTGAATGTTAAAGATCAGTTAGCCAGGCACCTCGAAACAGTACCTCTCCCCATCTTGAAACGCCTAATGATATGCAGAAGTTTAAAAAAATAAGCAAATAAACGATTAGGGAAGTAAACTTGTTGCTTACTGCGGGCGACATAAAAGGAAGTACAGAAAGGAGCGGTAGAGTGCGTGTTGTAGTGGAGGATTTGGAGGTGAAGCAGGTTTAGGCTGAATTTGGTGCCCGAGGACATGGCGCTGTTGGAAGCAGACGGGAGGGAGGGATGGAGGGCAAGAAAGAGGAGGGGGAACGTAGTAGTGAAGCAAAGAGCATAGTGTAGGGGGGATGAGGAGGATGGGCCAGAGGATCAGCACAATTTTATCTTTAAGGCAGTTCCGGCGGCACTTGCTTTGGGCATATCATTATCTCCAGGAAAATTTCATTCAGTCTGCATTCAAATATCTCGTGAAATGTGCGACGGAATATACGTGCAGTTGGTCTTTATCAAACAATTATTCGTCGGCCTCTACCTTTATCCTAACAAACTCGGTTCTTCTCTTGGCATCAAAAATACTACGCATAATTTCGACCTCACGCCAATCCGTATCTCCTCAATCTCTGCGATTCTCAAAGCCTTCACAGTTTATTTGGAACCACGACTACTAATAAAAACGGTCTTGCAATAGTCGGGGTAAGCATTCTTATTAAGCTCTCCTTGTCCATTAAAGGCATCTGGTTCATCTAGTCTAAATGCTGCTTTGCGGATTTCCGGCAAATTTCCATTTGCTGCGCTGTCTAAAGTGCAGTTACTGAAAGAAAAGTTTGTTAAACTCGACAATGCAGCTAAACACGTAATGAGAAAATATGTTTTCATTTCATATGTTTTCATTTCATTTAGTCCTCACCGGAACGCAGTAACGGGTTGTGCTGTGTCCACGCCCATTTTAACGACCTTGTACAGTGCTTGAATTATGATTTTCTATTGCGGACGCCGTTAAAAGGTTTATGATTTAGTGAACGCTTTACATTCAACATATGTTTGACTATCCGGTTTAGGCTTCTATCAGAGATTGGGCAATCTGTGCTTATTTAGTCTCGTTAATCAATATAGAGTGCTCGCAGTATATCGTCGGTTTGAATTAAGGAAATGCGGAACATTAGTTTTGAAATTAACTAAGAGTAATTGCGTTACTTTGACCTTCAAAATACGCTAAAGACCCCAGTCGAATACAATGGACAGTTGAAATTTTGATTAAAAATACTAATTTGCCAAGCGGATTCGTATTTGTACTTTTTACATGTTGAGCAGTATTGCGAATAATAGTAAGGAAGTTAAATGAGCCTAAAGGGCTGAAGCCAAACCGTTTACATCATCAAATATTCAGAGGCAGCCGTTAATCGGAGTGAGCGTCAATAAGTTAAAATCGGATTCTAGCAAACGCATCCAAATCCTGACGTCATATATAATACTGCCATGCCAGTCAAAATGCCTTCCCTGGCTTCTGTCGATTTAAGTATAGCTTTTATCTTGCATGCAATGATTCGAGGGGATACCCAGAAAGCAACGGAAATTATTTTCTGCAGGTATGTGTGTTTGTAGGGTTGTCCAGCCCAGATAGATACGTTTACTAATGATCGTTTAATTAATCTCCTCCGTAACGCCCTCGGTGATTTTGCAATGCCAAATATCAGCGAACAGTTCAGCAGCATCAAATTATGTTTCCTCTACATCCTTCTTTGTTTTCCGACCTTACCTTAGTCGTTGACGTTGGTTTTGTTTTCCATGGCACCATAGTGAACCGGCATTATTATCTGCCAGAACTAAGGTGAATGCGAGAGGCAGTCAGGAGAAATAATCGGAATTCTGGCGATCAGAGTACTGGCTGATCCATCATAACCACGTGTCTACCAACATAACATTCATAAATGAGTCCATTTTTAACGAAACCGGCGCGTGCCACCTAATGGAGGGTATTTTCAAGTAGAATACTATCCGCAGGGTGCCATCTTAAATAAAACATTAAACAAATATTTCTCGTTATTTTGGGCACGTTTTCGTGGGTCTGCTGAGGGACTAGGGCTTTTGGGCCGGCGCAAAATTTAGAACGGACAGCCAGAAGATCAGTGCACCTGTCAGTTTCACTGTTCCCTCAGTCTCAGTCCTCACGCATTTTGCATTTGCAAGCAGTTGCCGCCGATAAGACCATCACTACCCAAACTATTCTGAACGGTAAATATTTTTAGTCCAATTAAAATTGCTTCTTGATGGTCAGATTTCTGAACATTCATAGCAATGTCCACTGGTGAGTGAAAAACGACCGACTTCATCAAAAAAAGAATTCGAGCACATCATGCACGCTTGATTGCATTAGATAAAAGTGGGCAGTGCGCGTCTAGTCCTCCATTCAAGAGGGTTGCAGTCCACCACCTCGTCAGTCACATCTCCCGGTTGAGACCGTCTAATGCTTTGGGTTTTGACTATCAGTGTATTGTTGGGGTCCACATCCGAAGCCTGTTTTTTCTTTCAAGGTATTTATAATTTTCGGTATAGTCTGCTCATACCAGCATTCGCTACATTGCTTTACTGTTTTTATAAACGTCTTTCTGCATATCAGACAAACATTTTAAACAGAGCGTTAACATATGACAACTATTTAGAAGCAAAACACAATTTACATCGTAATTCGTGTTAAACACAATCGGCACCACCAATGTATGATGTGGAGGAAGTAATGTTCAAGAGTATTGGCTGCATTTGACGGGAGGGATTCATGGTAATCTGGCTAATTTGCTCGGAAACAAATATGCAAACCTAAAGTTAACTCTTTAACACCTACCTTCTCAGTCTTAGTTTGAATACCATGGGCATAATTACTCATGTTCTTTTGGTTTACGCGAATTTCATTGTACGCAATTCACAGGCGTGTACATTAATAATAGGATTCGCAATGAGCAAAACCGGGATCACAGACTAAAGATGCCCGCGACAAAATAAAAGTACGTAGTCTGTGAAGTCCTAAGATTTAAATTGTATTCACATAGGGCAACTGTATATTGAAATATCTTACCTGTTTTATTTACGTAGATGATTTTTTAATGTAAAGTGGATTTATAAACTGACAAGTACATACACAAACTGGTTTCAACAATTCCACAGAAGTAACAAACAGATAGTGAACTTCTGTCGCGTGCGCTTTGGAGTCTTTGCCGTTATGCATATGTCATTAATTTGCTAATTCTTTTTTAAATTACAAAACTCTGCAGCAAAGGTCGTGCCACCGGAAAAATGTCCGACGGTTAACTCTCTGGCTTCATTGCCACGGTTTGTAGAGAAACAGTTGCTTAAGCGGTCCAATATGATGCGTCATTTCTGGCTTCATGATGGAACGATAACAAAGCTTAATCTGTCTGTGAGAGGCAACATTACAACAGGAATTTGTTCATTCCCTGAAATATTCAGAGAGGAAGACGTTTTACATTTGCACTGTCAAATTGAGTTCGGGAGAATTAGTCTGAGGATCAGTCATTTGGTAGGACCGAAACGTTCTTTGCTATTTCTGAATGCGCAGTTGTGTTTGTTGGCAAAATTACCGTCTAAACTCTTTTCAATATAGAAACTTCGGCAGCCTATCGGGCAAGGCATGTCAACAAGAATTCTGAAGACATTAGAGATTACTGTGGAAAACCTGACGGCCGTGGCAACAATTAAATACGTCTCTCAAACGGGTTCTCTTCCCAATCAGCTTCATTTTACTGACCTACGCTTTCCAGGCCTAAATATGAGTCTCATAAACCATAATGGTAATAACAAAGAGGCAGGTACTTGTTGGCAAAGGCAGACCATCAGAAACGCTGGAAATCTAGTCCGAAATTCATTCCTACGATACTTACCGATTATCTGCACCGAGTAGATGTTGGTCTTCGGTTGTTCGTTATCAAAAATATATAACCCAACCGATGCGTATTTGGAATTAAATTTGAAACAGTTTTACTTGTTTTATTTTCGTCGACTATGCCTGCTTCCTGAAATGTGAGGTCAATATGTGTTTTCAAATGCTCTCCATGGCCTTTGCAATTCTATTGATCGACGCCCTCTTTGCATACACATTGAATGCTATATAGGACTTAAAGTCGCCAGGATATATTTCTGAGTTTATTGCGTTTCCATGTTCAAACCTAATAACAGTTAGCCATAATGCGCATACGTGTCCAATACGCAATCTAGCGTACCTCGCTAAGGGCAAGTCTGACATATCCATTTCGAGTTAGATTCCCTTGGGACGTTGCATTCATTTGTAGGTGCGAACGTCAATCACAATCTGCAGAAACATAATGTTGTAATGTCTTGCAGACTTTTTCCAGAGGCATTGTAATGGGAGTTAAAAGGAGTACTGATTAATAATGACGATAACTCAAGCATGTTGTTAGCATTTTAATAGGAGCCCACTTGGAGACCGAAACCTGAACCTTCAGCACCCCTTTGGAATATACATGCGATTATTATATGAATAAATGATACAGTCGCATACAGCAAGACCCAATGTATTTAATCTCCGAGTATACACTCCAGAGTTCCATCTTTCAAATGCTTTTGATGCCAAAATTACGTTGGATCCACGCGTGGCAAAATGTTTGTCTGCAACAAACTGACCGGGCTTTCGACTTCCAGTGTCTTTACAATGGGAATTAAATCGCACAAAAAAGATGGCATGGAATGTTTTTCCACAGCCCATTTAGAAGAGGTTAAGACCTTTTTTTCAACTTTTGCACGGTAGATGAGTGTGTTCATTCATACTACATACTACATAGTGTCCGCTGCTTTGAATTCACAGTCAATTCGATGACCAAATGCAGTATCAGATCAAGTATATGCACAAATAAAATGACAGTGTTTATGAGATGGCGAAACTGTGTTCTCGGACACGGCTGATCACATCTTCCTAATTTGACGGCTTCTCGGAACAAGCATTGATGCCCCTATCGGGAAGGTGGATTTTGCTTCGAAAGGTTCATTGACCACTTCGTATTTTTGGCACAAACCCGACTGTGAAAGTCCATTTGTCTTTTCCGGTCTGTGCGCTGAAATATGTCCCCTTTAGTGCTCTACTGCCATGGACAGGTTGAAAAATATAGGAGTTAGTCGAATTCTTGAGGGAATTTCTTTCTGAAATAAAAGGTCAGAGTTTTGAGGCAAAGCGTTGTTGGAAAGTGCCTACCACTGTGTGTGTGAAATAAAGTGCTATACTTTTGAGGAAAGTGCCATTCTACGAGAAATATGAGATTTCAGACAGACAAACTGGCGCGTGTAGCTGCATGAATGTATTTACATCTGGACTATTCCTATTAGTAAAAATTCGATTTGATCTATCAAAATTCATTCGCCTAGACATTGTTTTCAAAAAGTTCGGCAACTTAGATGCAACTGCGGATTTCGTTGAGGTATTTTTTAAAGAATTTCATCCATTCGCAAATACATTGCGCGAAATAATTTTCTTCAATCTACATGCTGGCCGTTATAAAGCGTGATGGCCATAATTGTGCTAGAAAGTTCCATTTTAAGCCAATACCGTCGACGTTGTAGTTCGAGCAAAATAACTTGCTCCACAGTTAGACATGACAGTGTAAGTACCAATTAAAAAGGTTTGCAAAGACAGCCTCATTTTGTTTTCGAATTTGGGCAGAGAAGATATTGAGATAATTGAACCCGACTTGTTTGCGGAGTGCGCGCATGCAGGCGAGTTCATTGGCCGAGCACATCGAACGTTATTGATGATCGACGTATCTAACGACACCTCTAGGGTCGGGAAACAAAGAAGGATGTAGAGGAACCATAATTTAATGTTGCTGCATTGTTCGCTGATATTTGGCATTGCAAAATCGCCGAGGGCGTTATGGAGAGGATTAAGCAAACAATCACAAGTAAAAGTATCTAACGCGGTTGGGCAGCACTACCAACACACTTTACTACTGAAAATAATTTCCGTTGTTTTCTGTGTACCCCATCGAATCATTGTATGCAATACACAAGCAATTCTTGAATCGACAGAAGCCAGGGAAGGCATTTTGACTGGCATGGCAGTATTATACATGACGGCAAGATTTGTCTGCGCTTGCTAGAATCAGATTTTAACTTATTGGCGTTCATGTCGATTAACGGCTGTCTCTGGATATTCAGTGCCGCAGACGGTTTGACTCCTGCCCTTCAGACTTATGTAACGTCCTTGCTATTTCTCGCAACATGCAAAAGGTAAAAATACGAATCCACCTGGCAAATTAGCATTTCTGATGAAAAGTTCAACTCTCCATTGTGTTCGACTGACGGCCTTAGTCCATTTGGAGGTCAACGTAAGGCAATGGACCGGATTTAATTTTAAAACCCATATTTTGTATTTTTCTAATTATAGCTGACTACATATTGGTAGCAACCGCATTGAGTAACGCGATTAAATCGGCACAGACTGCCCAATCTCTGATAGAAGCCCAAACCGGATGCTTGTATATATTCTGAAATTTGGGCGGTCACTGATTCATGCAACTTTGCGCGGTAGAACATGTATTGCGGCATCCGCAAAGGAAATTCACAAATCAAGCACTGTGCAAGTACATTGGAGTCTGCGGCAAGGACGCCGTATTAGAACCATGACAATTAACCCAGGGAAAGTCCTCCTGCCTTATGGTACCGGTGGTATGAGGGGTTATACGGACGGAGCAAACCGGAAGGAAAGCGCATTTTCTATGTGGGATGTTTCGGTAATTTATGTAGACCAAAGGAGGTTCTCGACTGACCTTGTCGGACGGCGGGATATCGATTTTAACTGATATTGAGCACCATAGAACCAAATTAAAACAAACATAACGACTATACAGCAATGACGCCCAAGTCAGTGATCAGGCAGCAGAGTTGCCAATAAAAATCAAACTTCGCAGACATCCGAGGGACCCAATAGTTTACAGCGCGTTCGACGACTAAACTGCTCCGCGCAATGAAGGAATACGAAGAACAACACGTATAGGATGTAGCCAGCCAATTTAGGTGAGCCTAACCATGGAAACCGATAGATCTACGAAAAATGGCATATATAATTTTTGTGGCAAACTAACAGTAGGGAAAGTAGAAATTTCGCTGTGTGATAATAATGTGATCAATAAGCAGAATGGTATTACCGACAAAGACAAGGGAGACCAGTCTCCCTTGTCTTTGTCGGTAATACCATTCTGCCTATATATCATGCGCCGCTGTGCGGCTGCTGGTTGGGCTCGAGAGAGAGAGAAAGTCCATAAGGCACAACGGAACGAGTGAGTTCCGTATGAACGATCGGTGAGCGCCCCCTACCAATGTGATCAATGTTTTATATTCCAGGAATGATATATCCAGACCTCCAAGCGCCGTAATAGGCGGGCCTAAATGAATGGGCTACTGAGGGTAGGCAGAAATTCGCATAATTTTAACATCTATGTACCTGTTTTGGCCTGATGACGAGTTACCGAAAACACGTATTTGCCAAATTGACTTTTCAAATGTAACATGGGAATATCCGCTGAATGTAGAATTAGGAGAGCCAAAGAAATTCCTGACGTGATAAACTATTGTCAAGAAAAACGTCTACTCCCAACATAACTAGCGTGTGCATGCCGACAGCCGGTGGGTCTGCATAGGAACTGTATGTGCGCCGATGGCTTTGTTTGTCTAGGCACAAAGTGTCACCGACGGAAATCATTACGAACTGGCTCCGTGTTTAAAGGCAGCCACCTCAGCATACGAAAGATAATGAAATAATACTTCGCTTTGTAACTGAAGACATGTTGAAGAAGAGTGAACTGTACATACTAGGGTAATGATGATCGTGTTATAACGATTCGTTGTGAAAAGCGGCTTTTAACGGATTCTGAAAGTTGGTTTTTTATTCTTTACTACTGTACGTCGTCGGGTGACGTGCGGCGGAAATCGCCGCGTTACATATTATGTGAAGGTATCCGTCGTGGGGGCCGACTCGACCTCCAAGGGTACTCGAGAATCTAGATCTCGTCGCAACTGCACCACATCCGGTAAGCGGCTCCCGATGTTTCTTGTCATGGCAGTGGGTCTTTTAGTCTCATCACCTGACGCCTCATGGTGGCCTCCGGTCTGCGTGCAACTCCAACCCCAAGTGGTGCGAGAAGGCGGCTAACGGCCTCGGAGAATTTCTTAATGTACGGGATCGCTTGCCAGATTTTGGGGTCGTCACGGTTCTGCCTCTCGTCTCGTCTACTCATACATCGGTTGACGAAGTTGCTCGGGTAACCATTTTCTCTGAAAACCCGCCGAAAATATTGGGATTCGGCAATTTTGTCTTCCGGTTCACTGCAGTGCGTCTCAACCCGCCGGATCTGGTTCAGTTGCGGACAAAGCAACTACGTCGGAGAAACTGGAAGACTGCTCGGAACGCGAATTGCCGAACACGCGGCAGCGGTACGGAGAAATGACGCCAACTCTCAGGTCGCGGCCCATTCGACGAGACCCGGCCACACATTCAAGCTCCATGAGGCCGAAATTCTCGCGAGAGGAGATTATCGCGTGAGCCGCGAGTTGCTTGAGTCATGGTTCACGGGACCTCAATCCATCAACAAGTGAAACGACATCCCCACTCCGTATTCCGTGCTGAAGCATAGGCTGGCCAACTTAATTGACCACTCGCGGAGCGCGCAAGTTGATGCGCCAGATGACCGAGCAATCATCACGCCGGCATCCAACACGGGTGATGACCTTTCGACAATTAACATCTTGCATGCCGGCAATCAAGCCATTAGCGCACCAGCGGGCAGTCATCCTTGATGAGGGGAGCGCGGTTAATTGCTATAGGTATGCAGTAGCATAACGACTGCATCCTTTAAATACTGCGATTTTTCTGTGCACGAGTCAACCTTTTCTGCCACTGTCTCTGATGATGGATTCAAGTGAGAATTCGAAACGTCAGGCGAATAAAGCCCTTGTTCCAGCGATCGTTTCTTCTTCTGATGTTACGAAGATAATGAAAATAATGCTTTCATTTGTAACTGGAGACATGTTGAAGCAGAGCGAACTGTACATTCTAGGGTAATGATGATCGTGTTATAAAGATTTGTTGTGAAAAGTGGCTTTTAACGGATTCTGAAAGTTGATTTTTTTACTCTGTACTAATGTAGGTCGTCAGGTGACGTGCGGAGGAAATCGCTGCGTGACATTTTATGGGAAGATATCGGTCGTGGGGGCCGACTCGACCTCCAAGGGTACTCGAAACTGCAGACCTCGTCGTATAAGAAAGCTATCCGTGAGGGGGGATGGTGCAGTGACTGATGTCAGCAGCGATGTTGTCGATAGGAAAGTGTCGTAATTTGGCCGGAAAACGGAATTCATGACACCTCATCGAAGGGTTAAGGGAAACTAATCAAAGCGAGAATGATATCGCCGTACTTCTCATCGTGTACTAAAGACTTTCGTGTGGTGGCGCAGTGACTAAAGGGATGGCAAGGGTGGTATTGATGCGAGGGTGACCCACGGAAAACAGAGGGCGGTATAAATTGCAACACGAGGAAAGGCTAGGAAGGGCAACGGTTTGGCGAAAATGTCACCGATGTACTCGTCGTTTGCGAAAGAATTCCGTGTGGGGGTGCAGTTATCGAACGGATCGCATGGCTGGTATGCATGCGAAGGTAACGCAGGCCAACCGAAATTCGGTATGGATGGCCACCGACGGAAATGCTTTGTGATATCTATAGATTGGCGAAGAAGCAACCGTATAATTCGTCGTTCATGAAAGCTGTCCGGTATGGATGGCAACTCATGGAAAGGCTCAGCGAAGCCAAAGAGATTGAGGAGCTGTCATCATAATAGTCATAGGCTACGAATGATTTCCATGTTGGCATACAGTGACTAAACGGATAACATCGCTGTCGGCGTGGTAGAGTGCTAGTATTCATTTGGACCTCGGGAGGCGGAAATATGTATTATGCAAAATAGGGTTTCAAACGGCGTGCTTAACGAAACTGCGTGGACACAGCACAAACCGTTACTGCGTTCCGGTGCTCGCCTGTAATTTCTACCGATGTCAGTTATTTCTCCTCAAAATAATCACTTTTATATTCGTGCCTATTTGATTTTAAAAGAGTCATCGAGTGCAAGCATTCCATGCGTATTAGAATGGAAAAAAAATTGTTCAATCTCAGTGTTCCGTATAAGGTCGGCGCGAACTGCGAATACAACTTGACTGATGCTCATTCAGATGTCTTTGATACATCAAAGCCAGTGTTACAAAAGACGGCTAGTGTTCGAGTGAAATAGCATATTCCTTTCCGGTCAGGAATAATATCATCCTAGAGAAGGTAGTGCTTCGTGAATATTGGTACTTGTGTAAGTGAACAAAATGCTCAGTAAATGAAAACGCCAACTTTTCGCTTAGGGTCCTCGGCAAGATCAATCCATTTGCATGCGACTTTTGAACTGACTTCACTGATTAACTAAGACTGCGAGTTTCAGTGATGATTAAATGCTGTAGAACATCCTCTCAAACCTCTCAATATTATGGAGCGGATACTTTTTATATCAAAGTCTAACTTCCAAAACTGCAATGGGCGAACAGGTAGGAGGACTGAATGTGCACACATATTATCGATATTTTGGTACTGCTTCGTTCTTCATGTGGATTTATGGCACTCCCACTCAGTTGGGGTCCAAACAACTTCCATTCTCTTTGCGTAAAATCCTAGTTAGTTCACCGTGATAGACCAGGTGGTATGGTGACTCGCACTGACCAGGGTTTTTGCCATGCCGACTAACTGTTCCTTCGCCCGTCTCCGATCTTCCTGAGTTTGTCGTTTAGCCAAACCAAGGTGGGTGAGGAGGAAGCAGTGTGGTAGATGTTTTGTTAGTCAACTATCACTATAAACCAATTCACACGCAATCCACTGCGTTCGCATGTACCGTGGTACACATTGTACTCATCGTCCAAATCGACAACCGAACAGTCCTGTCTCTGGAAGATGGGTAACAACGTGGCAAAACCTAAGTCATGATTGCTATCGAAATTTACAAATGATTCCTCATGATGGACAAACCAACAATAATGCATGAACCCAATGTCTATATCTGTGAATAATAATTCTTGAGGAGGTTAAGCAGAAAAGAAATTTGAAAGGCAATTTTAGGTTGTTTAGAAATGATTGTTCTTTGCAATAGCGGAAGATGCCGAAAACGTCAAATGTAGTTGTAGTTGTGTGGACTTCAGTTTCAGATGTACGGAATGCCTGTGTTGTATGCTGTTGGCCTACGTTTGAAGTTCACCGCGTCCCCTGCACAAGTGCTTCCATTTTTGCTCCCTATTGGCATTGCTGTTTCACCTTTTAAAACCTTCTTTCAAGCATGATCAGCATTGTTTTAATTAACTAAGTTTTTATTCTGACCTTGAGCCGAAAATTCGAATTTTGTAATAGTGATGAAAGAATTCTTTCTCTAGCGTATCCCTTGTTGAGGTGTGTAGGTTGTTTTTATTATTACCTAACTTCTATAAACAGAATCACATATACACCGAAATTTGTATTTTTTGACTTATCCGTGTCGTTGAGACTAGTAAAGAATTCAGTCGTACTCTGTAATTGTACAATACATTGAACGGAATTAGTTTAATAAAATGCAGAAAAGTTCGTTGAAGGGTTATCAAAAATTACGGAACAGGCTATGGGACTAGATGAACCAGATGCCTTTAAAGAACCAGGGGAGTTCAAGAAGGATCCTTGTCTGGCTTTTGGAAGACCGTTTCTATTAGTATTTGTAGCATTAAATAAACTGCGACAGCTTTGAGAGTGGCAGAACAAACGCAAGCACCCCTCTACCATTATATATATAGAGTACGTGAAATAACTAAAGAAATCTCAACCGAAATTCCTAACTGTATTCTGTGTAAATCCGCATCACATGAAGAAGAACCTTGCGCCTACGTAGTTCTAAAATAGAGACTTATGCCAGCAAATCCTGTCTAATCTGCATCAGCAAGCCTGCTGCTAATAGGCTATTTGAAATATCTCAAGCTATGTCATACACGAAGGAATGAAGCGCATCAGCCATCCCGCTGCTATTTGGAATAACCAATTATTTTCTAATACCGACCTCTTTTTAAAAGATGGAATAATGCGTTCCAAAAGAGCGTTTCATGCGGTGTAATGGATATAATACGAAAATAATAAATGGCCCTTTCAGCCGAAGCCGTAAATTTTCCCACATATCTCAAGCTATGACACAAACGAAGGAATGAAGCGAGCCTCTCTTCAGAAAAACAAGTACTTGCTGCATCAAGCAGAAGTGAATGATTAATGAAGCACACTTTCTGCCAGTTCAATATACGTAACATATGGCAAGGCGATTATACGCTTGTGTACACATATTATCGATATGTTGGTATCTGGTTATAATATCCAGCTCCAATGCCACACAGAGCTAACAACTCATCCATTAGTCCAATACCGAGATCACCGAATAATTCCGAAACAAGTGTTTAGACGGTTGTATCATCATTATGCGAAAGGTATTAGAAGAGGCCTCAGCCACACAGGGATCCCGCAACTTGTGGAATTTAATGTACAACATAGTTGTCATCAGTGAGAACGCTGAATTTTACTTTGCAGACTACGCTATTGCATGAACCGACACAGTGCTAGGGAATAATAGACAGACGGGGTCATTAGTTCTGACGGGGCTAATCACTAGCGCAGTAAGCACTGTCAGTACACAATTTGAACTCATCAGCAATACAGCAACCTCTCTCTTGATGACACTATTTCTGTCTTTCATCTCAACACAATGATCGTAGGCATCTAGTTCAGTTTCTGCGGCGGAAAATTACACAACCCTCCTTTTCTCGTTCATCCTTTGGCGGTATGTGATAAAGGACCTTCAGAAAAACCCCTAATGATTAGTTGCCGAACCTGTATTGAAATAAGTGCATTTTTCCCTCTCTCCCTCTCTGTTAAGACTCACGGGTTTGTGATATACGTAATTTAGGACACTTGCGCACATGCTAGACGCATGTCGCGCTTTTCGGATGTTTGATGCATGCGGTGATTGTGTGTCGCACGCTCAGTTAGACCTCGTAGTTTGCCTTTAGTGAACAATCGCTTCGCTTCCACCATTGGTGAAGTTGACATTATTTGCATGGATTCTAAGTGGGCGAAGAAGGTGACGAAGTGGAAAATGCTGCGTAATTGAGAATTATTTGTTATGAAATTAAATCCGTAAGCTGATCAGTTCACGAACAAGTCATCGTCAATATGCCCAGCTAGCTGTGGGATACACGGTGGATATTGTTCGTTGGACTCGACATTTGCACGCTCACTGTTGTGAATAATGAGCCCTGCAGTGAACTCTGACCAGTGAGAACTAGCGATATGTCGCCACTCACACCGGACGAAGTGCACGGACTTTATCGGCGGATAAGGCAGTCGGCCTTCGTTAAAATAGCACCGACAGGACTGGGCATGTTCTACAGCGACTTGTCAATTGCGAGAGTTCAATCGTCGTTTCCGACGATGACCATCCTGTGCTCCACAAGTAGGTGAGAGCGGGGATGACGACTCTTGCGTGATTTCGTTTAAAGTGAATGTAGACTTGCACAGCATCAGCCTCACTCTCCCCTCCTCCCCACCTGGACCTGTTGTCAAGACGGGGACAAGAAGGCCGGAGGAGGTGGAGGACGCAGGTGGATGGCACGACGGAGCCCGCATATTGGCGATCCACCCCACACCTCCTGGTCCACACAGCAAATGATCAGGTTTTTGGCCAACAACGACAACAACAATGGGGGGCGACAGGTGTCACAGTTTGCATGACTTTTACCAGCACCCTTGAAGACAGCATGATTTTCTACCAAAGGATTAAAACAATGCATATGTTCTGCATGTTTTCTATAAAGTATATTTGAATTTAAGGCCATCGAAAATGAATGTGAAAAATTCATGTTATTTAAACAGTCAATTTTCACCGGATGTGGTGTCTGTAGGAGGTCGAAAGGAAGCGCATTCGAAAGCGAAAACTAGCGAGTACAAAATACATCAAGTTATGACAAACATACGATAATTTTGGGCGTTGATGAAGACAATCTACAGAGGTATTAAAGGAATGCGGCTTCTGATGCTCGTAGTGCCCACCTGAGTTTCGCATTGAGCTCTAACGACATATTGCCTCACAAAATAAATACTGATCAAGTATACTGCGTGCGAATTCGACTAGTCTCACCTCAGACACTTTCCACTATACTGTTAACAAAAGCCGTGAGAATTCTCCACCTCTGTATAATATAAATGAGTCCTTGAAGGGAATATGACAAATGTGGTCTACCACAAGCTTTTCTGCAATGTTGACCGGCATACGCAATAACACTGAAACTACTACCACCAACTATTTAACTTGAATCCATTTAAGCCAGCTAAACTATCATTAAATAACTTGAATTCTTAATTGAAAATAAGGGGGTTCAGTACACGCACATTCCGACGTTTCGATCGTCACTGTCGATGACATACACAGTTGACCTACGCGGTATACCAAGTAGTGTCGAATGTCAAGGAATTGCGCAGTATTTTCTGCCTTCCCTCTTTCGTCACCCACACCCATCCCATACAAGAAAGTACCCAAGTCAACGAAGGTAGAAACAAAGGGCTGACTGACTGAGGCAGCCAGTCTATCGTCGCGTGCGACACACGATCAGGCCCTCACCGCATGCAGCAGATATCCGAAATGCGCGACATGCGTCTAGCATGAGAACAAGTGTCATAAATGACGCATTAAGAAAGACTACATATCGTTCCGAACCTCAGTAACCCGACAATCATATCTTAGCGTGTTCTAGAGCGTTAAAATCATGGAAGGCAAGATGGTCTGCTGCACGATGAGTATGCAGTCGCGGATGTCAATTTTGCTCCCTCTTTCTTCTCCCAAGCACTAATGGCTTGTCTTATCTGCCAGAGAGGATTAAGCAGCTAGACGGCCCCTACAGAATATGTGCTGAATGAATAAAAAAGAGATAGCAAGAGAGAGAGAGTGTGGAGAGTGAGTGCTTTCGATGCTGGGTAATGGATTCCCACGGCACATCTGGGCATTCCTCACTATAGTGGAGCTGGTCTGTTTGAATCTATCTTAGGAGCTAAAAGTCACGCTTGGGAAGGCCGCAAACTGACGGGATATATGGATCCCTCTCAGAAGTGAGATTCAATCAGGTCGGCTGCGTTGAAATATGACTTCATGTGGCCCTCTCACGAACGTGTGATCTGAACCATCATGGTAGTGTTAATCGGGCACATTGCCAATGGCACGAACATACGGACACCTTCACCACATCATACACTGCATCAATGCCTATATCTGGTCCACTTGACTTTGTTTTTCCACCGAAAAACTGGTGGGTGGCGGAGGGGAGTGTGCGGTACATGTTACAGAGATCTGCTCTCATTATAAATTAGTTCACGAGCAAGTCACTGTTGAGCACTCAGCAACCTGAGAAATGCAAGGTATACATCGTTGTTCGTGACGGCCGAAAAGAAGTTTGTGTGTAATGGAGTAGGTTCGTGCTGCGTTCGACTAAATGAAAACATATGTTCTCATTACTTCTTTAGCTGCATTGTCGAGTTCAATGAACATTTCTCTCATTAACTGCACTTTGGACAGCGCAGCAAATGGAAATTTGCAGGAAATCCGCAAAGCAGCATTTTGAAACACGTAATAACACGTTTGTAGACAGCTACGATACTCCATATTAAACTAATTACTGTGTCATGTTAACCTCGAGAAATATCCAGATATTTTTTTAATGTTATTCTGCTGATGTCGTTTTATCTACTTATTCGATCACATGAACAGGCTTCGGGCGTTTCTATGAATTAAGTTCGTTGGCTTGTGATGAATATTCAGGTTTTCACTGTGAATTTTCCCGTTATAATAAATGCGATTATTTGCCAGCGCAATCTTACTCTCCATGTGTATTTTGTGCTTAAACTCAGATGAATGTCGCTCATTTTTGTCGACAATTTTGATCGATGCACTATGACAGAATTCTGATTGGTCTAACATCTGTGTATAGACACCGAACTAATGGGTCATCACGAAGAGAGAGGGCTAAATCCACTGATTTCCATACAGGTTCTGCAATTTGACGTCGTGGGCTTTTCTGACCTATTGAATGTCCCTTATCACTTGCCGCCAAAGGATGAAAGAGAAAGTGAGGGTTGTGAATTGTCCGCCGCAGAAACTGAACTAGATGCGCCTTATCATTGTGCTGTGATGAAGGATAGAAAAAGTACCATCAAGAGATGGGTTGCTGTATTGCTGATGAGTTCAAATTGTGTACTGACAGTTAGTACTGCGCTAGTGGTTAGCCCTGTCATTATGGGTGACCCCGCCTGTCTATTATTTCCTAGCACTGTGTCGGTTCATGCCATAGCGTAGTCTGCAAAGTAAAATTCAGCGTTCTCACGGATGATAACTATGTTGTTAATTAAATTCCACAGGCTGCGTTAACCTAGTGTGATTGGGACATTTTCTAATACCTTTCACATAATGATGATGCAACCGTCTTAACAACTGTTTCCGAATTATTCGCTGATCTCGGTATTCGGCTAATAGATGAGGAGTTAACTCTGTTTGGCCATTGGAGCTGAATATTATAACCAGATACCAACATATCGATAATATGTGCACACAAGCGTACAATCGCCTTGCCATATGTTACGTACATTTAACTGGCCGAAAATGTGTTTCCTTAGCTATTCACTCCTCCGTGATGCAAACCGTGGTTGTTTTGCTGACGAGAGGCTCGCTTTATTCCCCCGTTTTGTCGTAGTTTGAGATATCAGGGAAATATTTACGGCTTCGGCTGAAATGGCAATGTATTATGTTTGTATTGTTGGGCATCGAACCGCATCAAACGGTGCACTGGAAGGCGCTGGGTCCATCTTTTGAAAAAGAGGTCGTTATTGGAAACATTTGGCATTCCAAACGCACTTTTTAAAAAGCCTTTTGGCAGCAGGCTTTCTGATGCAGATTATAGTGAACTTCTTGGGATAAATAACTATTTCAGGACGATATAGGCGCAAGGTTCTTATTCATGTGATGCAGATTTACACAGATTACAGTTAGGAAAGCGCGAACGTTGGTCTTATTCGGCTTCGTTTTGAGCGAAACAAATAATGTTGATCTCATTTAAAGCACCGTCTTTCGAAAAAAACCTGAGCATCCACAATAGCCGCATTAGATCGACATTTATGCGCATACTAGCATTCATTTTCGCTGAATTCATACAGCCATCGAAATCATAGAATGATGTATAGCATGGAAGCAGCCATCTCTTAAGCTGTTGAGACCTTTGCACGCTCCGGCTATTGGCCTTCCGAAATGCACAACATATGACGGGTTCAATTTTCAAACTACTGCCTGTTCAGGTCAATTAAAAATGCGTAGGCGTTAACATGTTCCGTTCACACATTCATGAGTTTTTTCATATACTGCAGAAAAGGACTCTGTAAAGTGCTCATTCTGAGACCCAACTGTTCGCCAGTTGCATTTTTGAAATTGACATTGTCATTTGACATTGACGTTGGCAATTAACATTTTGAAAAGTCAAATTGGCGAACACGTGTTTTCAGTAACTCTTCATCAGGCCAAAACGGTTACAATGTAGTTTAAGTTATGCGAATTACATGACTTATAAATGATTCGGGACAATTAACATCGATCTTTCCCACGCCACTCGCATGACGAGGCGCGATATGGCGTGGTCGGCGTGTCATGGTAATTGGGTTCGGGGGGCGAGGAGGAGGGGGGGCATAGGCTGTGAGTGCGTCGTGTACCTTGTGCACCCACCCTGGCATCAGGAGGTTGGAGCGACGTTGTGGTCGGCGTCGGCCACGGAAGACAGAGCGCCTGTGTCAGAGTCTTCTGACAGCATAGCACTGGATTGGCTAGCCGTATAGCCACTGCCTCAGCTGTAGCTAGCACCCGTTGGCGTAGGCCTTTGGAGAAGCCTGCTGGTGTCCGGTAGACAATCTGAAAGGCTTCTTTGGCATCGACTCGGTGATTCGTATCGACAAGATGTGCGAGAATAGAACTCGAGATCGATTTCTTCTCACCTTTGCCTAGCCAGGCCGGTATGTGTTCACGTACTCTCTTTTCCAAACGCCTCGTTGTACGGCCGATGTAGCCCGCTCCACAGGAGCAAGTGAATGAATAAATACACATTGATGTGGCCTGCAACGGGAGTCGGTCTTTACCTCCCAAGCGTAGGAGGGGAGAGTTATTGAAACACACACGTAAGTTTGCCGCGGGGAAAGCGTTAGTGATCGCTGTCTTTAGACGTCTTTTTACCAGTTCACTTGCTGCGTCTCCTTGAAAAGGCAATCGTATAAATAAGTCCTTCTTTTCTGCAGTTGCCATGGTAGGTTTTGCAGTGAGCTCCCCTATATTTCGAAGGATAAATCTTTCTGGATATCCTTTTTCGTGGAGTGTATCCCGCAGCTGCTGCAGTTCTGCCTCCACAGTCTCAGGAGAGCAGATACGTCGCACTCTAGCTGCCAATCCCTGGACTAGATTTCGTTTGATGTTGAGGGGAACAAAACTGTGAAAGTTAATGTATTGTCCCGTCCAGGTTTTCTTTCGGAATACTCTACGTTGGATAGACCCATCCTCTTGTCTGTGCAGAAGAACGTCGAGGAACGCGATTTCATTGTTTGCCTCAAACTCTGCAGAGAACGTTAGCGAGGGGTGTGAATTGTTGAATTTTTGAATCAGGACGTCTGTGTCGGTGGTAACATCCGTCAGGCAGAAAATATCGTCTACGTACCGACCGTAGAAGCTGAGGTCATTAATGGTGTCTTGTAAACTTGTCATCTCGACTTTGCCCATGAAGACATTTGCGAGGAATGGGCCGAGCGGTGAGCCCATCGCTACGCCGTCTATTTGCCTGTACAATTGACCATTGCAGAGAAACTGGACGTTTTGCGTGCACTTTGTCAGAAGCTCTTTTAGCGTCTCCAACGGCATGCCTAACGGGTAGTTCGTGTCGCGGATAACGTCACAAAGGTAGTTTATTGTTTCGGCTACGGGTACACTAGTAAACAATGATGCTACGTCTAAAGATAGCATCCTCCGTCCGTCAACGTTAATATCCTTGATTGCCTCGACAAACTCGAAGGTGTCCTTCAGACTTAGGGGATAAAAATGACTTTGCAGCGGTTTAAGCTTTTCGACTAGCCACTTTGCTATGGTGTGATAGGGCGAATTCCGCATATCCAGGATCGGACGTAGGGGTAGTCCGTGTTTGTGAATTTTTGGAAGGCCGTACATTCTGGGTATGGCCGTGCCCACTGGTCTTAGTCGCTCATATTCTTTGTCAGATAAATGACCTTCTTTGTGGAGAACTTTGAGGACCGCCGTCAGTTGACCTTCAACGGCCTCGGTGCGGTCCCTGTCTTTCTCGGATTTCGAGAATTTGGTACGATCCGACAAGATTGCTTCTAGTTTTTCTACGTACTCTTTTCTATCCATCAGTACAACTCCTGAACCCTTATCCGGCCTGGTTAGCACAATGTTTTCGTTTTTACGAAGTTCGCTGAGGCTATCGAGATGGGCCCTTGTTAATGGACCTTTGTTTTTTGGAGCCTTTCTTAAGTACTGTTGACAGCAATTAACCATAGTCGACTTCAGATAGTCTACTTCTCTAGGCCCGCTAGGTTTTAGATCGGCAGTCTGACTGAATAGACTTTCGAATTGGACTTCTAACTCTAGCTGCTTCGGCATCCGCCGTGCATTGCAAAACCTAGGACCAAGAGACAGTACCTCTATGAGAGTTTTGTCAAGCTGTACTGAGGAATAGTTATGAACGTACCGTTCCGGATTATTCGGAAGGGCCGTCTGAGCCTTCACTGGTTGGACGCTTCGAAGGAGCTTAGTCCACCTCGCCTCGATTCTTTTACTTCTGACAGTTTGCACGTAGTTTTCGAACGCCAGTCTCTCGCAATTTTCAAGACGGTCAAGGGCCGCTGTTCTCTGGCACAGATTCCGTTGGAGTTCCTCAATTCCGGCGCTAATAGTCTCCAGGTGACTTTCTGCATGTCGTCGTAGTGCGGCTGGGGTAGTGGCAATATGATTCCTTCGTAAGGTTTTCCAGTAGTGTTTCGGATATTCACCCTTGTCAATACATCCTGATAAGAATTTTCTCGTCACATGTGCCTCCGCAAGTCTGGTGTCAAACTTTAGGAATCCATTGAGTTCCTTTAACACCGAGGGATCTTTGGATTGTCTAAGTTCAGCGAATATTCCCATGTTGCAATTGAAAAGTCAAATTGGCGAACACGTGTTTTCAGTAACTCTTCATCAGGCCAAAACGGTTACAATGAAGTTTAAGTTATGCGAATTACATGACTTATAAATGATTCGGGACAATTAACATCGATC
>CACRXP010000062.1:621032-645151 GCA_902702965.1 Spirometra erinaceieuropaei
CAAGTCCTTTCCTACCACAGCAATCACCGGCTGTGTCACAAAGGAAGCTGTTTTCGATCTCTCTACAGGAGAGTTGACACTCATTGCAGCGAACTGGCCGACAAGGTAGCCAAATTCCACTTTCTGCGGCGGATGTTCACCTTCAACGGTTACGCCCGCAGCTTTAAAAAACGCAGCAGACTGTCCAGACCAACCATAAAGTCAACGGCAAATCAGCCGAAAGTCTGGCGAGCGCTGCCATATATTGCAAACGTTTCCGCGGTAGTTGCTCGCTGCGTAACTTTTTAGACTGCCTACCAAGCCCTACGGGTGAAGTTCAATAAACAGAGCTACTGACGTGGCGTCAGGCCAAAGACGGCAGTGGTCACACCCAGACCAAGCGAGAACACGGACGAGCATAGACAGGCATCGGATACAGACAAAAGCAGGGGACAACCGGTGGCGAACGCAAACCCAGGAGACCGCTTTCTGAGTCCGAACGCAGACAGAAGGCAGCACTCGGTGAGAACGCACGACAGTGACAGGACCCCCCAGCCTGACGTCAACGCTGGCGTGACAGTCACCGTCCACACCATTACGGGCAGGTGCGAACGGACAGAAAGGCGAAATAAGTGGAGGGCAGACAACGGACAAAGCAAACAAGGGCAATGACCGCGGTCACCCCAACGACGCTTCTCATCCCACACTCGACAAACATGAGGAGGAGCCGATGCCGCCACGACAACAATCGCCAAACATTTTGATGCAGCGCTTTGGAAGTCGGTGACACGCCAGAACGAAGGAAAACACTTAAATACTGTGACGTGCAGTACGCAATCCACCTGCGATGATGGAAGCTTCAATGCATTCGAAACGTCAGGCGAATAAAACCATGGCTCCAGTGATCGTCATATATTTTCAGTTATATCCGGAAACGCGCATTTTCGTTTCAGTCAGCAATATACATTGTTGATTGCTTCAAATATATATGCAGAATGATATTACCGACAAAGTCATGGGAGACTGGAATAGCCATTTCTGGCTTATTTGCCTTCGTCAGCCAATCATACCCAACCCCGTAGTGTGGCCCGAACGAGGCTCGAACTCGCAACCTGTTTGTTAGAAGTCCACGCCTCTAACCACTGAGCCACGAGACCGTTGCCCTGTCAGTTTTCGATCAGGAATATACAATGGTAGGGGTCGCTCACCGATCGTTCTTACGGAACTCACTCGTTCCGTTGTGTGTTATGGACTCTCTCTCTCTCAACCCCAACTAGCAGCCGCACAGCGGCACATGATATAGGCAGAATGATATTACCGACAAAGACAAGGGAGACTGGAATGCCCATTTCAGGCTTATTAGCAGTCCTCAGGCAGACCTATCGTCGCCATGCCCGTAATACAAGTGCATTTTTTTTATTAGTCGAGACTTGGGGCTGCAGGACCAATCTTTGCCTTAGAGATTTACTGGTCGCAGTGAATGGAAGATTATGAGCTAATGAAGAAGAAGAAGGCGTGGGGGACGTTTGTGACAACGGACACCCACTAATGCCGACACGTACGAAGATGAGATTTTCAGGAAGTAGTAGATAAAAGTATATACAATCGCTGGAACAAGAGCCTAATTCTTCTGACATTTCGAACTCATCCTCAGGGAGAGTGGCAATTCATATGCAGAAAATTGCAGTATTTATAGGATGCAGTTACTATGCTGATTAACATTCCTCCCCCTCGCTACCGGAAATCGCCGGAGACGCCTCAGCGGCGAGACCTAATGACGTCAACTCTCAATCCGCGACCCATTCAATGAGACCCGGCCACACATTCAATTACAATAGGGCGAAGATCTCGCGATAGGAAATAATCGCGTGAGCCGCGATTTGCTTTAGTCATGGCTTACGCAACCCCAGTCTATCAACTAGTGCACTGGTATTCTTATTCCATAATCGCTGCTGACACTTAGTCTGGCTAATGTAATTTGCGCGCATGCCGGTGGGCCAGCTGGTCGAGCAGTCGCCATGCCAACATCCAACGCGACCGATCCAATTTCAGCAATGAACTACTAGCATGCCGACTACCAAGTCGTTAGCGCACCAGCGGACAACCACCTTTACTGAAGAGGACAGTCGATCAAAGGTAGGGCAGTAGCATAACGAACACATTCCGTCAATACTAAAATCTTCTGGATTCGAAAGTGAACCCGAAATGTCAGACGAATATAGGCTCTTGTTCAAGTTATCGCATATATTTCTTATCAACGCCTAAGACTGTTTCCTGACCTGCCACACATCAGAACGTAAATTGCATCAACTAAGTTCTCTCAACAACCAGAACATAAATCGCACCAAACAAGTCTGCTGGACCATACAATGCTACCCAAGAGAAATCATTGTGTGCTTTATATGCGGAAAGTATTGCGGTTGAGTACACACTAAGTTACGAATAGCGGTGTCTCCTGTTAACTGTGACAAACCTTTAGGAGTTTCTTACAATCCACCAAGTATTTGTGTAACGGAACATTCTCTGAGGTGACCTCTGCCGGCAACGCAATCGGCGGGAGTGTTTGCCTGAGGTGCCGCGGAGAGTGTCGTCTCTCCTGGAGGTTTGGACGTATCCAACAGGCGTTTCTCTGAGGTATCGCCAGTCTCCTTGTCTGGCGGCGCTCTAGTGTCAACAAGCGGCGAATGATTTTACTCAGTTTGGCACCCGTTTACTTGCTGCACAAAATGATCTGAATCCCGCGTTAATTTGCCAATGAAAACTCCGTTGACGAGACGACTTGCAGCCAAGATCGCTCCCCCCCCATTACAGCTTCCGATAAGAGAACTGGCCTAATTTGGTGGTGAATTCCGAAGACGTTCGACGTTCTCCTACGTGAGACGACGTGCATGTAGGTCAGGACCTATGATCGGACCAGCAGCCTCTTTATCCATGCCTGTCCATCTGCCTCACCAAATTCCACGCCTTCCACGAAGAGAAGCAGGTGGAACTCAGTCGCGCGTGTCATGCTCTCATCCTGCCGCACTGACTGTTACTCCTGCCGGTGGCGTATTTCAGTCAGCGGCAGCCGCTGGACATCCTGCTTCCCATTCTCATTTGCTGCTGCTGCTGCTGCTGCCGCTGCTGCTGCTGCTGCATCAGCAGTCCGGGAATCTGCTCCTTTTTGGGTTCGAGCTCAACCCCAGTCTCCTTGTTAACTACATTGTGGTGAGAAACCACAAAACCGACGGAGCCTCTCCGCTGGTGCAAAATTAGAACGTCATTGTCTGTGCCGCAGGTTTGGACCAGTCTTCCGGATGTTGACGACTACATTTTTGCAGTCATTTGCATACCAGTGCTATTAAAACATGTAATCTAACATGAACAGTGATTTCATAACTGCTAACAGAGTACTATCGCAGAATCCTAGGCCGAGAGTGAGACCCTGGCAACCGTGGCCTTCAGGGCCGGTCCTGAAGGGAAGGGGAAGGCAGACGCCAGTGGGCAGGATGAGGTATTCTGTACGGCATAACTGCAGAAGGAGTTAGAGAGAGTTGGAAGCCGGAGAGGGGACGTCCGGCACCGGGTGAGCGGTGTCCCCAAAACCGTGAGACCGGGAATTGATCATGCGTCTAACGATAGACCACGTCTGTCTCGGCCTCGAATATTATTGGTCGGTTAATGAGCCGAGTGGGCGAATGTAGGACAGCCCCAGTGCCCACGTGCAGACGCTCGCGAGAGGCATCGCACTGCGACAAACGCTCACGTTGAGAAACGCGCTCAGAGTAGGACCTCTACAGTACTATTCATAGGGTCAATTAAGTTATATGGATTTTTTTTTCTGTGCAAATACCAGCAAATGGAACACTAAGAGTTAGCTTTTTTCAGAGCATGCTAATATCGAGCAAATGGGATTCAGTGTTAAGCAGATCACAAACAAGTGTAATTGATCAGAAACTTATACTACTATTCGGCTAGCATCCAGCAGATTCGTGTAAATTGTATCTAGATGAAACGGTGAAAATATTCCTACTTGTTTACAATTGGCAGCATATGTCAACGGTTTTAATTTTTATACCGTGTGCATGTTTGAACAGATTCAGTCAGAACGTCTGTTTGGACCTGACTGCTCTTTCCGAATCCAATTTGTCAGCGAGCCTTACGTAATTCGACCGGACAGATTGCGTCTGTCCTCATACGTCATCATGATCTACATCAGAGTGCTGTACTGAAAGACGTTAGTCCGAATGTCGACATTTTAAGGCAAGTGAATTATAATAGAGTTGTGCTGCACGATTATCATTTTTACAACCCTACTTAATTAGTTTTTTTCGAAACGAAAACACATTTCGGAATTTCGGTTGACATTTCATGAGTTAGCCCACCTACTGTACTATTTACAGGTTTGGGTTGCTAGGGGTCAAGAAACTAACGTGACCTGCTAATACCCAGGTGGATAGTAAGTACCTCTATGAATTTCCACCTTGATATTACATTGTATTACTTCATGCAAGATTTGGCAGCATTATTGGTGAGCGCATTATTATATGGCAAGAAGAGTATTTAAATGTGCACTAGACGCGTTGAACAGTCAAATCACGGATGTAAGCTATTTTTGAACCCGAGTTTTCTAGCAAAGAAAGTTAAACGAACATTAGAGACTTGCATTTTGCCATGTCACGCTTTAGAAACCCTCATCGATGTGAAATAATTTAGATCAAGTTAACGTCTCTTCCAGCACACAGACAGCAGATGCGCCCATGTATGAGTAGTGATGGAGGGGGCAGATTGCCCTTCATTAATAAATACCTGACAGGACAGTAATTATGCAAATGTCTGTAAATACTGCCTGGTTGAGAGAGTTTACCACCAGTAAGCAAATTATATTAATGTGAGAAGCAAATAACCTGGAGAGAGGATGATGTGGGATGTGACATAGGGAAACATGATATCTCGAAGACTTGGGCTAAATTTTGTGTGCCTCGAGAAATTCGTTGTATAAATTTCCTTGCGATGAAATGTCGGCAAGGAAATCCTAGATGCCACACTGGCGGCCACCTATAAGGGCGTCGATGTTGTTATCACTCACATTGTCAAGGTTGATAGGCAGATTCAGTCAGGTTGTGTGGAGTCCGTGTCGTCTGCGTCCCTCCCCCCACCCTGCTGCTGCTGCTGCCGCTGCTGCTGCTACTGCTGCTGTTGCTGCTGCTGCTGCTGCTGCTGCATACCTTTACAGTGACAGTCACGCCGATCACGTTCATACGCATCTGCTTTGAGACAAGACACGGTCAAGCACACTGAAGGCGGGAAAGGGTGCCAGCAGCTGACGCGGTGTGAACCCGCATCGGGGCGTGCCACCAAAGCAACTGGACCGCGCACCAATGACCAGGATTTTACGCAAAAAGAAAAAGTTGGCGACGGCCCCGATCCTAACATAGTAGGATTGCCGCATAAACCTCCCATAAAGAGGGGGATGTAGCAGTCAAACAAACGGCCCTCTGAGCAGAACATATTTGTCCCGTCTGTTGGCAGGCTTCCCTGTCACGGATTTTAGCTCACCGTGATATTGTCACTAAGATCAAATTGTTTATAGTGAGTAATATGCGCTTAGAGGGTGTATCTCACATTCCCTTCCCAATCACATACACCCGTTCATTGTTCGAGCTGTTCGGTTTTCTGTTACAAGGAGTAGTCGCGATGACTGACTCTGCTAACGGATCCGACTGCACGTACGCACACACGGCCTGGCCTTCCAAAATACACACTTGCATTTGAGAAAAGATTTGCACCACTGCTCGCATCCTACATGTGTTAATGTTGTTTTAGCTAAGACGTTCTAAAATAAGTCCATGCGAACAGGTCGGACCTGGTTAGGCGGCGTGAATGGCAAAACCTAGGCTATATTTTTTTAAAGATTCTCCGTCCAATCTGTCATCCAAAGCCGTTTAAATATCAAGAGAAAATCGCCATTCACTTATACACCAGGGCCAACTACTTCCTGCAGGCTTCTGTCTTTGGGAATCGAATCACACGAAATGGATGTTCACAAGTTGCGCACCACAACCGTTTATTAGGAGGTTAAGACCTTTTTTCAACCTCTGCACGGTAGATGAGTGCATTCGTTCAGAATACGTCATCGGTCTGCAGAATCATACTGCATATTGACCGCTGCTTTGAATACACGGTCGATCCCATAACCAAATCCAGTATCAGATCAAGTCTATGCACAAATAAAATGACAATGTTTAGGAGATGGCGTGACTGTGTTTTCGGACACGGTTGATCAGGTCTTCATAATTCGACGGCTTCTCGGAACAAACATTGATGCCCCTATCGGGAAGGGGGATTTTGCTTCCAGATGGTTCATTGGCCACTTCGTATTTTTGGGCACAAACCCGACTGTGAACGTGCATTTATCTTTTCCGGTCTATGCGCTAAAATAGGTCCCCGTTAGTGCTCTACAGCAATAGACAGGCTGACAAATGTAGGAATAAGTCAAAGTCTTGGGGGAATTTCTTTCTGAAATAAAATGTCAGAGTTTTGGGGCAAAGCTTTATTGGAAAGTGCGTCCCACTGCCATTCGACGAGGTGTATGAGATTGCAGACAGAAAACTGGCGCGTGTATCTGCATTAGAATTGGTAAAGTTGGATTATTTTTATTAGCGGGAACTTGGAGTTGATCTATCAAATTTCACTCGCCAATGCTTGTTCCGAGGAGTCGTCAAATTAGGAAGACGTGATCAGCCGTGTCCGAGAACACAGCTTCGCCATCTCATAAAGATTGCCATTTTCTTTGTGCATAGACTTAATCTGATACTGGAAGTCGAAAGCCGGTTCAGTTTGTTGCTGGCAATCATTTTGCGTGTGTGGATCGCACATAATTTTCGCATCAAAAGCATTTGAAAGATGGAACTCTGGAGTGGATACTCGGAGAATAAATACAGTCGGTTTTACTGTCTGTGGTTGTATCATTTACTCATATACTAATAGCATGTATATTCCAAAGGGGTGCTGATGGTTCAGGTTTTAGTCTCCAAGTGGACTCCCATCGGAACACTAATAAGATGCTTGAGTTATCGTCATTATTAATCAGTACTCCTTTAAACTCATATTACACTGCCTCTGGACAATGTCTGCAAGACATTACACCATTATGTTTCAGCAGATTTGATATTGACGTTCGCTCTTAGAAATGAATGCCACGTCTCAAGGGAATCTAAATCGAAATTGATATGCCAGACAAGCCCTTAGCGAGATACGCTAGATTGCGTATTGGACACGTATGTGCATTATGGCTGACTGTTATTAGCTTTGAATATGGCAACACGATAAGCTGAGAAATATATCTGGGCCACTTTAAGGCCTATATAACATTGAACGTGTATGCGAAGAAGGCGTCGATCAGTAGAATCGTAAAGGCGTTGGCGAGCATTTGAAAAGACGTGTTGAACAACATATTGTAAGAGGGCAGGCATATTCGACAAACATAAAATACGTACTACTGTTTCAAATTTAATTCCAAGTATGGATCAGTTGAGTTTAGAAATTGTTGATAATCAATAGCCAAAGACGAACACCTATGTGCTGCAGACAATCGGTAAGTATTGTAGAAATGAAAGTCCGAGTAGTTTTCCAGCGTTTCCGATGGTTTGCCTTTGCCAATCAGTACTTGCCTCACTGTTATTTCCATTATGGTATATGAAACTAAAATTTAAGTCTGAAAACCGTAGGTCAGTAAAATGAAGATGATTGGGAAGAAAACCCGTTCGAGAGACGTATTTAATTGTTCCCACGGCCGTCAGGTTTTCCACAGTGGCCTCCAATGTATCCAGAATTCTTGTTGACATGCCGTGCCTCATAAGTTGCCGAAGTTTCTATAATGAAAAGAGTTTAGACAGTAATTTTTCCGACAAACTCAACTGCACATTCAAAACTAGCAAATAATCTTTTTGGTCCTACCAAGTGATTGATCCTCAGATTAATTCTCCTGAACTCAATGTGACAGTGCAAATTTAAAACGTCTTCCTCTCTGAAGATTTCAGGGAATGAGCAAATTCCTGTTGTAATGTTGCCTTCCACAGACAGATTAAGTTTCATTATCGTTCCATCATGAAGCCGGAAATAATGTATCATATTGGGCCGCTTAAGCAGCTGTTTCTCCAAAAACAGCGGCAGTGAAACAATAGAATTAATCGTCGGACATTTTTCTAGTGGCACTTCATTTGCTGCAGACGTTTGAAATTCAAAAACAGCATTAGCAGATTAATGCAATACGCATTGCCTGTTTGTGATCATAAAAACAGAAAATTCTGCAAAGTACACGCGACACAACTTCACTATCTGTATGCCAATTCGGTGGCATTTTTCAAACCTGTTTGTACCTGTAATTGTTAGTTTTCAGTTTCAGTTTCAATTTATTTGAGGGAAACATAGGTGTTGAACCTTTGAACTCCCTATTTGTTAAAAGGAATTAATGTACACGACTGTGGAGTGTGTACAATGAAATTCGGGTAAACCAAAAGAACATGACTAATTATGCCCATGATATTTCTAACTTAGACTGTGAAGTTTGATTGAAAGGAATTTACTTCTAAGACTGAGAATGTTGGTGTCAAAGAGTTTACAGCAGATTTGCATATTTGTTTCCGATCAAATTATCCAGATTATCATGAATCACTCTCGTCAAATGCAGTCAATGCTCTTGAACCTTACTTCCTTCACGTCATACTTTGGTGATTCCGATTATGTTTAACACGAATTCTGATGTAAATTGTGTTTTGCTTGTTAATAGTTGTCATACGTTAACGCTCTGTTTGAAATGTTTGTCTGATATGCAGAAAGACGTTTATAAAAGCAGAGCAAAGTACTGTAGCGAACGCTGGTATGAGCAGACTACGTCGAAAATCATAAATACCTGGAAAAAAGAAACAGGCTTCGGATGTAGATTGCAACAATACACTAATAGTCAAAACCCAGAGCATTAGACGGTCTTAACCGAGAGATGTGACTGACGAGAGGATGGACTGTAGCCCTCTTGAATGGAAGACTAGACGCGTATTGCCCACTTATATCTGATGCAATCAAGCGTGCGTAATGTGATTGGATTCGGTATTTTGATGAAGTATGTCGTTGTTCACTGGCCAGCGAACATTGTTATGAAAATGAAGAAATCTGACCATCAGTAAGCAATTTTAATTGGACTACAAATGTTTTCAGTTGAGAAAATAATGGGTGCTGACGGTCCTATTGGCGGCAACTGCTTGAAAATGCGAAGTGCGTGATGACTGAGACTGAGGGAACTGAGAAACTGACAGGTGCACAGATCTTCTGGCTGCCCGTTCAAAATTTCGCGCCGGGCCAAATGGCCTTATTCCCTAAGCAGAGATACGATTACATGCCCAAAATAGCGAGAATTATTTGTTTAATGTTTTATTTAAGATAGCACCCTGTGGGTATTATTCCATTAGAAAATACCCTCTATTAGTTGGCACGCGCGATTTTCGTTAAAAATTGGTTGATTTATGAACGCTTTGTTGGTAGGCGCGTTGGTATAATGAATCAGGCAGTACTCCGATCGCCATTCTTCAGATTGTTTCACCTCACTGCCTCACACATTCCCCTTAGTTCTGGCAGATAAAAATGTCGGTTCACTGCGGCGCCATAGAGAACAAATTCAACGCCAACGACTCCTACGAGGTCGAGAAACAAAGAAGGATGCAGAGGAAACATAATTTGATGCTGGTGAACTGTTCGCTGATATTTGGCCTTGCAAAATGGATGAGGGCGTTACGGTGGAGATTAATTAAACGATCACAAGTAAACGTATCTAACGGAGCTGGACAACCCAACAAACATACTTGCCTACGCCAAATAACTTCGATTGTTTTCTGCGTACCCTCTCGAATCATTGTATGCAAGACACAAGCAATTCTTAAATCGACAGAAGCCAGGGCAGATATTATAACTGGCATGGCAGTGTTATATTTGACGTCAGGACTTGTCAGCTCTTGCTAGAATCCGAGTTTAACTTAATGACGTTCACTCCGACTAACGGGGGCCTCTGAAAATGTGATGATGTTTATTTAACTTCCTTAATATTCTTCGCAATATTGGTCAACACGTAAAAAGTAAACATATGAATCCACTTGGTAAATTAGACTTTTTATTCAAAATTTCAAATCCCCATTGTATTCAACTGAGGTCCTTAGTGTATTTGAAGGTCTAAGGTCGGAAAACAAAGAAAGATGTGGAGGAAACATAATTTGAAGCTGGTGCATTGTTCGCTGATATTTGTTATTGCAAAATCGTCGAGGGCGTAATGGAAGGAATTAATTAAACGATCACTTGTAAGCTTATCTAACGGGGCTGAACAACACTACAAACACACTTGCCTAGAGAAAATAATTTCCGTTGCTTTCCGGGTATCCCCTAGAATCATTGCATGCAAGGCACAAGCAATTCTTGAATCGACAGAAGCCAGGGAAGACATTTTGACTGGCATGACAGTATTATATTTGACGTCAGGATTTGTCTGCGCTTGCTAGAATCCGATTTTAACTTATTGGCGTTCACTCCGACTAACGGCTGCCTTTGAATATTTGATGATGTAGACGGTTTGTCTTCAGCCCTTCATGTTCATTTAACTTCCTTACTATTCTTCGCAATATTGGTCAACACGTAAAAAGTAAACATACGAATCCACTTGGCGAATTAGAATTTTTAATCAAAATTTCAACTCCCCATTGTATTCGACTGAGGTCCTTAGTGTATTTGAAGGTCAAAGAAAGGCAATGACGGATTTAATTTCAAAACTAATATTTCGCATTTCCCTAAGTCAAACCGACAATATGTTGCGAGCACTCTGTATTGATTAACGAGACTAAATAAGCTCACATTGCCCAATCTCTGATAGAAGCCTAAACCGGATAGTCGAAAATATTCTGAATTTAAAGCGTTCACTAAATCATAAAGCTTTGTGCGGTAGAACACTTCTTACGACATCGGTAATGGAAATTCATAATTCAAGCACAGTACGAGGTCGTTCCAATCGGCGTGGACACAGCACAAACCGTTTCTGTGAACACGTGCTCGCCTGTATTTCTACTGATTTCATTTCTTTCATCTTAAAATTAATGCTTTCAAATTCGTGCCTATTTAATTTTGAAAGAGTCATCGAGTTCAAGCATTCCATGCGTTTTAGAATGCAAAAACAATGTCCAATCTCAGGTCGGTCCGAACTGCGAGTACAATTTGACTGACGCTCATCCAGATATCTTTGATGCATTAAAGCCTGTGTCAGAAAACACGGCTAGTGTTCGAGTGAAATAGCATGTTCTTCTCCGATCAGAATAATATCATTCTCGAGAAGTTAGTGCTGCGTGAATATTGATCCTTGTGTGGGTGAACAAATTGCTCAGTAAATGAAAACGCCAACTTTTCATTTAGGGCCCTCGCCAAGATCAATCCATTGGCATGTGCATTTTGAACTGGCTTACCTGATTAACTTAGACGGCGAGTTTCATTGTTGAGTAAATTCTGTACGATATCCTCTTAACCCTCTCAAAATTATGGAGCGGAAAATTTTAATATAAATAATCTGACTTTGAAGACTGAAATGGGCGAACAGGTAGGATGGCTGAATGTGCAGTTTACAGAGTCCTTTTATGCACTATATGGGAAACCACAGGGATGTGTGAACGAATCATAATTGCGCCTACGAAATGTTAATCGATTTGAACTGCGCAGTAATTTGCCAATTTAGCCCGTCATATGTTATGTATTTCGGAACGCTAACTCGCGCAGCGTACAAAGGTCTCAACAGCTTAAGAGATGGCTGCTTCCATGGTATACATCATTCTATGTGTTTCGATGCCTGTATGAATTCAGTGATAATAAGTGACAGTATGGGCAAAAATGTCGATCTAATGCGGCTATTGTGGATGCTCAGGTTTTTTTCGAAAGACGGTGCTTTAAATGAGATCACCATTATTTGTTTCGCTCAAACCAAAGCCGAATTAGACCAACGTTCGCGCTTTCCTAACTGTATTCTGTGTAAATCTGCATCGGTGAGCACCCCTCTACCAGCATATCTATATATATAGAAAGAATAACCGAAGATGTGCTTTCCAAGCGCATAAACAACAATCTATCCGATTCCAACTACCTAGACTTCCTTGCAAACTGGGAGTCCATCATATCTTCAGAACCGAAACTACCTTTCAATTTTGTCACGCGAGGAAATGAAGGCTTTAAAAACCCTGAAAACTGACAAGAACATTGTCCTTCCTTCTGCAGACAAAGGAGGCTCAACCGCAATTTTAAACAAAGCAGACTACAATAAAAAGATGCTATCGTTGTTAGATGATATGTCAACTTGTATGCCCCTCACCATTGACCCTACCAAAGCCCAAATTTCATCCATTGATAAAGTGCTGAAACGCCTTGCAGGAAAGAAACAACTACCAGGAGAAATCGCGAAATCCCTAAGACAAACTGAGCCAACAATCGCTAAAATCTATGGACTACCGAAAGTCCAATGCGACCGATAGTATCACTAATCGGTGCACCGAATTACAAGATTTCTAAATGTCTATTCCCTAAACTCAATCCGTTAAGAAAGGATTGTGAGACTACAATCGAGAATTCTATTGAATTCCTAGACAGGATAAGAGGACTTACTATTGATACAGATGTGATAATGGTGTCGTTCGATGTCCTCTCTCTATTCACGTCCCTACCACTCGATTTGGCAAAGCAGTGCACAGAAGAACTCTTACAATCCTGCGAAATCGATGTTCCTGCATCCCTTTTGCTTAATTTCTTGGACCTATGTCTGGAAACGAACTTTTCGTTCTCACCTGAATATTACTGACAGCTGAAAAGAGCTCCTATGGGGTCAACTATTTCTGGCTTTTTAGCCGAGGTCCCAATGCAAAAATTAGAAGCTATGGCCTTACCATCATTCAATCCCAAATTGTGGGTAATCTACGAAGATGACACCTTCGTCATCGTCAAGAGAGATCAGCTAGAAACGCTGTATAACCCCATCAACTCAACACTACCAGGAATTACCTTCACGCTCGAAAGAGAAGTTCAAAGCAAACTCCCATTTCTTGATGTCCTCGTACAGCGAAAAACTGACGGGACATTCCAGACATCAGTATACCGCAAAGAAACTTAGGCGGAAGGTATCCGACATTACGAGAGCAACCACCATATGGCTTACAAACGGAGTGCTGTTAGCACCTACTTAATCGACCAAAGACACACTGCTCAGAGAACGATGGGTACAAAGAAGAACTCACTTATCCGTTCAACCTATTTTCCTAAAACGGCTACACTAGAGATTTTGTACGCCAATGCATGAAACATCAGGAATCAAAAGAAAGAGAGAGGGAAGTAGATTGTTCCGATCCGACGCCAAAACCAAAACATTGGCGAACGTTTTCCTACATTAAAAATGTGTCTGAACTCGTTGAAAGACACTTGCGGAAGCACCAAATACAGGTGATTCACAAACCGACGACCACGCTACGCAATCAGCTTGTGCACCCTAAGGATAGGGTTGGCTATTTGGATAAAAAAAGAAGTAGTGTATAAGATTCCATGTGGCACATGTAATGCCGTATATTGTGGTCAAAACGAAAAATCCGCCTCTACACGCCTACATGAACACTAATTAGCCGTAAAGAGGTGCGACCACTTATCCCAAGTCGCCATGCATAATTTAGAATCTGGGCACAATTTTGCTTGGGATAAAACACGCATTGTCAATATGAATTATTCAAAATCTGCCAAAATAGCAATGAATTACGCGAGCCTGGTAGTCAGCTGGTGGATTCTAGGTGAATTACTTAGGAAATCCTGCTTGGGCAGTCAACTTACTGTATCAGATTTGGTGGATTCCAGATGTTGCAGTAGGTTGGGCGGGTAACTTGACCCAAATGTGATTAAACTCGCGTCGTCCGGCGGGGCCTCGTAGCTCAGGTGGTTAGAGCGTTGGCTGCGCTAAAGCCTTCCCCTTACTGCGTGGGTTCGAATCCCACCGTGGCGCCCAGTTTTTCACAGTTGGGTCAATATGAAAAACACGCATTGTCGGTTCCTGAACACATTAAGAAAGGCCAATAATTCCTAGGGGCCATTCACTCTGATGATTCATGCATAAATCGGCGCATTGATCTTGACGCCATGTACACACGTGTCAAGGAAAAATGGATAAGGTACTGGCCAATCAAGATGTGACATCAGCTCCAAACATTGACCCATCCTCAGTCATGACAAAGCAATATCGATTTTTTGGGGCATTGTTTAAATTTTGACTGTTTCTTCACACTTACTACACGCATAAAGACGGGCTGGGGAACCAGACACGAACATTTACGAAATAAAGTTTGTTCATTTTCCCAAAGGACTCATTCTTCTTTGAAATAGGAAGAAATGTCAACCGAAATTTCTGACCGAATTCTGTGTAAATATGCATTAAATGGAGTAGAACCTTGCGCGTATGTCGTACTGCAATAGATACTTGTCCCGTGAAATCCTTCATAATCAGCACAAGCAAGCCCGCTGCTACTTTGAAAAGTACGTTTGGAATGCCCGATTCTTTACCAATAACGAGCTATTTTTAAAAAGATGGGCCCAGTGCCTTCCAATGCAGCGTCTGATGCGGTGCAATACCCTATAATAAGAATATAATACATTGCCCTTTCAGCCGAATCCGTAAATTTTCCCTGATATCTCAAGCTATGACATAAACTGGGGAATGAAGCGAGCCTCTCTTCAGCAAAACAACCACTAGTTGCATCATGCAGAAGTGAATGGCTAATGAAACACATATTTTGCCAGTTAAATGTGCGTAGCATATGGCAAGGCGACTGTACGCTTGTGTACACATATTATCGATATGTTGGCATCTGGTTATAATATTCAACTCCATTGGCCTCACAGAGTTAAATTCACTTCAGTTAAGTTCAGTTCAGTTTATTGAGGGAAAGGTAGGTCTTCACCGTTGAACTCCCTATTTCTTTACAAGCAACTGCAAAATCTCAAAAACTCGAAAAGTTATCATAAAGGAACTCTTAACCGGAAAAGCGTCAGGTCTGTACAGACAAACAAACTGTCTCGAATTTTTGTGGTACGAGCAGTAGTAGAGCGGTCGTTTCGAGTGCAGCGAAATAAATAATATATCCGGTGACAAAATTTACATAGGTGCATGTCAGTAAGCGTTGGCGATGGGTTGGGACAATAAGACATTCATTTTAAATGTAACTGAAGTATAGCAAGTAGTATTATAACAACAGAATTTGTCGAGGTGACAGACACTGCTACACAAATCCAGCTTCCTCTTAAAGACCTCGACGAAAGGAGACATAACGACATCCACAGGCAGGGCATTCCAGGCTTCTACCTCTCTGTTAGAGAAGAAGAACTTTCGTGTGTCCAGTCTGGCCCCTTTCACACGTAGTTTGAATGGATGACCTCGTAGATTTGTGGTGGTTGCGCAATCTTACTCTCCATGTGTAGGCTGTGCTTAAACTCAGATGAATATCGGTCATTTTGTGCAGCAAATTTTGTTCGATGTACTATGGCAGGTTTCTGATTGGTCTAACATCTGCGTATAGACACCGAACCAGTGGGTATTCACAGAGAGAGAGGGCAAACTGCACTTATTTAGAATAGAAATACTGTCATCAAGAGATGGGTTACTGTATTGCTGATGAGTTCAAATTATGTACTGACAGTGCGTACTGCGCTAGTGATTAGCCTTGTTATGATGGGTGATCTCGCCTGTCTATTATTGCCCAGCACTGGGTCAGCTCATGCCATAGCGTAGTCTGCAAAGTAAAATTCAGCGTTCTCACGGATGATAACTATGTTGTTAACTAAATTCCACAGGCTGCGTTAACCTAGTGTGATTGGGACATTTTCTAATACCCTTCACACAATGATGATACAACCGTCTGGACAGTTGTTTCCGAATTATTTGGTGACCTCGGTACTCGGCTACTGGATGAGGAGTTAACTCTGTGTGGCCATTGGAGCTGGATATTATAACCAGATGCCAACATATCTATAAGATGTGTTCAAAAGCAAACAATCGCCTTGTCGTATGTTACGCACATTTAACCGGCCGAAATCGTCTTTCATTAGCCATTCACTTCTGCATGATGCATCAAGTGATTGTTTATGTTCTAGCTTGGGATATCAGGGAAAATTTACGGCTTGGGCTGAAAGGGCCATGTATTATATTCTTATTATAGGGTATTGCACCGCACCAAATGCTGAAGTGGAATGCACTGGCCCATCTTTTTAAAAGAGGTCGTTATTGGTAAAGAATCCGGCATTTCAAAGGTATTTTTCTAATAGCCTATTGGCAGTAGGCTTGCTGATTCAGATTATAGTGGATTTTGTGGGATTCTTTGCTAGTTCAGAACTATGCAGGCGTTGGATTCTTCTTCAGTTTATGCATATTTACATAGAAAACCGTTGGGAATTTCGGTTGGCATTTCTTGAGTTAGCCCGCGTATTCTATGTATATAATGGTAGAGGGGTTCTGACCGATTATTTCTAAGGAACTCACACGTCTGGTTGTGCCTTAGGTCTCTCTCTCTCTCGAGTCCAACCAGCCGCCACACAGCGGCGCATGTCGGTAATAACATTCTGTCTATCTCATGCGGTGCTTTGTGGCTGCTGGTTAAACTCGAGGAAGAGAGAGGTCTCAGGCATAACGGGACGATTGAGGTACGTAGAAACGAACGGTGAGCGCCCCTCTACCATTGTGCATCCCCGATCGCAATCGACAGGACAACGATGAGTGGTACGGCGATATCATTCGCAGTTTAGTTAGTTTCCCTTAACACTTTGATGAGGTCTCACCAACTCCGGTGTTGGCTAACTTACGACACTATCCTACTGACAACAGTGCTGCTGACATCAGTCACAGCACCATCCCCCGCACGGATATCTTTCTTATACGACGAGATGTAGAGTTTCGAGTACCCTCGGAGGTCGTGTAAGCCCCAACGACCGATACCTTCCCATAATATGTAATGCGGCGATTTCCGCCGCACGCTACCTGACGACCTTCATTAGTGCAGAGTAAAAAACCAACTTGCTGAAGCCATTAAAAGCCGCTTTTCACAAACAAACCTACATAACACGATCCTGATTATCCCAGTATGTACAGCTCACACTTTTTCAGTCTGTCTTCAGTTACAAATGAAAGCATTAATTTTATTATCTTTCGTATACAGAGATGGCTGCCTTTAAACACGGAACCAGTTCGTAATGATTTCCGTCGATGACACTTTGTGCACTGACAAGCAAAGCCATCCGCGCACATACTTTTACTATGCAGCCTCACTGGCTTGCGGCATGCACACGCTAGGTATGTTGGGAGTAGACGTTTTCCTTGACTATATTTTATCACGTCAGGCATTACTTTGGCTCTCCTAATTCCGTTAATCTCATTCTCGTCAATTATAATACGAGAAATACAAAATATTGGTTTAAAAATTAAATCCGAGTCATTGCCTTACTTTGGCCATTGTCGAACACAATGGAAAGTTGAAATTTCGATTAAAAATGCTAAGTTGCCAAGTGAACTCGTATATTTACTTTTAGCATATTGACCAATGTTGTGAAAAAATAGCAAGGAAGTTACATGAACCTGAAAGGCAGAGGTCAAACCGTTTATAGCATTGAATATTCGGAAGCAGTCGTTAATCGGAGTGAACGTCAATAAGTTAAAATCATATTCTAGCAAGCGCAGACAAATCCTGACGTCATGTATAATATTGCCATGACAGTCAAAATGCCTTCCCTGGCTTCTGTCGATTCAAGAATTGCTTGTGTATTGCATACAATGATTCGATGGGGTACACAGAAAACAACGGAAATTATTTTCAGTAGTAAAGTGTGTTGGTAGTGCTGCCCAATTCCGTTAGATACACTTATTAGTGATCGTTTAATGAATGTCCTCCGTAACGCCCTCGGCGATTTTGCAATGCCAAATATCAGCGAACAATGCAGCGGCATTAAATTATGGTTCCTCTACATCCTTCTTTTTTTTCGACCCTAGAGGTGTCGTTAGATATGTTAATCATCAATAACGTTAGATGTACTCGGCCAGTGAACTCGCCTGCGTGCGCGTTCTCCGCAACCAGGTCGGGTTCAATTATCTCAATATGTTCTCTGCCCAATTCGATTACAAGATGAGGCCGTCTTTGCAAACCTATCTAAGTGTACTTACACTGTCATGTCTTACTGTGGAGCAGGTTATTTTCCTCGAACGACAACGTCGATGGTGTTGGCTTGAAATGAAACTTTCTAGCATAATCATGGACCACACGCCTAACAACGGCCAGCGTGTAGATGGAAGAAAATTATTTCGCGCAATTTGCTTGCGGATAGATAAAATATTTCACAAAACGCTTGAACAAAGGCCTCAGTTTCATCCAATTTTCCGAAATTTTAGAAAACAAACACTATGCGAGTTAATTTTTATATGTGAAATCTCATTTCCCGCTAATATAAATAGTGCAACTTTACCTATTCTAATGCAGCTGCACGTGCCAGTTTGTGAGTCTGCAATCTCATATGCCTCGTCGAATAGCAGTGGTAGGCACTTTCCAACAACGTTTTGCCTCAAAACTCTGACCTTTTATTTCAGAAATAAATTCCACAAGAATTCGACCTACTCCTATGTTTTTCAGCGTGTCCATTGGAGTAGAGCACTAACGGGGACATATTTCAGCACACAGACCGGACAAGACTAGTGCACTTTCACAGTCAGAGTGGTGCCCACAAATACGAAGTGGCCAATGAGCCATCTGGAAGCAAATCCACCTTCCCGATAGGGGCACCAATGCTTGTTCCGAGGAGCCGTCAAATTAGGAAGACCTGATCAGCCGTGTCCGAGAACACAGTTACGACATCTCATAAACACTGTCATTTTTATTTGTGCATAGACTTAATCTGATACTGCATTTGATCATGGTAGCGACTGTGCTTTCAAAGCAGCGGTCAATATGCAGTATGATTCTGCAGGCCGCTGATGTATTTTGAAACAACCCACTCATCTACTGTGCAGAGGTTGAAAAAGTTCTTAACCTCTTCTAAAGGGCTGTGGAAAAGCGTCTCATGTACATCCATTTCGTGTTATTTAAATCCCTTTGTAAAGAAACTAGAAGTCGAAAGCCTGGTCAGTTTGTTGCTGGCAATCATTTTGCGTGTGTGGATCGCACACCATTTTAGCATCAAAAGCATTTGAAAGATGGAACTGTGGAGTGGATACTCGGAGAATAAATATATTAGGTCTTGCTGTCTGTGGTTGTATCATTTATTCATGTACTAATAGCATGTATATTCCAAAGGGGTTCTGGGGGTTCAGGTTTCGGTCTCCAAGTGGGTTCCCATCCGAACACTAATAAAATGCTTGATTTATCGTCATTAATAATCAGTACTCCTTTAAACTACCATTATAATTCCCCTGGACAAAGTCTGCAAGACATTACATCATTATTTTTCTGCAGTTTTGTGATTGACGTTCGCTCCTACAATTGAACGCCACGTCTCAGGGGAATCTAAATCGATATTAATCTGCCAGACAAGCTCTCAGCGAGCAACGCTGGAGTGCGTACTGAGCATGTATGCACATTATGGCTGACTGTTATTAGCTTTAAATATAGCAACACGATAAGCTCAGAAATATATCCCGGCGACTTAAAGGCCTATATAACATTCGCCGTGTATGCAAAGAAGGCATTGATCAGTAGAATCGTAAAGGCCATGGAGAGCATTTGAAAAGACGTGTTGAACAACATATTTTAAGAGGCAGGCATATTCGACAAAAATAAAACAAGTAAAACTGTTTCAAATTCAATTCCATATACGCATCAGTTGGGGTTAGAAATTGATAATAACCAAGAGTGAAGAACAACACCTATGTGCTGCAGACAATCGGTAAGTATCGTAGGAATGGTTGTCCGACTAGATTTCCAGCGTTTCCGATGGTTTGCCTTTGCCAGTCAGTACTTGTCTCAGTGTTATTATCATTATGGTTTATGAGACTCAAAGTTAGGTCTGGAAACCGTAGATCAGTAAAATGAAGCTGATCGGGAATAAAGCCCGTTTGAGAGACGTGTTTAATCGTTCCCACGGCCGTCAGGTTTTCCACAGTAAACTCCAATGTATCCAGAATTCTTGGTGGAATTCCATGCCACATAAATTGTCGTAGTTTCTATATTGAAAGGAGTTTAGACAGTAATTTTCCCGACAAACACACCCAAACATTCAAAACTAGCAAAGAACGTTTTCGTCCTACCAAATGACTGATCCTCAGACTAATTCTCCCGAACTCAATTTGACAGTGCAAATTTAAAACGTCTTCCTCTCTGAAGATTTCGGCGAATGAGCATATTCCTGTTGTAATGTTGCCTTCCACAGACAAATTAAGTTTCATTATCGTTCCATCTTGAAGCCGGAAATAATGCATCATATTGGGCCGCTTAAGCAGCTGTTTCTCCACAAACTGCGGCAATGAAGCCAAAGAGTTAATCGTCGGACATTTTTCTGGTGGCGCCACCTTTGCTGCAGAGGTTTGCAATTCAAAAAAGAATTAGCAAATTAATGAAATATGCATAACAGCAAAGTCTCCAAAGAACGCGCGACACAAGTTCACTATCTCTATGCCACATCTGTGGCCTTTTACAAACCTGACTGCACCTGTACCTGCCAGTTTATAAATCCACATTACATTATAAAATCAATATCATCTACGTAAATAAAACAGGTATGATATTTCAGTATACATTTGCCCTATATGAATAAAAATTTTAATCTTTGGACTTCATAGACTACGTACTTTTATTTTGCCCCGGGCATCTATAGTCTGTGACCCCGGTTTTGCGCATTGCGACTCCTATTATGAATGTACACGCCTGTGTATTGCGTACAATGAAATTCGGTAAACCAAAAGAACATTAGTAATTATGCCCATGGTATTCAAACGAAGACAGAGAATGCTGGTGTCAAAGAGTTTACCTCAGATTTGCATATTTGTTTCCGATCAAATTAACCAGATTATCATGAATCACCCTCGTCAAATGCAGCCAATGCTCTTGAACCTTACTTCCTTCGCGTCATACTTTGGTGGTGCCGATTATGTTTAACACGAATTCTGATGTAAATTGTGTTTTGCTTGTAAATAGTTGTCATACGTTAACGCTCTGTTTGAAATGTTTTTCTGATATGCAGAAAGACGTTTAAAAACAGTAATGTAATGTAGCGACCGATGCTATGAGCTGACTACGTTGAAAATGATAAATACCTTGAAATAAGAAACAGGCTTCGGATGTAGACTGCAACAATACACTGATAGTCAAAAGCAGAAGCATTAGACGGTCTTAACCGGGAGATGTGACTGACGAGGGGATGGACTGTTACCGTCTTTAATGGAAGACTAGACGCGCACTGCCCACTTATATATGATGTAATCAAGCGTAAATGATGTGCGTGGATTCATGTTTTGATGAAGTTGGTGGTTTTTCACTGGCCAGTAGACATTGCTATGAATGTGAAGAAATCTGACCATCAATAAGCAATTTTAATTGGACTAAAATATTTACTGTTCAGAATAGCTTGGGTGGTGATGGTCATCTCGGCGGCAACTGCTTGAAAATGCGAAGTGCGTGAGTACTGAGACTGAAGGAACAGAGAAACTGACAGGTGCACAGATCTTCTGGCTGTCCGTTCAAAGTTTCGCGCTGGTCCAAAAGCCTTAATCCCTCAGCAGACATACGAAGACGTGCCCAAATTAACGAGAATTATTTGCTTAATATTTTATTTATGATAGCGCCCTAAAGTATTATACAATTTTGAAATACCCTCCATTGTGTGTCACGCCCCAGTTTCGCTAAAAATGGGTTGATTTATGAACGTTATGTTGGTAGGCCCGTTATTATGATGAATCAGGCAGTACTTCGATCGCCAGAATTCCGATTGTTTCTCCTCACTGCCTCACACGTTCGCCTTAGAACTGGCAGATTATGTCGGTTCACTGTAATGCCATAGAGAACAAATTCAACGTCAACATCTACTCTAAGGTCGGAAAACAAAGATGTGGAAGAAACATAATTTAATGTTGGTGCATTGTTCGCTGATATTTGGCATTGCAAAATCGCCGAGGGCGTTACGGAGGACATTCATTAAACGATCACTAATAAACGTATCTAACGGAATTGGGCAGCACTACCAACACACTTTACTACTGAAAATAATTTCCGTTGTTTTCTGTGTACCCCATCGAATCATTGTATGCAAGACACAAGCAATTCTTGAATCGACAGAAGCCAGGGGAGTCATTGTGAGTGGCAAGGCAGTATAATATATGACGTCAGGATTTGTCTGCGCTTGCTAGAATGAGATTTTAACTTATTGGCGTTTACTCCGATTAACGGCTGTCCCTGAATATTCAATGCTATCAACGGTTTGACCTCTGCCCTTCAGGTTCATGTAACTTCCTTGCTATTTTTTCACAACATTGGTCAATATGCTAAAAGTAACTATACGAGTTCACTTGGCAACTTAGCATTTTTAATCAAAATTTAAACTCCTCTGAATATTCAATGCTGCAAACGGTTTGCTTTCAGCTTTTTAGGCTCATGTAACGTCCTTGCTATTTTTCGCAATATTGGTCAGCATGCAATAGGTAAATATACGAATTCACATGGAAAATTAGCATTTCTAATGAAACGTTCAACTCTATATTGTGTTCGACTGAGGTCCTTAGTCCATTTGAAGGTTAAAGTAAGGCAATGTCTTGGATTTAATCTCAAAACAATTATTTTGTATTTCCCTATTTATGTCGTTTTTCGAGTATAAAATTAAAATAAGCCGTAGTTATCTACCGAGAAAGCAAATAAGTGAATATTTTTATGCATGTTCTCCATGAAATATAATTGGACTTTTAAGGGCATAGAAAATGAACGTGAAAAATTTATGCTGCATTAGTAGTCATTTTTTACAGAGTCCGGTTTTTGCATGCAGCCGGAAGAAAGTTCATTCGAAAGGCGGCAGACAGAAGTAATTGAAATATTATAGAATTATGTTGCAAGCTGACTAGTTTTCAACCCAGCATATTTAATCTTTTCGATACGTAAACACATTTCGGAATTTCGGTTGACATTTCATGAGTCAGCCCATCTACTTTATATATACATATATATGAGATGGTGCCGACAAAGATAAGAGAGACCGGAATGGAGTGTCAAACTCCATGACCAAAGATCCCGGGTTCGAACCTCAAATGATCCACACTTGGGATTGGGTATGGCTGGTTGATGACGGCTAATAAGCCAGAAATGGCCATTCCGGTCCCCTTGTGCTTGTCGGCACCATCTCGTCTATGTCTACTTCTAGTCGCTGTGCGACTGTCTGCGAGCGTTATAATATGTGCGCCAAGGCATAACGGATCGAGCATGCTCCGTAACCGGATAGCTGAGCGCCCACTGTCGTAATATTGGTTGCCTGTTCGTGGCCTTCGCCACCCATACGGAGCTTGCTTGCTTAGTGAAGCAAATAGATCTGTGTGCGGCCATTTCTGATTGAATAAATACCCGATCTGCTGCGACAGTGAATGACATTTGGCGAGGAACTGATGAACTTCGGTTCGATGAAGTGCCCATGACCCATCTGATAGACCCCAGTGGTGGATCAACTGCGCTAGGTGCGTCTGTGCGCATGTTTGTGTTTTTGGTCCCACCTGTTGGTCAGTAATATGATTGGCTGAAGGAAAACACAATAGGCCCATAACAGAATTGTATAAATTTACCCGCATTTTCTGTCGTCTAAAATCGCCGACGGGGCAACGGGCTCGTGGCCCGGTGGGTAGAGGCATCGACTACTAAACCAACAGGTCGCGAGTTCGAGGCTCGGGTGTTGCACATTTCGGGCTTGGGTATGGCTGGCTGACGACGGCTAATAAGCCAGAAATGGCCATTCCAGTCTCCCTTGTCCTTGTCGGTAATACCATTCTGCCTATATATATATATATATTTGAACGTTTGAATTGTATATATATGTATGAACCTAATCGGATATCCGCTAGATCGAAATAATTGGTATTAGCAGATTAGTTCTCTACACGTAGGTAAATGAGTCTC
>CACRXP010000062.1:651645-662778 GCA_902702965.1 Spirometra erinaceieuropaei
CTGACAACAGAATACCACAGCAGAGCACGCTAGCACGGCGGGTTGTACAGGTGTCGTTTCTCGTCACATTCAAACAAGCAATGCGGTCAAAGGAAATGGGACTGAATTGTCAAAGGTAAATTAGTCAGGTACCTCACCACACTAGCACCTTTCATCCTAACTGCTGCTGCGGTCTCACCAATTTGTATCCGGAGTAATCCGCCAGTTTCTCCGACGTAGTTACTTTGTCCGCAACTGCACCACATCCGGTAATCGAGTCCGGACGTTTCCTGCCGCGGCGGCGGGTTTTTCGGTCTCATCGCTTGGCGCCTGGTTATTGTCCGGCAACTCGAAATGGAGTGAGAAGGAAATTGACGTCTTCCGAGACTCTCTTCACGCACGGAGGAGCTCGCCAAAATTAGAACTGGTTTGAATTGATCTCTAGTGTCATTTGCATATGCACTGGTTGACAAGGCTGAGAGGTTGCCATCTGCTCTCAGTATCCGTCAAAGATATTGTAATTCAGCCAACTTATCATTTTTTCACTGGAAAGCGTTGAAACCCATTGCAGCAAGATGGCACATGAGGGTGGCTTGAGTGTAAATTACTTTATACCGTTAGAAGACTCGCACAGCACCAATCGTTCTCCCTCCGCCTTCATCAACCTTGGCCTGATGGAAGGCAGTTTCAGGACCACCGGAGTTAGTCTGAGACACGCGCGCAAACATTGAGCATTGAAGCACTAGCCCGTTGCAAAATAAGCTACGTATCCGCTCGGCGAAAATAAGACCTCTATAGGCTAAGTTAACTAACGTCGTGCGAAACAAAAACAAAATAAACAGTCGCTGCTGGCAGCCTGCGTGACAGCTAAAAGTCAGCTACTGAGAGCCCGAAGTTCATTACGATCTCTTTTCCAACTACTAAGAAATGGGACGCTGCGACCTCTTTTTTGTAGGACCTAGGGCGGATCTGCTAGTGACATCGGCGCCGAAACTGAGGCCGCGATCTTATACAGCCAAGCGCCCTAACGAATTCCACCATCCTGGCAACAGCGATTTGACTCTCTCAGAGCTCGCCATAATGCTGCATGGCACACCGCTGTACGAATTACAACATAGTATACCTGCAGAACCGACGGCATGTCCTTGCCTCCCTTCCGCATTCCCCTCCGCCTCCCCACCCATGCTTAATCCGTTTTCCCCCTAAATTTCCTCCTCCACTTCCGCCTCCTTCCCCTCCACCTCATCCACCACTACGTCGTCTCCCTCTTCCCCTTCATTCATACACTCCTCGTCCGACCTGTCTGCCTGTCCCTATATCGAGCACAAATCCACCAGCGAGATGGTGACTGAAGCTGACTAACGGGGGTCCTCATTCTCAGACGTCATGTCACTTCCTGACTTGCTGAATTCTCAGTCTTCATTACCATCTAAGCCAATTTCCAGGCCTTCTGCCATAAGGCTTCCAAGCCAGCCTCAATCCAGACCGCAATCTCCCGCGTTCAACTCCCACGTCTCCTGCTCAATGCTAGACCCGATTTCAAACCCCCGTTTACCACCGCCACCTGCATTGACTTTGTCCTCTCCACTCCTAACCGACTCCTCTCGGGTTTACAACATCAGGTGAGTTAACCATGCATACAACGGCTGGTCCCACTTATAAAGTTCAAATTTTTATGATCTTTGTCCACTTCTTCTACCTCCTCCCTCACCGATCAGCCTTGTATGCGACGACCGCAGACCACCGTTTCTACCACGGAGATGACGACTTCTGCGCACCGAGGGTATGTGACACCTCTAAAGTTTCCAGTGTTCTGCGTGTTCATTGCCTTATTACCTATATGCACCTCTAAGTGATTCAAACGCACATACTTGTTCTACTTTTCCCTTGACCTAGGACCTCTTTCCTTGCAGTTCTAATCACGGCAAATGTAATGCTTAGAGCTACACCGAACATGGAGAGTCCACAATTTGCTGCTGATTTTACTGCGGTTGCTGCGGCAGATCCAGAAAAGAAGTCTCAGTGCGGATCCACTTTGATTTAGTGGCGACGGAGTTCTCTCGGCGTCGACACCGATGGCGTCGTCACTCCTGGAGGCTTGAGTCTATTCAGCATGAGTTTCTCTGAGGTATTACAGGTCTTTTCTTCGGCCGGCGAGAAAGTGCCCTGCAAGCAGCGGATGATGTTACACAGTTTAACGCAGGTCTACTCGTGGCACAAAATAATTTGTACCTCAGGTTTTGATTTTCAAGGAGCAGCCGTCTTAGGCAGAGGCACTTCAAGGACAGAACGTCTCACAATTGAGGCTTTGTACTCAGATGCCAACTCCATCAACAGGCATCTAGACCTTCCTTCTGCCTGTAAAGTCCTACTTCACTACATACGCCGTGACGAAGACAAGACAGTCATACGGAGCCTAAGAATACCGAGAAAACACGGCCTGTCGACCCAAAAGGGGATGCGAACTCAACTAACCCCTAGTTGAGGTGACGACACGTAATACAGGAGGCCACCAACACTCACAGGCAACAGCCAGTAGGCCAAGGCAGCGAAAAAATAAAAAAATTGATCAGCCCAAGGCCAACTAATTCGGCTGTCTATTCAACATTCTGATCGATTTTTGCACTAGGCGCTTTGATAATGGAGAGCCGCCTAAGCTCTTCGAAAGGTCAGCCAAACAAGTGCTTCGATCCAGGGAGCACTTCCCTTTCCTCAGAAAACCGGTATCTCACTTTGACTTGCCATAAGCAACCCATTGGTGAGGCGAATTGCGACCAAGATCACCTCACCTCACAGCATCTGCAAAGAGCATTGTCCTGGCGTTGGCGGTAGATTCTGAAGACTCCCAACCCTCCATACGGTAGACACCGGTCGGATCGTACAAAAAGCATCAGCAGTCTGCTCATGCATTGTCGTCCCTCTGAGATGTTCACCCGCCTGTGAAGCACTCGGTTGAAATCGTCAGTAGAGACAGTCGAACCGATGTTAATTCCAAATCGCTTCTCACTAAGGGCCACAATCATCATTGCGGGTAACAGGAGCCAGGAGACTGAGGAAACAAGGACGCATATCGGTTATGCTCTCTCTCTATCACACCTAATGTATCAGGGTATGAACCGTGGTCGGTGACGTACGCCATCATCGCTTCACCTGATCTTCTTACAATCTTCATGATTGTCCTTGGTCATCTGAAGGGCAGAATCTACAGAATCCATGGAACAGGTATCCAAGGGCTTCTAGCGAGGGAGTCTCAGCGACAACCGTGAAGTAGTTTGACTAATTTGAACAGCCGTAATTCGCCAAAGATCAGGTAGAGTCACTCTCCTGGTGAAACAGTGCAAAGTCAAACCAACCCCATAAAAACGCTGACACGCGAAATTAATGCGACACTGTTGGCACTGGAGAACTCGGGTGCAATAGCACCGACCGACCGACGCATGGCGAGAGCCCAAGAAACGGCCTTGGCTCGATTCTATGGTCTCCCCAAGGTTCACAAGGAGGACGCTCCTCTTCGGCCCATTGTGTCGCTCAAAGGCAAAATGGCTGTTTCGGCGCCTCAAATTTCTGACCGCTGGTTCGGACACCCCCGTCTGCTCGTCAACACAATTCCTGGAGAAGCATAAAGGAGTAAGTCTCTTGCTAAATGAGTTCATGGTATCTTTTGATGTCACGTACGTTTTTACTTCTATTCCTCAGGATCTGGCAATCGAGACAGTCGAGCTACTCCTATGAAGCAAATACAATGAAACAGAGAATCGTCTCGGACATGCCGAAGTCCTTCAGCTCCTAAAGTTCTGTCTCTGGACGTGCTTCACTTTTGGCGGAACAATCTACGATCAAGTGAAGGGAAGGATCGCCGCTGCCAAAGCCATGAGGGAGGCTCGCAAGTTGCATGTGCCTCTCCTCCTCAATGCCAACCATTCGTCGCTTCCAACATGCCCGCGCTGCCAACGCGCATTCAGCGCATGAATCGGTCTCGTAAGGCATCTTCGGACCCACTGCGCCATCAGCGGGACAACGTCTACCTCTTCTCCCAGTCTCGTCTTTTCTGCAAACCCCGCGCCCACAGCCACCCCGTCACCGTCAATCACACTGTACCTGCCCCCCGCCATTATCCACCGACACCATCCACTCTGCCCCAACTCCAGCACAAACCCTAGCGACCACCATCACCACCACCAGCACCACGAATTCACGCGCTTCCCCTACTGATGAGACGACGTCTGATATCACTTTCTACCACCACCACCACCACCACCACCAACACCCCCACCTCCAGCGATATGGACTCGATTCATCCCTGTCCCCACCGCAATCGAACACTCACCTTACTCTTCGGCCTGGTCGATCACTTGCGAATCCATCCCACAGAGAATGGGAAACCAGTTCCTGGAGCACCAGCATACACTCGCGAATCCGCCTCAACTGCCCTCAATGCCCCCGCACACCCACTCACCGCAGGGGCCTATTAGGCCATATGTGTATTCATGAACATCCGCAGCAGACAACCGCCGGCTATCTCACAACACCATTCCTTTCCCCACCAGCACCTACACCATACAGTAGCCCGTGCGGCGGCCTTATGGGTAAGGATTGATTCCATTTGACAAACATCCGTTTCTGTATTCTATGCCCTCTGGCAATCCTCAGTTTTCCCTCATCAGCCTCATCAACATCCTCATTGTTATCACCATCATGGCTGTCATGAACATCGTCGATTCAACCATCCATTGAGACGTGTTCGGAGGCGATGGCCAAGTACAGCTCTCAATACTCTTGAAATATTTCCCCAACTCCTACCCAGTCATTCCTATTCGTGTGTCTCACAGAAAAGTTACCATCATAATAGACTCGGGATGTACTGACGGGGTGCATTTTATAACGAGGATGGTGAACTCAATTGCCCTCCGGATACGCAACAAAATGACATATTTAGGGAAGTAAATAGGCTCTACGGAACAGGTTTATTTAACTGCTGACGTTTCAAAGAGCTGGGTCGGCTCTTCATTGTCAAAGCGGAAAATGCAGTTAGTCGATCAGAAATTTGATTTAAAGTGGCATCCTGTGTTGGTCGGCCTTATGCTGATCGATTTTTCTCTCCTCTCGCTGCCTCAGCCTCTCGGGAGATGGTGGATAGGCGTTTTGCCTGTGTGCTTTCTGAGTCACCACTCCGTCAAGGGGAGCTGAGTAAACCTCTGTCGGGCGGTCGGTCTGGCGGTTCTTGTTCTTCCTCACCGAGTAAACTCAGCGTCAGGCTATCTCCGTAGGGCCTTCTTAAGTCCGGTGTGGTTGTTTGGTCCTGAGCTCTACGATCGTGGTGACGTAGGACTTTGTAAACTGCAGGAAGGTCCAGATGCCTGTTGATAGAGTGGACATCGGAGAACCTCGCCTCGAGAGTTTGCCGTTCTGCTTTTGTTTTGCCTCGGCCTAAGATGGTGGCCCTCTGGAGGTTAAAAGTATGCCCTGTTTCTCCAACGTGTGTTGCTAGTTGAGAGCTGGGGTCTAACCTCCGAGTGGCCGATTTGTGCTCTTGTAGGCTAGTTTACAATTTCCGCCCGGTTTCGCCCACATAGTTGCAGTCGCCCTCATTGCAATTTATTTTGTAGAGGACTGCTGAGGTTTCAGCGGGTAGCAATGGGTCCTTGGGTTGCATCAGGCGACGTCAAATTGTTGCTTGGAATCGATGGGCTATGCCTACTCTGGTGGGTTGTAACAGTCGCGAGACCGCTTCAGAGACCCCTTTGCAAATCTGACATATTTAGAACAAGCTTAGCGGTACGACCGCAGTTGTATAGATGTTGTCAAACACTACCACTTGGAAGTCCCGAGGTCAAATTAATACATGGGCATACCACATTTACTGTCATCAATGGAATGACTTACCGCCGGGCAATACCCACCACTCACTGGCCCTCATGAACTGCTCTTTTCTACATCGTTGGCAAGCTGAAATATTCAGCATACTTCGCGGTCATACGGCATGACCTTGCAAGGTTCCAACGGCCGTGATCGATACGGCCGCAGTTTGAATTGCCGTGTCAGGGCACACAAGGAGGCATACGGCTGAAAATGGACTTCACTGACGGTGATGACGTCGGGGCGCGCGTTTGGGCGTTCTACTTGCAGGTTTGTCTGCCATGAGCAAGGAAGCTAACAAAGCCGAGGCAACCAAAGACCACGGCACAGCGTAAGTACCTATGTGAATTTTGTGCCTTACATTGCGCTTTGTTACTTGGTGCATGTAACATCAGTACCGACGATGAGGGAGCTATCGCTAATTGCAATACCATTTATTTCTAACGTAGACACGATATGCAATCGACTAAAACGACACTTTGTAAAAAACAAGTCTTCTCATGTTACTATCTGATTTATGTAAATTTCGAGAGCGAGAGAGAGAAGGGGCGGGAATTCGCTCTATTTTGAAATCATAAATTCAAAATTTTCAGCAACATATTTGGCTCCTTTCACTATGGGCAGTAAATAAGTTGATGGATTATTCTCGAGTCAGTAAGTTTAACACAAAAGGAACGATTATTATGGGGACAGTTAAAGTCTTAGCTTCTGCATTTCTATCTCTTCACACGTAAGCTAGCGCGCAAAGAACGGCAATACTTAAGGTCGGAAAGCCGATGCACGACAAGACAAAGTCGGAAGCTGCGGCGCATCGGCGGGAAGACTTCGCAGAAATAAGATCAGAATGCAAGGGAGGGGCAACGTCATCTATAATCCGACTAGCAAATTGCTTGACCGTATTGAAATGTCGTTGTAGGGTAATGTCGAATAAAAAAAGATAAGAACAGTAAATGCATATTGTAGCAAAGCACATTGAGTAAACACCTGAGGAATAGGTGGTCTGCAATTATCAGCTATGCGAGAGAAATTCCTTCACACAAATATAACGATCAAGTAATCTTTAGTGATCGCGATCTGGACGGAAGCTCGAGTAACATGACATATAATGCGCTTGCGTGGAACTTTCTGCGCATCACAAAATTCTTTGCCCAAACACTTACGGATACCGAGAGCCCATAGCAATATAGATGTTACATCGCCCGGCACATCTACCGGCCTAGCTGTCAATCGCGATTTACTGTGTCAAAGGCCATCTTCAGATCCACGCAAGGTGTGTGGAGTCTGCTCCCTGGGAAGATATGTGTTCCCTCTTCGTCTCTCATGCACTCCATGCTTTCAACCTCATTGTCGTACTGATCAAGTTCAAAGGATAAATAAACGATGATTAAATAAACGTTGATAATTAAAAGTGATAAATTAACGGTGATAGTAGCATTATTTCGATAAATTTTCTGTGATAAAATCAACGGTGATAAATTAACGGTGACAAATAAACGATGATAGTAGCATTATTTGCTATAGTAAATCCATACTATGGCGAAGAGAGAACTAAATTACTTTGGAACCACTCACATCCGGCGAGAACCCCTACGTACTCGAAAATTTGGAAACTGGTTCTGCGGATTTAATATGATTTATGGTCATAAGAAAACATGGTAATAAATATACGTACAGTCAGCCTGCGTCAAAGCCAATAGTGGAAACCGATAATTCAGGAATGAAAACATAAGGGAAGTAATTCGTTATTTTACATATTTTAGCCCGATATGGGATGAGGGAACTCTGCAAGATTGGCCAGTTTGAGTGAAGTAGCTGAGGAGATTTAAGGGATTAGTCTGCCAATCACGGATATCAGTCACTCGGGCCATGATTTGCGATGCAATTGACGCGCCACCCGGCTATTGTGCCCGTAATGCATCCCATTCATTTCAACTTCACTTCGCGTAACCTCGAGAAAAAGGAGAGCAATAGATTCACTATTTTATAGATCAGAAAACGAGGTGGCGAACGTACGTAGATTTAGATAAATTCTCATCGGGCCAGTGCAATTATATGAGAACGGAGTAAAAGTAAAAACATGTCAGTGATAGGAGAAATGGATTAAAGTTAGCCTTAAAACCCATGCGGGGTGTAGGAATGTGGTGGAGGTGGGGGGGGAGGGAATAGCAGTCAGTGTCAGGGGCGGGTTGAGAGCGGAGGGGTGCGGGGAGGTGCAGCGTTAGTCGAACGTCGACCACTGCAGGTGCGGAGCCTGAACGTGGTTCTTCTGTGCGCAAAAGATTGGTTTTCGTAATCTGATGGCGATCGCTTCTGCTTTTGCTAACAGGCACCGACCCAGTAGTTCAGGCTAGCTCCTTGGAACCTTATAACGGGTCGGATTAAGGTATCTATGTGGCAATTTTAGGACGACGTGTGATGTAGAGAGGCCTTTCGGATGGAGGGGAGGGTATCTGGGTATGTGGGCGCGGCACTCGTACGACAGTCCCACCACTAAAACAACGAAGTTATCCGTGTAAGATAAAGCCTGAGTGGCACAAGACGGAGATTTCCGCATGAATAAGTTTATAATGAGGCAGTCTTACAAGGCATCTAATGCTCTCATTGTCCGCCATACGTCTCACGAACTCCGGCGTAGTAAGAGTGTGTTTGGACGACTTTTTATTTTGTCCTAGATCAGAAAACCGCACTAGCGCTCATTTTTGGCTGTGCTTTTTACGCCGTATTAATGAAACTGGTTGGAAGGTAGCTGCAGCTAGCCATTTATGTCATTGTTTAATGGACGGTGACCAGAGCTTATCCTGTCTGTCATTCGGTGTAAAGGAAAAACGGTAACGGCCAAACAGGCGGCCACAGGTTTACCTCTCCGTTACCATTCCTACTGAACAAATTCGGTAGGGCTGAGGGGAAGGGGTTCCCCTTCTACCTTTACGTAACATTCATGTCCGCTACACAATGCCCCCCCTTTTTTATCGCTACACACATATACCTCTCCTTTCTTAAACCACGTCCAGGTAGTTTGTATGTGCGGCAATTGCGCTGTTAACTGCTGGGTTGCCGATTTCTTGGTTTAGGCCAGCTTCCTGTCATCATCATTCGATTAATTAAATTACCGCGCATACTATTGTACAAGTCTCTCCTTCCACCTCCGCCGTCGTTCCGGCACTTGCATCTCCCAGCCGGCTTGGTCGAGTCCGAAACGCCCACTAGTTTCAGGTTACGGTCATCTTACCTCCATCCCACGCATACCACAGTTCTCTTTAGGGAGGCGCCAACTTTCCCCCTTCCGTCCATCAGACTAAAACTTGCGGTGGCAGTTTACTAGCACTTCAGGCCCGGCATCCACCTCCAGGCGTACACATGATTACTAAACACTCCCTTACCATCTTCAGCACCAACTACCCTCCCCCTCCCAAACCCAATGGCTTATAACCTACGTCGTCCACACATACGTCTTCCACTCGGGGCAGCAGCTACCACAGGTTTCTGGCTCTTAACCCACTGCGGTATTTACATAAACTTCTAACCTGAAAACATTTGTTGTCCAATTAAAATTGCTTATTGATGGTCAGATTTCTTCACACTCATAGCAATGTCCACTGGCGAGTGAAAAACGACATACTTCACAAAAAAACCAAATCCAACCACATCATGCACGTTTGATTGCATCAGATATAAGCGAACAGTGCGCGTCTAGGCTTCTATTGAGGGGGCAACAGTCCATCCCTTCCTCAGTCGCATCTTGCGGTTAAAACTGTCTAAGGTTCTGGGTTTTGACTCTCAATCTATTGGTGCGTTCTGCATCCGAGGCCAGTTTCTCCTTTCGAGGTATTTATCATTTTCGACATAGAGTGCACATACTAGCGCTAGCTACATTAGTTCACTCTGTTTTTATAAACTCCTTTCTGCATATCAGACTAGCATTTCAAACCGAGCATGAACGTATGTCAACTATTAAGAAGTAAGACACAATTTTCATCCGAATTCGGATTAATCATAATCGACACCACCAATGTATGACGCGGAGGAAGTAATGTTCAAGAGCATTGGCTGCATTTGCCGAGAGGGATTCATGATAATCTGGTTAATTTGACCGGAAACAACTATGCACACCTGAAGTAAACTCTTCCATACCAACCTTCTCAGTCTTAGTTTGAATAGCATGGGTATAATGACTCACGTTCTATTGGTTTGCTAGAATTTCATTGTTCGCAGAACACAGAGGTTTACATTCACAATAGGAGTCGCAATGCGCAAGACTGGATTCACAGACTAAGTGCATACCAGTACAGATGCCCATAGCAAAATATGAGTATGTAGCCCATAAAGTCCTAAGATTTAGATTGTATTCACATAGGGCAACTGTATTCAGTTTATTTCAGTTTATTTGGTAAGGATAATAGGCAAAGCCTTTGAAAACCCTATTGCTTACATGTCAGCTCGTTAGAAATAACTGTACACAAACAAAAACTGTTCACTGTTAAAACAGTACTTGGTTCATTTGAGTAGCATTGTCTCAGAGAAAATATTTGTCTGGGCCAGGGGTATTAATTCAGATTCAGACTGTCGAGGGAAAACAGGGGACACAAATAATCATCCAAGCGTTTCTTGCAGAGTTGCAGGGATGTAGCCTCCACGACTGACTGAGGGAGATCGTTCCATTTCTCCATTGCCCTCTGCGTGAAAAATTCAGAACAAAGATTCAGCCTGGACATGGTTGCCCGTAACTTCATCGAGTGACCTCGAAGATTGGGTGAAAGGTGCCACTGAAACATGTCCTCAAATTTAAGTCCATACTCAAGGCCATGTATTATCTTGTAGACGAGAATAAGATCTCCTCATTGCTGCCTGTAACACAGAGGGAATAAATTAAGGCAATTCAGTCTTTCTGTGTAGGATTGGCTTTTTAGACCGTTTACCAGTTTTGTTGCACGCCGTTGTACTCGTCGGTATATTGAAATAACTTTCCTGTTTTATTTTTGTTAATGATGAATTAATTTCTAACGTTAAGTATATTTATAAGCTAACGAGTACGGGCGAAATCAGGTTTGATATAGGCCACAGAAGTGATATGCAGATAATGAACATTTGTCGCGTGTTTTTTGGCGGATTTTGTGTTTTACGATGACGAGCAGGCAATGCATGTAGCATTAATTTGATTATCCTTTTTGAATTGGAAATCTCTGCAGCAAATTTGGTGCCACCGGAAAAATGCCCGAAGGTCAACTCTCTGGTTTCATTGCCGCGGTTTGTGGAGAAACAGCTGCTTATGCGGCCCAATATGATGAATTATATCTGGCT
>CACRXP010000062.1:686061-741526 GCA_902702965.1 Spirometra erinaceieuropaei
GAGACTAAAGACCTCCCTTGCTGATGCTACCTTGCTCACTCATCCTGCTCCAGAAGCCCCATTGTCCCTGATGGTAGATGCTTCGACCGTTGCCGTAGGAGCAGTCCTCCAACAGCATATCAACAACTCGACACGACCGTTTTTACAGATTTTAATTTATTTTATTGAAAACAGGCGCGCAGATGTACTATCCTATGCTCATTTAGTAGAAAATTACGTCTTCGCATTTTAGGCTTGAGAAGGGGACATCTTTTGATTTTAAATAATATCATCCTTTTTAGAATAATTATGAACCCGATGCCGCTGTACTAGCAATCATTCTTCTCGAACTACGAACTATATACGTTTCGGTCAGGAATATCATGAATTTTTTCCACATTATTATGGACACGATATACAGAGCTCGCAAAATGTTATTACGTATATGGACGACGTTGTTCACTTTATAGGCAGCGTTAATAAACCCCTTGATGGGATGCTGAAATTCCTTACTATTAAGGCAAACACCTAAGCCGGTTTTCCTCATCTGTTTTCACCGATGAAACGGACATTGTCGAGGATGGATTGTCTACTGGATCAACAGACGAAACTACAGAAAGCAGTGAGTTCACAGGGGGAGATGTGAGATAGGAAACGTCAAGCACTTGAGTAGTGTAAGTCTCCGGTTCCAGACCAATTGCCGGCACATTTTGTGAAGGAACTGGCTTGCGAACTTGCCAAACCGCTTTTGCATATTTTCCAATTTTCCTGTTATTGAGGAATTTTCCCTCTGATTGTAAGATGGCGAATATATTTTCCATTCACAATGCTGGATATAAACAGGTGCAAACAATTATTCGTCGGTGAGAATAACGGGCATTTGTTGTCTATTTATGGAAATAGTAGTCAAAAAATCCATTATGAATTTCCTTGAAAAAAAAAAGAATTTCTTTGATAGTTTCCATCATACCTTTTCACGAAATCACTCCTGTTTAACAAATATGCTCTATTAAATGGAACAGCGGTCCCGCTCGTTAGACGAAGGAGCAGGAGTCGATATCGGTCCCATCGATTTAAAGAATGCTTTTGATAGTGCTCCACACCGCCAGCTATTCTACATAGTTCGAGAGCGGGGGATCGAGGGGGGCTCATAAAACTGGCTAGAGAACTTCTGGAAGGCCTATCACAGTCTGTGTACATTGGCAGTGCGAAATCAAGGCGAGTGCTAGTTGTGAGTAGTATTCCCCAGAAATGTGTGCTCCAACCAGTACTGTATTTAATTTATGTCAACGACTGTATAAATGCACTGGACTGCAATGGAGTCATGTTTGCAGACGACATCATGCTATGGCGAGCGATCAACGGCCAAAGTGGCGAACAGACCCTGCAAGAAGGACATAACCCTCTATGTGAATAGTTTAATCAGACTCATGTTACTAACCTACGGTTTCCAGATCTAAACATGAGTTTCATCTACCATAATGGCAATAACAGTGAGGCCAGTACTCATTGGCAAAAGCGAACCATCCGAAACACTGGAAATCTAGTCGGACATTCATTTCTACGATACATGCCGACTGTCTGCAGCACATAGGTGTTCATCTTCGGTTATTGGTTATCAAAAATATTTAACCCTAACAAATGCGTATTTGGAATTAAATTTGCAACAGTTTTACATTTTTAATGTTTGCCGAATATGCCTGTCTCGTAAAATATGTTGGTCAATACGCCTTCTAAATGCGTTCCATGGCCTATACGATTCTACTGATCAACACCTTCTTCGCATACATGCTGAATGTTATATAGGCCTTAAAGTGGTCGAGATATATTTCTGAGCTTATCGTGTTGCCACGTTCAAACCTAATAACAGTTAGCCATAATGCGCATACATGTTCAACAGGCTACCTAGCGTATCTCCCTATGAGCTAGTCAGGAATACCAATTTCGATTTAGATTCCCTTGGGGCGTTGCATTCATTTTTACGAGCGAACGTCAATCACAAAACTGCTGAAACATAATGTTGTGATTTCTTGCATACTTCGTCCAGAGGCAAAGCTTTACTGGAAAGTTCCTCCCATTGTCATTCGACGAGAAATATGATATTTCAGACAGACAAACTGGCGCGCGTAGCTGCATTAAAGTGTTTACATCTGGACTATTTCTATTGGCAGAAAATGGGATTTGATATATCAAAATTCAATTGCCTAGTCTTGGTTTTCTAAAATTTTGGATACTAAGATGCAACTGAGGTATTCGTTTACGTATTCTTGGAAGTATTTCATCCATTGGCAAATACACTGCGCGACATAATTTTCTTCCATCTAAGCGCTGGCCTTTGTCAAGCGTGTGAGCTATGATTTTGCTAAAAAGTTCCATTTCAAGCAGACACTATCAATGTGTTCTTTCGAGCAAAATAACCTGCTCCACAGGTAGACATGACAGTGTAAGTTTCTCGGGCATGGAAAGAAGCGAGTTATCCCATAGGAGAATGACGTGGTCACTTTTACCTAAGGGGGGGTGGGGGTAGGCATGACACCTCATCAATGCTGTCCTGTGATTTCGTAAGGACAAGATCAAGGCAGTTGGCCTGTTGGCCTTCGCGTATTCTAGTTGGAAACATGACGTGTTAAGTGAGAAATAACTTCATTGCGGTGTTCAGATAACTCCTATCGAAGGTCTGTTCTAGGCTATTTGCATGGGTCGAATTCCAGTCAATATGAGGCGCTTTAAAGTCGCCCATGATCAGGATATGCGGCCGCGTAGCGAACTTTTGGAGCTTCTCCAGCAGGCAAGCGTCGTCCATATTGTCCTGTCTCGGTGGTCGATAAACCGTCAGGACATCGAGACTAGGCGAGCTCGGCACATTAGTAAACAGCCAGATTGCCTCGGAAGTGGACGAAAATTTATCGGTTTTGTCTGATACATTTATTCCACTTTTCACGTACGTGGTTAGGCCTCCGCCCTGACGCCCTTCCCTATCCCTTCTAAACATCTGGTAGCCAGGCAAGGACAACTCACGGTCGTCCACGTGTTGGGTCAATCAGGTTTATGTTAAAGAGATTACGTCAGGGGATAGATCGCAGAGGTGGATCTTCAGCTCATCGATCGTTGATATCAAACTCTGCACGTCGGCGTACATGAATTTCAATTTCCGGCTGACGGAAGATGTGGTAACATTTTGGTGAGCGCCTTCACTTAATATGTCGGCTACGCGGTCATTCAGAAGAGTGACGGACGCCGCCGTTCCTGGTTGTGTATATAACTAAATTGTTTCCCCCCCTCGTAGAGCCTATTTCTGTCTAGTCTTACTTCGGACACTTTTAACTATACGGTTTACAAAAGCCGTGAAAACTCTTGAACATTATATAATATAAGTGAGTTCTTGAAGGAAATAGCATGGAGTGTGGTCTATCACAAGCACTTCTACAATGTAGACCGGCATACGCACTATCACTAAAACCACTAGCACAAACCATTACACTGGAATCATAAGGCGCTTTAACTAACCTGCATTTTAATTTGAAAGTAAGGGGACTCAATGCACGCACATTCTGACTTTTCGACCGTCACTGTCGATAACATCCACAGCTGACCCGCGCAATGAGCCCAGAAGTGGTGGATGTTTCGGAATTACGCAGTATTTTTCCGCTTTCTCCCCTTCTTCACCCACTTTGATCCTATACAAGAAAGTAGCAAATGCAACAAAGGTGGAAAAAGACGCTGGTTGATCGAGCTAAACAGGCTGACTGTGCTTGCTACACATGATCAGGTCTTCATTGCATGCATCAGACATCTGACAAATAGTTCTAACATCCAAAACAGTGTTCATAAATGCCGCATTACGAAAGAATACATAGATTCCGAACCTCAGTAACCTGAAGATCATATCTTAGCGTTTATCTTTATGTTAGAGAGCGTTAACATTTTGGAAGGAAAGATAGTCTGATGCAAAATGATTATGCAATTGCCGCTGTTAGCTTTGCTCTCACAAGCAGTAACAGCAGCTAGACGGCCCAACAGATGGTGTGCTGAATTAAAGATAGAGAGAAAACAGAGAGTGGTTTCAATGCTGGGGAATCGATTCCCACGGCACATCTGCGCATTCCTCACTATAATGGAGCTGGTCTGTTTGAGTCTATCCAAAGGCGCTAACAGTTACGCCTGGGAAGGCCGCAAACTGACGAGATATCTCGATCCCGCTCAGAAGTGAGATTCAAACACGTTGGATGCGTTGTAATGTGACCTCAGTTGGCCCTCTCACGAACCTGTGATCTGAGCCATCATTTTCGTGTTAATCAGGTACATTGCCTATGGCACGATCATACGGACTCCTTTACCCCAGCATACACTGCATCAATGCCCACATTCGGTGCACTTGACTTTGTTTTGCCACCGGATACAGGTGAGTGGCGGAGGGGAGTGTGCGGTAGATGGTGGAGAGATATGTTCTCATTATAAATTCGTTCACGAGCATGTCACTGTTGAGCACACAGAAATCTGAGAAATGCAAGGCATACATCGTTGTTTGAGACGGCCGAAAAGATGGTTGTGCGTATTGGAGTAGGTTCATGCTGCATTCGACTCAAGGAAAACATATGTTCTCATTACTTCTTTAGATGCAAAGTAAAGTTCAATTAACGTATCTATCTTTAACTGCACTGTGGACTGCGCAGCAAACGGAACTTTGTAGAAAATTCGCAACGCGGCATTTCGAAACATGTAATAACACATCAAGTTTGTAAACAGCTACCATACTGCTAATTAAACTAATTACTGTGGCATCTTCACCTCGAGAAATATTTAAATATTTTTATAAATGTTTTTCTGCTGATGTCGTTGTATCTGCTTATTTAATCACGTCGGCGGCCTTCACGTGCATCTCTGAATTAAGTTCACCCACTTAAAATGAATATTCAGGTTTTCGCCATGTATTTTTACCTTAGAATAAATGTTAATTTTCAGTCGCGCAATCTCACTCTTCGTATGTATTTTCTGCTTAAACTAAGATCAATGTAGTTCATTTCTTGCTCCAAATTTTGGTCGATGCACTAGGACAGGATTCTGACTGGTCTGCCACCTGTGTATAGATACCAAAGCAGTGGGTCTTAACAGAGACAGGGGGAAAATGCACTTATTACAATACAAATTCTGCAATTAGTCGTCGTGGGCTTTTCTGACCCTTCGAAAGTCCTTTATCACTTACCGCCAAAGGATGAAAGTAAAAGTGAGGGTTGTGTATTTGTCCGCCGCAGAAACTGAACTAGGTGCCTCTTATCATTGTGCTGCGATGAAGGATAGAAATAGGGGGGTTGCTGTATCGATGGTGAGTTCAAATCGTGTGCTGATGTTGCGTACTGCTCTAGTGATAAGCCTTGTTATGACGGGTGACAACGCCTGTCTATTATTCCCTAGCACTGGGTCGGGTCATGCCACAACGTAGTCTGCAAAGTAAAATTCAGCATTCTCACTGATGGCAACTATGGTGTAAATTGAATCCCACATGTTGCGAGAACCCTGTGTGGCTGGGACATTCTCTAATGCCTTTCGCATAATGATCATGCAACCGTCTGAACAGTTGTTTCGGAATTATTCGGTGATTTCGGTACTCGGCTACTGGATAAGAATTTAAGTCTGTGTGGTCATTGGAGCTGAATATTATAACCAGATGCCAACATAGAATGATGTATACCATGGAAGCAGCCATCTCGTAAGCTATTGAGACCTTTGTACGCTGATTAGCCTTGACATGCTGGTGACTCCGTCTGTCTATCATTCCCTAACACTGGGACATTTCATGTCATTACAGACTCACTGAGGTAAAATTCAGTGTTTTCACTAATGGGACTATGTTGTAAATAAAAAACCCTCAAGTTGCGGGAACCCTGTTTGGCTTGGACATTTTCCAATGTCTTTCATATAATGGTAATACAGTCGTCTAAAAATCTGTTTCGGTATTATACAGCGAATGTTGCACTCGGTTACTGGATAAGGATTTATCTCTCTGCGACCATTGGACCCGAATATTATAACCAGATGCCGACATACTGATAATATGTGCACACAAGTGAACAATCGCCTTGCAATATGTTATGCATATTACCTGGCAGAAAATGTGTTTCATTAACCATTCACTTCTGCATGATGCAACAACTGGTTGTTTTGCTTAAGAGAGGTTTGAGATATCAAAGCCATGTATTATATTCGCACTGTAGTGCACTACACCACAAAAAAACGCTACATTAAAAGACATTGGGCCCATCGTTTTTAAAAAAAGAACTTGGTACTAGAAAAGAATCGGGCACTCCAAATGTATTTTGCAACTAGCCATTTCGTAGCAGGCTTACTGACGTAGAATATGGTGGATATCGTGGGATACATATCTAAGTGAGAACGACATAGGCGTAAGGTTCTTCTCTATGTTATGCAGATTTGCACAGAATACAATTAGGAAAGCGTGAACGTTGGTCTCATACGAGATTGGTTTGAGTAGCACAAATACTGGTGACCTCGTTTAAAGCAAATAATTTCGCAGAAAACCTAGGCGTCCACATAAGCAAAATAGGACCGACACTTTTGTGCGCATGCTAGCACTCATTATCACTGAATTCATAGAAGTGCTAAAAAAAGATAAAAAGTGTATTCCATGGAAGCGGCTTTAAAGCCGTCTTTAAAGCCGTTGAGACATTTGCAAATTCTGTGATTTGGGGTTCCGAAAAGCATAACATATGATGGGTTCGATTTGCAAATTACTGCGTAGTTCAACTGAAACAACATTTTATCGCGCAGAATCTAATCGTCAGTGAAACTCACGGTCTTAATTAGTCGATGAAGTCAGTTCAAAAGACACATACCAGGGAACTGATCTTGGCAAAGGCTCTAAGTGAACAGTTGACATTTTCATTTATGGGGCATTCGTTCACTCACGCAAGTATTAATGTTCACGTAGCAGTGCGTTCACGACAATGGTATTATCCGAACCGGCAAAAGCAGGCGGTTTCACTTAAGCACTACCCGGGTTTCGTAACACAGGCTATAAAGTAACAAAGACAGCCGAATGAGCGCAAGTTATGTTGTACTCGCATTTCGCACCGATCTGATACAGAACACTGACAGTGGACATTGTTTTCCCATTCTAAAACGGATGGAATGCGTGCAATAAATTACTCTTTTGAAATTAAATAGGCACGAATATGAAAGTAATTATTTTGAGGAGAAATAACTGACATCGGTAAAAAAACAGGCGAGCACGTGTACACAGAAGCGGTTTGTGCTGTGTCCACGCGGATTCGAACTACCTTGTTCAGTGCTGGAATAATGACTTTCTATTGCGGATGCCGTAAGAAGCGTTCTACTACACAAAGCTTCACGATCCAGTGAACGCATGAAATTCAGAATATTCTTACCTATCCGGTTTAGGCTTCTATCAGAGATTGTACAGTCTGTGCTGATTTCGACCGGTTACTCAATAAATATTGCTCGCAATTTATCGTCAGTTATAATTAGAGAAATACAAAATACTGGTTTTGAAATTAAATCTGAACCGTTGCCTTACGTTTTGCCTTTAGATAGACTAAAAAGCTCAGTCGACCACAAAGGAGAGAGAATATTTAGATTAAGATTGTTATTTTTCCAAGTGGATTGAAATTTTTACTACCTGCATGTTGACTGGAATTCCGAAAAAATAGCAAGGAAGTTACATGAGCTTGAAGGGCTGGAACCAAACCGTTTGCAGCATTACGTATCCGGAGGCGTCTGTCAATAAGTCAAAATATGACTTTAGCAAGCGCAGATAGATCCTGACATCATATATAGCACTGCCATGACTGTCGAAGTATCTGCCCTGGCTTCTGTCTATTTAAGAATTGCTTGTGTCTTGCATAAAATGATTCGAGGGGTACGCAGAAAACAACGGATATTATTTTCTGTAGTGAAGTGTGTTGGTAGTGCTGCCCAACCCCGTTAGACACGTCCTCTAGTGATCGTTTAATTAATCCCCTCCATAATGCCCTAGGCGATTTCGCAATGCCAAATATCAGCGAACAATGCACCAACATCAAATTATGCTTCCTGTACATCCTTCTTTGGTTTTCGACCTTGGATGAGTCGTTGACGTTGAATGTGTTACCAATGGCATCACAGTGAACCTGCTCTGTAATCTGCCAGTGCTTAAGCGAATGTTTGAGACAGTGAGTAAACCCTATCGGAATTATGGCGATTGAAGTACTGTTTGCTTCATCATGACAACGCGCTCGCCAAAACGGCATAAAAAATCAATCAATTTTTGGCGAAACAGGCGCGTAACACTCAGGGGAGTTTATTTACAAGGGACGTAAGGCCTTAAGATGCTATCTTAAATAAAACATTAACAAATATTTCTCGTTATTTTGAGCACGTCCTCGTATGTCTGGTAAGGCGAAAAACAGCACGTGCAGCCAAAACAGCAGTACGCCTGTCAGATTCTCTACCACTTCAGCCTCTGTCCTCACGCGCTTCGCATTTTCAAGACGTTGCCTACGAGGAGACTGTAACAACACAGTGCTTTCTGATCTAGCAACATCAGCAGTCCAATTAAAATCGCTTATTGATGATCCGACTTCTGCACTTTCATAGCAACGTCCACTGGACAGTGAAAAACGGCCTACTTCGCCAAAAAACCGAATCCAATCATATCATGCACGCTTGAGTGCATCAGATACAAGTGGGCAGTGAGCGTCTAGTCTTCCATTAAACAGGGTTACAGCCCATCCCCTCGTCAGCCACATCTCCCGGTTAAGACTGTCTAATGCTCTGGGTTTTGACTCTCAATGTATTGTTGCGGTCTGCATCCGAGGCGTGTTTCTTCTTTCAAGGTATTTATCATTTTCAACATAGCCTGCTCATACCAGCGTTCGCCACATTACTTTACTCTGATTTCATAAACGTCTTTCTGCATATCAGACAAACATTTCAAACATAGCGTTAACGTAGGACAACTATTATGAAAGAAAACACAATTTTCATGGGAATTCGGGTTGAACATAATCCACATTACCAATGTAAGACACGGAGAAAGTATCCTTCATGAGCAATGGCTGCAATCGACGGGAGTGATTCATGATAATCTGGTTAATTTGACCGAAACAAATATTGAAACCTGATGTTAACTCACTGACACCAACCTTCTTATTCTTAGATTGAATAACATGGGCATAATGACTCACATTCTTTTGGTTTACTAGAATTTCATTGTACGCAATACACAGGTTATTACATTCACAATGGGATTCACAGGCGAAAGGCATACCAGTAGAGATGCTCATAGCAAAATATGAGTATGTACGCCATATGGCCCTAAGAATTAGATTGTATTCACATGCAGCAACAGTATATTGAAATATCTTGTCCGTTTTATTTTTGTATATGATGATATACTCACAGCACCCCAGCCAGAAACCAGGACAGCATCATCATCCACAACAATTAATGCCGAAACTCCAAAAACAATTGGAAACGCCCAGAAAAATCTTAGATTGGATAGGCCCAGCACAAGTAGTCGTATTGAGGCAATTACCGAATCTACAGACCATCATTCGCTACCGTCCATATCAACGGCCTCCTCTAAGTCAGTTAAAACTAGCGTCGTTCATCGAAACCGCGATAGATAATGTGTCCCATCACCGCCATCTAATACCCTTAAAGTATCACACCCACCAGAGAGAAATACATCAACAAAATATACAAACGATATCGCCAGACACCAATGACTCTTTATTCAGGGGCTCCCAGTATCAAATGCGAACACTCCTAAAGAACGGGTTTTGAAAGATCTAAGGTTTTGCCAAGGCTTGCTCAACAATATGCTGGAACTCATTGAGGCAATTGAAGTACACAAAGCCTTCCGTCTCGGAAAACGGACAAACAATCTGCCAACACCAACACACCGCCGACCTCTCAAAGTTATGCTGGCTTGTAAGGAGCAAGCAGGGTTGATTCACTCTCAGCCCTTTATAATAAAAGGCACCAACCCCGGCATTTTTTCCAACCGGATTACTCGCGAACAGAGAGACTGAAACATCGTCTTCTAGTTATAGAGCTGAGGAAGAGACTCAGCAAAGGAGAACGGAATTTGGTTATCTACAACAACCAAATCAGACCATTCTTTCTTTGTACGGGCCCACTCCGGATGACCGCGCAGCTGGCATAGTAGGCGAAAGTCCTACACGCATCGAAACTACTTCTCTGACAGCCATAAATCGCAAACTGAAATTTCTATGTACAAATGTGCGAAGCATGTTATCGGAAGTCAATGAGCTAAAGATCCATCTATCTGATCTATCCCCGGGTATAATCTCACTTACAGAAACATGGTTGAACCAGCAGATGGACAGCCGTGAGTTAACCATACCAGGATACCAACTGTTTAAATGAGACAGATCAGGGCGGAGGCGTACTCACGTATTTAAAACACGGGTTTATAGTCTCAGACAAAACAGATAAACTTACGTGTATTTCTGAGGCTATTTGGCTAACTATAAAAGCACCGATTTCACCGTGTCTTGACGTCCTGATGGTCTCCCGACCGCCGAGAAATGATCCCACGGCGGACGCCCGTCTGATTGAGGACCTGGACAGATTCTCTATCCGGTCCGAAGTCTCCATCATGGGGGACTCCAATGCACCTCTTATCGACTGGAGTTCAGTTTATGCATCTGGTCCAGACCATGCTTTCGACCGACGTTTGCTGAACATGACCCTCAGGTTATTTCTCACTCAGCACGTCTCATTTCCAACGAGGGTGCGCGAAGGGCAACAGTCAAACTGCCTGGATCTGCTCCTTACGAAGTCATTGGACAGCATTGATGAGGTGCAATGTCTACCTTCCCTAGGTCGAAGCGACCACGTCGTACTGTTGTGGGAGTACTCCATTTTTTCTCTGTCTGAACAAGCTACCAGGTTTATAAGGAATAATTGGCGCGGTGACTTTGTCCAAATGAAAGCTGAACTAAACACCATAAACTGGGAATCAGCTTTTTCCGGTGACCGACTCAAGGATTGGGACTGGTTTAGTGAGTTATTGCACGTTCTTCTCAGAGACCACTGTACTATTTCACGGAAGAAACTGAACAGCAGACCCCCATGGGTAACACAAGCTTTAAAAAAAGAAGTGAATAAAAAGCGGAGGTTATGGAGGAAATTCCTCTCGTATAGGAGCTCTGTGTCGATAAATGCATACAAGTCACAAAGGAACCTAGTTAAGAGGCTAATCATCGGGACGCGGCGTACTTTCGAGAAAGACCTACTGAATCGAGCAGCAGAAAATCCGAAGTTATTCTATGGCTACATAAGAATAACCACACTAATCAGAGACCCCACCGCGTTATTGAAAGCTAGTGACGACCTAGAACTCAGTGGAGACGGAGAAAAGGCAGAGCACCTTTCACAATTTTTAAAGTCCATCTTTACGAAGGAAAGCGCATTTCTTCCTCCCGACTGTGACATAGTGGACGGGCCAACGATTGAGTATGGCTCTTTCGTCGAAGCTATTGTTCGCAAGGAACTGCTGACACTGAACTAGTCTAAACACCTGAACCGGATAACATAGCGCCCAAATTGTTGAAGGAGCTTGCTGGAGAACTATTTAAACCTCTGTCCATGCTCTTCCAAGCTTCGTTCGAAGCCGGCAATTTGCCCGCTGATTGGAAATCTGCAAGGATCACGCCAATTTATAAAGGCGGCAGCAAGGTCTTTGCAAAGCACTACGAACCAATCAGTCTTGCTTCAATTTCCTGCAAAATTATGGAAAAAATAATGAAGCGAGAAATAATGCGCTTCCTAGAAGAGCATAATCTGTTATGCGATGCCCAGCACGGACTTCGCAGAGGCAGATCATGCGTGACAAACATACTTTACTGTTTAGATCGTTGGACCCGGGCAGTCGATGGCGGCAATGCAGTGCACGCAGTCTACGTCGACTTTAAGAAAGCATTCGACAGTGTACCACATCAACGTCGCCTGTACAAATTAAGCCGGACAAGCATTAGGGGTAATCTCCTGCAGTGGATCCAGAGCTTCTTGATCGGTCGCTGTCAAATCGTCCACGATGGTGACATACAGTCGGTGGAAGTAGCGGTTGAAAGTGGTGTTTCTCAAGGCTCCGTCCTTGGCCCTACCCTATTCATTATATACGTCAAAGACTGCGTCAGTGAACTGAATCGTGATGTTGCCATGTTCGCTGATGATGTTAAACTTTGGAGCGTCATCCGAACTAAATTTGACGTAGAGCGTTTGCAGGCAATGTCTTGCGAGTCGCTAGGACGCGATCTCCGAGGCGAAGGGTTTACAAAATAAATGGCATACCATTGCAGGAGGTAGACGCCCAAATAGACTTGGGTGTGTGGGAAACGGCTTCTCTAAAACTGTCGCTCCACTGCTCCAAGGTAGCCAAGTCCGCGATGTCAGTCCTTCATCTTGTCAGGAGAACTTACTCTACCTTCGATGAGGACTGTTTCGTTAAAGTCTTTCGAACATTTGTACGGCCACAGCCAGAGTTCGCTATTCAGGCGTGGGAACGCTGGACATCTAAATATCTCATCATCCTTGAGAAAGTTCAAAGGCGGGCAACCCAACTCGTCAGTGGGCAGGGTTCACTACCCTACGAAACACGGCTATCCAATCTCGATCTTTTTCGACTGAGTTGCAGACAACTAAGAGGCGACCTTATACAAACATTCCGTATAATGCGCGGCCAGGACTGCTGTCTCTTACCTGCTGGTTTCTGTGAGTTAGCAACCACAACGAACCTCCGAGTTAATCCACTCAAAATACGTGTGACTGACGCCAGGCTGGACATTCGGAAGTTCCTCTTCTCAAACAGAGTGATTGAAGTTTGGAATGCTCTGCCTTCAGATGTCGTCATGTCCACCTCCATTGAGGCTTTGAAGCGCCAGATGGACCAGTGTACCACTAAATGTCATAATGTCACCTGACCAACATCGTCTTAGCATTTCGCCCAAACAGTATATTAATATTATTATATTCCTGCCTTATTTCAGTAAGGTTTGTTTTCTATTATTGTCCCAGGTCTTTTGGCCGTGAGTGTTGGCATTCAATTCGTCTCCCTCAGAATCTAAGATAGCACCAAATTATCCATAGACAGACTACTGTTCAGCACATTTAGTAACGTTGATGTTTTTAACACTTGGAACAATTCGTTGATGCGTCTGGTTTCGAAAACTTTGCCAATCTGAAAAAAATCCTTTAACTGTTTGACGTTTCCATTTTCAAATTATTGACATGATACGCTCCCTTGTGACAAATAAGGAGTTCAAAGTTTCAACACCTATGTTTTCCTCAAACAAACTGAAACTGAAAACTGACAAGTACAGGCGCAATCAAGTTTGATAAAGGCCACACAAGTGGCATACAGATAGTGAATTTGTATTGCATGCTCGTTGGATACCTTACTTTTAAATGATGACGAACAGTCAGCGCATTTAGCATTAATCTGCTGATTCTTTTTTGAATTGCAAAACTCTTCAGCAATGGTGGTGCCACCAGAAAAATGTCCGACGATTAACTCTATTGTTTCACTGCCGCTGTTTTTGGAAAAACAGCTGCTTAAGCAGCCCAATATGATCCACTGTACCTTGCTTTATGATGGAACGATAACAAAACTTAATCTGTCTGTGGAAGGCAACATTACAACAGGAATGTGCACATTCGCCGAAATCTTCAGAGAGGAAGACGTTTTAAATTTGCACTGTCAAATTCAGTTCAGGAGAATTAATCTGAGGATCAGTCACTTGGTAGGACCGAAATGTTCTTTGCTCGTTATGAATGTTCAAGTGTGTTTTTCGGGAAAATAACCGTGTAAACTCTTACCATTATAGAAACTTCGTCAGTATATGCGGCACAATAAGTCACCAAGACTTATGGATACATTGGAGTTTACTGTGGAAAACCTGACGGCCGTGGGAACAATTAAATACGTCTCTCCAACGGGTTTTCTTCCCGATCAGCTTCATTTTACTGACATACGGTTTCCAAACCTAAATATAAGTTTCATATACCAAAATGGTAATATTAGTGAGGCAAGTACTGATTGGCAAAAGGAGACCATCGAAAACGCTGGAAATCTAGTCGGACATTCATTCCAACAATACTTACCGACTATCTGCAGCACATAGTCGTTGGTCTTCGATTATTGCTTATCGACAATTTCTCACCCGAATTGATGCGTATTTGGAATTAAATGTAAAACGCTAGTATTTATTTTATGTTTGTGCAAAAATCCCTGCCAATACTTACTTACTTGCGATCATTTGGCCTAGTACTTCATTGTGTGTTCTAATAATTTCTTGGACACAATTTTGAAAACCTCGGCGGCCTCAGTGTTATTGGAACCCACGACAACAGGCTCGAAACCTTCGGCAACTAACCGTCTTTCTTTGCTTTTGCTGCCCTTTTAATATATTTTGTGCTCTCTAGGACTTTTAATATCATACGAATTGCATATTTTAGGTCCAGATTATATTTCCATTGGTCTACCAGTAATGTCAGTATGCTCGAAATCTGAACGTAAGCTCCTTTTCCTTGAAAACTAAGCGGGATTTTGCATAGCTTGACCCACATGTTGCAGCAAATCGCTTTTAAAGGAACCTCATTACAGTACATGTAATATTTTGTTTGTTAGCGATGATTATTTTTGCCATGTTGATTTTGTGCATTAAGCCCTGTCGGTTAAATATTTTGCAGACTTGTTTTCCTCTTACTGTCGTCCAGGCCAACCTTTATTTTTATGAATTCTTTGCATACAGGCCATTAAGCATGCAGGCGAACACACTCTTTCAAATTTTCATTTTTTACAGTGTGGTGGTCAAAACGTCTTTTCAAATGCGCTTCAATGCATTCACGATTCTATTGGTCGACGCCTTCTTCGCATGCACGTTGAATGTGACATAGGCCCTAAAGTCGCTGGGATATATTTCTGAACTTATCATGTTGTCATGTTCAAATCTAATAGCAGTCAGCCATAATACGCATGCGTATCCAATACGCAATTCAGAGTATCTCGCTAAGGGCTTGTCTGGCATACTAATATCGATTTAGATTCTCTTGGGGCCATGCATTCATTTTTAGGAGTGAACGTTAGTCACAAAACTGCAGAAACGTAATGTTGTAAGGAGTTTAAAGGAGTACTGATTAATAATGTCGATTACATAAGCATCTCATTGGTGCTCTAAGGAGAACCCACTTGGAGACCGAAACCTGGACCTTCAGCTATACATGCTATTAGTATGTGAATAAATGATACAACCGCACACAATAAGACCGAACGTATTTATTCGCCGAATATCCACTGCAGAGTTCCATCATTCAAATGCTATTGATGCTAAAATTATGTGGGATCCACACAAGGCAAAGTGCTTGCCTGCAACACATTGACCCGGCTTTCGACCTCCAGTGTCTTTGCAAAAGTAATTAAATCACACGAAATGGATGTACACGAGATGCGTTTCCACAGTCGTTTAGTAGGATGTTAAGACCTTTTTTCAACCTCCGCACCGTGGATGAGTGTGTTATTCCGGAATACATCATCGGTCTGCAGAATCATACAACATCTAGTCCCCGCTTTGAATACACAGTCGATTCCAAGATCGGATGCAGTATCATATTAAGTCTATGCACAAATAAAATGACAGTTTTTATGAGATGTCGTAACTGTGTTTTCGGACACGGCTGATCACGTCTTCCTAATTTGACGGCTCCTCGGAAATGGCTTTAGGGTCCCTATCAGAAAGGTGGATTTTGCTTTGAAATGCTTTATTGGCCACTTCGTATTTTTGAGCGCCACCTCGACTGTAAAAGCGCATTTGTCTTTTTCAGTCTGTGAGCTGCAATAAGTCCCCGTTAGTGCTCTACTGCAATGGACACGCTGAAAAATATAGCAGTAATTCGAATTCTTGGGGGAATTTCTTTCTGAAATAAGATGTCAGAGTTGTGAGGCAAAGTTTTATCGGAAAGTGTCTCCTTCTGCCATTCAGTATCAGTATCAGTTTATTAAGGGAAATAAAGGCAAGCGCCTTTGAATTCCCTCTTGGTTACAAGTCGTCGGAGAAAAACATTGATAAATGGGAAGGTGAAAAAAGGGATTTTGCACATACTCGCGGACAGCTGGCAGCTAGTCGAAAAAGAGTAATCATTAATGGTTACTTACTAATTACAAGTAGTATAAACACATATAAGATGGTACCGGGGTATGTGAGTGAATGTGGGGGTGGTAATTGGGAAGCTTGATGCAGGTCAAGTCTACACTTGAAGGAGTTCACACAGGAGGAGGTTACAACATCGGTAGGTAGGGAATTCCAGGCTGCAACCACTCTGTTACTGAAAAAGGACTTTCGTCCATTGGTTCTTGATTTCCCTGCGCGTAGTTTCAGGGGATGACCGCGCAAATTGGGCGTGTTAGCTTGGGTGAAATAATCAGTGGGATCTAAACAACAGTCTAGGCCGTTGATGATGCGAAATGTTAGTATAAGGTCACCACGTAATTGCCTGTAGGAAAGGGGAAACAGGTTTAGGATTGACAGTCTGGTTTCATAGGGCAGTGCTCCCAGACCTTGTGTCATTTTGGTCGCCCGTCTCTGGACCTTCTCCAAAACGGTATAATCCTTGGCAGTCCAGGGTCTCCACGCCTGTATGACGTACTCTAGATGAGGTCGCACGACGGTGCCAAATATTTTGGAAAAGCAGTCAGGGTCAAAACCCATAAATGCTCGCCTAATGAGTTGCAATGTGGCCGTAGCCGATTTAGCCGCCTTCGCGCAGTGCAGTGTTGGTTTGAGTGAAGATGTAATCCACACACCCAGGTCCTTCTGACTGTCAACCTGTTGCAGTGGTGTGCCGTTTAGAAAGTAGGTCCTGGGGCTGGGGGCTCTGAAGCCGCCGAGTTGAAGAAAGTTACACTTGCTTATATTGAAGGGCATAAGCCAGCGCTTCGACCAGTCTTCGAGTCTGTTCAAGTTTGCTTGCAGGTGGTCTGCGTCTGCCGCATCGTGAATAACTTTCCACAATTTTATGTCGTCGGCAAACAGGATGGCATCACAGTCTAGGTCCTTGACGCAGTCATTTACGAAAACGAGGAATAACGTGGGACCTAAGACTGAGCCCTGTGGGACGCCACTCACCACGCTTACATCTGACGACTGTTGACGCCCGACCTGCACTCTCTGGGACCGTCCAGCCAAAAAGCTCTGGATCCATACAAGAAGGCGTCCACGAATTCCAGCGTTGCGCAGTTTGTACAAGAGACGTTGATGAGGAACACTGTCGAAAGCCTTTTTGAAGTCGATGTAGATGGCTTGCACCACCTTGCCTTCATCACGTGCTTTGGTCCAGCGTTCGAGCGTAAAGAGCAGATTCGTGAGGCAGGACCTACCACTTCGAAAGCCGTGTTGGGCATCAGAAAGGAGATGGTGCTGCTCGAGGAACTGCACCAAGGCCTTCTTAATGATCTTCTCCATGATTTTGCAACAGATGGAGGTAAGACTCACTGGCCTGTAGTTATTCGCAGACGCACGACTTCCGCCCTTGAAAAGCGGAAGCTAGTTCCTTCAGCAGCTTGGCCGGGATTGCATCAGGGCCTGGGGAGGTCGATTCTTTTGGGTTTAGTAACTCATTCCGAACAATTGTTTCGGTGAAGAAGACGGCTTCGAGGGTAGGCGTTTCATCGTCTTCATAAGCGGGTGAGGAAAAAGCAGGTTCACTTGCCACGACTGACCGGAAGACCTGAGAGAGATGTTTAGCCTTATCCTTGTTATCGGAGATTTCCACACCCTCAGCCGTTCGCAGCAGTGGGACAGGATCTTTGTTCCGTGTGCTCTGTCTTATGTAGCTGTAAAGGATTTTTGGATTAATCATGGCACGGTTCAAAAGATTCTTTTCAAAAGCTTTCCTATCTCTGGCGATGAGAATTTTGACCCGATTTCTCTGTAACTTATAACTGCTTAGGGATTCTGGCGTGCGATCCGTCAGCGATCTTTTCCATAGCTTCCTCTTCTTGTTAACTTCCTTCTTTAATGACGGAGTCAACCAGCGAGGTCTATTTGTTAGTCTTTTGCGCATGATTGGACAGTGGTTGGAGATGAGGTTGTGGACTAACTCTTTGAACTGACACCAAGCCTCTTCGACATTGCCGGAGAGAGTGGATGCCCAGTCGATAGGACTAAGATCCTTTTTCATCTTTTCGAAATCGCCGCGCCAAATATTAGGTCGGGAATAGAGCGGTTGTGTAGAAAGGGAAAATAACGTGTATTCCCACATAAGAACTACATGGTCACTCTGACCCAACGGGGGGAGGCAATTCACAACGTCGACGTTGTCAGACGACTTGGTGAACACAAGATCGAGGCAGTTCATCTGTTGGCCGTCTCGAACTCTAGTTGGAAACATTACGTGTTGTGTGAGAAGCAGGTTGTCGGAGGTACGCAGTAGCTGCTGGTCAAATGCTGCTTCAGAGCAGTCGGCTGAGGCCGAGCTCCAGTCGATGTGAGGTGCAGTAAAATCTCCAACGATGAGAGTGGTCGGCCGCGTTGAAAATAATCTGAGCTCCTGCAGCAGTTGGGCATCAGCGTCAGGGTCATTTCTCGGGGGGCGATATACTGTCAAGATATCGAGACTTTGAGAGCCCGGTGCCCTTATGGTCAGCCATAATGCTTCGGTACTACAAGTCAGTTGGACAGTTTTTTCTGAAACGTGCAAGCCGTTCTTAAAAAATGTTATTATGCCTCCACCCCTTCTGTTTTCTCTGTCTCGGCGGAACAGTTGAAATCCAGGAGCATGAGCTCTCTATCATCAACCTGTTCGGACAACCATGTTTCTGTTATTGAGATAACATCTGGATGGAGGTCGTAGGTATGGATACGGAGTTCGTCCAGTTTAGAAAGTACACTTTGCGCGTTGGTATACATGAATATGAGTTTCGAGTTCATGTGAGATTTGTTTTCAAACCCGACACGGGCTACTGGGGTAGCTGTGCAGTCATTCGGATCGGCTTGATCCAGAGGGGAGCGGAATGTCGTTTGACAATCCGGTCTTTGTAGATTGTCAAGTTTTTCTCTCCGTTGGTTTGCCGTGTTTTCAATTCTAGGACAAGTTCTCGGCGTTTCATTCTCTCGGTAGGCGAGTAGTCCGGCTGAAAAAAACACTTCTTTATGGGAATGCTTCAATCGAAAACGCCTGGAAAGTATTAGTTTCGCCTGCTCATTGCTACCAAGGACGATTTTTAGGGGTCGCGGTCGCGTCTTCGGAGCGGCCTTTGTACGGCTACCAAGACGAAACGCCTTTAGGACTGTGACATCTTCTGTTGGTTGCAGCATTTCATTGAGGAGTTTCTGGAATTGCTCTAAGTCAGCAGCGATTCGTTCCCTGGGAGAACTGGCGGAGGACTCTGCGAGGCCCTGAATTATGACACAGTGGTCCTTGTTAAGCATTCCTCTGTTTTCTGCGATTTGGACGTCGTTGGCTGGCCTTATTGCCTCGTCGAAGTGGACTGGAGAAGGGGAAGGGGCTGCCATATTGGTATTTATGTCCCCGTGAAGTTCGTCCGCGGATCCTGTTAAGGCATCGTGACTAGTTGCACACTGGGATCTATCAAAAATACCTCCCATCAGAGGGCTCTGTGGAGAGCTTGACCCCCATGAACTAGAGGCTTCCTCAGCTCGGTTCTTGACTCTGTTGACATGGGAATTCGCGGTGGCAGCTAATTCTACCCTGGGTCCATAGCCATATGTCTTTGCGCTAACTGATAATCCCTCTAAGTTAGGCTCCGGAAATGAGAACACTGTTTGGGAATTATTAACATTGGGCGTCATCTGCCCCATTACTTCCACTTCTTCCGTTGGCACATTTACATTCGTTTCATTTTCCAACCGCTTTTCGGGTAAGGCTAGTATACTCTCTTTCGTATTCTGGCGACTTTTCCCTGTGGTGTTAAGTGTCGTCTTCTTCCTCTTATTCTTTATTTCATCGGAAGCCACGACTTGATTACTAATAGTAGTTGTCTTATTCACCCCATAATTGCTTTCTGGGGATTCCTTACGCTGGATGGCTCTCGCTCTACTCCGAGTTAGCCTCTGCGTAGATAACACCGGGCGGTCCTCTGAAGGAACAGTCTTGTGTATAAGTTCCTTCAGATTTCTTACTTCTTCCTCTAGTTGATGCATCTTGTAGGCTATCGTTTGACAACCATTACATGAATATCCTACCAGATCCTGCGGTGAGGAATTAATAAAGCTTTTAACTGAGCTGTCCAGCCGTGCGTCGGTGGTGTAGGGGTTAGCGGAGCGAGCCCTAAGTCTTGAGGTCCCCGGTTCAAATCACAAGTGCGCGTTACTTTGGAACACTAGTGCAGACTCCAACATTCTGGATAACTTTTCTATATACACAAAGAGCGTAGACTTAAGTATGAAGGAAAGGCCTTTATGACGATCTTTCGGTAGATAGTAACTTCATTAGCTGAATGGGAAGGTATGGTCGAGAAGCTTCCGAGAGCAAAAATTTAGACAAATACTTCGAGGCGATGATGAAACAATGTCTAATAGTAGAAAAGCGTCTCAGCCTTTGTAGAAACTTTGAATAAATTGTTCTTCGGATAATCAGACTTTCTGGGCTAGCAAGTATGAGAAACGAGGAACGCCGAAATCGGAGTTCTGGGAATGTGCTGCAGGAGACTAGTTGGGAGGAAGATATCGATGAGTCGAATTCAAGTCTAAATTCCGGCAAGCTCTAAGAGCGTACAGTAAGTCCAAATCTCGAAGTAACTAAATTCCTCGGAGAGCGAACATTTGAAATCAAATTCGAAACGCGCGCGGTAATTTGGCTATTGACGAGGCATATGAGATTGCAGACAGACAAACTGGCACGTGTAGCTGCATTAAAATATTTGCATCTGGACTATTCCAGTTAGCAGTTAATGGGACTTGCTCTATCAAAATTCGCTCGCCTAGTCTTTGTTTTCAGAAATTTCGGAAACTTGGATTAAACTGTGGCGTTTGCTCACGTGTTTTTTGAAGTATTTATGCATCTGCAAATATATTGCGCCAAATAATTAACTCTTATCTACACGCCGGCCATTGTCAGGCGTGTGGGATGGGACTGTGGTAGAACATTCAATTTCAAGACGATTACTTTACCCTGCCCCACAAATAAACATAAGTGTGTAAGTACCAATGAGAACGGTTTTTAAATGCAGCCTCTACTTGTATTTAAAATGGGGCAGAGGAGCTGTTAAGATAATTGGACCCAACTTTGTTGCTGAATACACGCACGCAGGCGAGTTTATTGGCCAAGTACATCGAAAGTTACCGGTGGGGAATATTCGAGTTTTCCATCGGTAATTACGCCATGCCACTACATTTTTCGGTATATCGTGGGAAAAGCATTTGAAGGAAGCATTGCCTTGTTCGAAGTCGTCAGTCCTCTTTGGAGCCTTTCTGGTTGATTTTTGGCGATTGGATTTCTTCGGCGTTAGCACTCAGGTTTTCGAATACTCCATGATTTTCGATTTCGGCAGCGGTCGTACGCGTCCATTCAAAAGCTAATTAAGATTAAAGAAGGCCGTTCAGTTTATCCTTTTCAAATTCCATGAGGCTTTTTTGAGCGAACTCACACGGCGCCGTTTTTATGGTCAGGCGGTCCATGGGGTCCCAAAAGTCGAACTTATTGATCAAAACCTAAGTGGTTGCAGACGCTGCTACGGAGAGGATGCCGTCGTCTGGTGTTTCGAATGTGCACTCGAACGCATCAGCAGATAGAGTACCTGAGGGTGTTTCAGGGCAGGATTGTTCCACCTGAGTAATAACTGTGTCTGGGAGAAGGCAAACTTTGGTCTGTTTGTTTGTGCTGCCTTAGCGACAATTCGTGATCTCTGCTCTCCAATGTCAGTCTTCGGGCTCCCAGTCAAATTTTAAACATTTCTGAAAAATCGACGTTGTTTTGTCAGTGCTGCCAATGGGTCGATGTTGTTGGTAAGAATCTCATTTTGAATAACTATCACCTTTTCTATTTTCTTTGAGATTTGTGTACATGGCGTTCATGTTGGCTTGTCGATTGATGAAGGAATCGTCAGGGCAAACGACCTCCAAAACTCTCGGCTATTCCTCTATGAGCAGAAGCCGACAGTGCGCGTTTTTTTCTTAACAACTTCGTTAGACCTAATATTCCTGATCGTCCTAACTTGGGATTTTAGAAGTGATGGTGGTTGACTGATTGATGTAAACTCTCCTTATAAACCAGGTGAGATTGGGCTAGGAATTGGGCTAGAATTAAATTCATTTGTAAGGCCTTGATAGTGTTTTCTTCTGGCTCATGTCCCGAATATTCATCAAATTAGTGTTATAAATCAAATATGTGACTCTTATTTGGCCAATTGCCATATGGAACAATGCAACCATTATGTCTTGCAGCCTTTTAGACCCAGTATCCCATTCTATAAGATATTAGCCAGTAGACGCTGCAGTTACTATACCAACGAACCGCATCCGAAACTTTCGGCTGCGAAGCGCGCAGGCATACTGTTATGGACTTAGACATACCTTAAGGACATGTGATAATTCTCATGCATAGGACTTCCAGTAGCGGTGGCAGCCAGACCTCACCGGCTTTCTCACATACTTTTCACAAGTGTCAACATTCCCATGCGTGTACCACAAACAGACTCTCGTCTGTGATTTATCTTGAGTGATATGCTCCTGAAGAGATTTACTTATTGGGACACTTCTTGTTTACGTGTAGTAACGAGTGCATATGAAAACCGACTCGCGCATAAGGCATGACGACCCTCCTCTCCCAAGGTTTAAACGGTATTCGTACGATCCTTGTACTTTAGACACACTCTTGTATGCGAACACTGTGTATGTAGCTCCCCACCTCGAAAGGTTACCTCTGCAGAAATTAAAACAGATTGTCAGCGTGTTGACATCTGAAAGCCTATTTTCGAATTTGGGAGCATTTGCACAAAGGTCGTAAGTTGGCGCTCAGTCCAGAAGACTGCAAATGCTTGGCGACTTTGTCTCTTACATGAACAGATTTTGAGCTATGGTTAGCAAAATTAAGAGATCCGGGTCGGTAATCTGAGGAGAATGAATTGCTCACCGGATCGTGGGACTTTTCTGGCTGACGTTTCGAAGAGCTGGGGCTGCTCTCCATTGCCAAAGCGTCAAGTGAACAAATCGATCAGCATTTTTGAATAGACTGCCACATTAGTTGGCCCTGGGCTGATCGATTTTTTTCTTCCTTCTCTGCCTCGGCCGTCGCCTGTGAATGTTGGTGGCCTCCTGTAATACGTGTCTTCACCTCAATTGGGGTTGGTTGCGTTTGCTTTCCCCTTTTGGGTGAAGTGGTCGACAGGCCGTGTTTGCTCGGCATTCTTAGGCTCCGTGTGATTGTCTTGTCTTCGTCACGGTGTATGAAGTGACGTAGGACTTTATAGGCCGAAGGAAGGTCTAGATGCCTATTGATGGAGTTGGCATCTGAGTACCAAGCCTCAAGAGTGAGACGCTCAGTCCTTGAGGTGCCCCTGCCGAGCAAACACGGCCTGTCGACCACTTCACCCAAAAGGGGAAAGCAAACGCAACCAACCCCAATTGGGGTGACGACACGTATTACAGGAGGCCACCAACATTCACAGGCGACGGCCGAGGCAGAGAAGGAAGAAAAAATCGATCAGCCCAGGGCCAACTAATGTGGCAGTCTATTCAAAAATGCTGATCGATTTTTTCACTTGACGCTTTGACAATGGAGAGCAGCCCCAGCTAATCGAAACGTCAGCCAGAAAAGTCCCCCGATCCGGTGAGCAATTCATCCTCCTCAGATTTTGAGCTATGTTGGTTGTTCAGACTTTTCAGCGAACTGGTATGGGCCTGAAGACAATAAATTGTGTATGACGTTTTAGGCGCTTGGCATCCTTACTTAATTGAATGTGTCTTTGGGGATTTTAACTGGAATCAACTAAGCTAACATTAGTTCGTCTACTTTTGACAGATGGCGAACGCAAAACCTTAATTCATCGTCAGGCCGATACATGTTAATGTGAAACACTTACCGTGCAAACTGGTGATCAATCACACAGTGGCACTAAATAAATGCATTCGTCCGGGAAACGAAGTCAGCTCCGATTTGACAACTTTTATCAACATCTTGCGGCATATAATTTATGTTGGAAGCGCGTTCGCCGATCGGGTTACAAGGCGTGCGCGTCCCGTGCTGGTTTGTGACTCGATCTACGTCCCCGAAGGCGGTCGCACGCTGACTTATAATAGATGATCACCGATGGCTGCAGACCTGGGTCTTGAATCGTCGCTCGGGTTAGTGCGAATTTTGTCGGTTTCCATGCGATGGAGAGCTTATCGCTGCTAGCAAATAGCTTAAAAATAAACCATATGGATTACATTAGTTTCGCTCAAGCTTCGCTTTCCGTCTGGAGTATGTTTCATGCAAACAGTTCTATTTATGTAGTTCATCCGGCTTCCAGCCTTCAGTCGCGCGGTGTCCTTCACTTGTCACTTCATTTTTGTCTCTCTTGCCGCAACTAGACCGTCATGCGTATGGTATAAGACCTCATTTTTATTATTATTTACTTATTGTTTTTTTCATCCTAGTTATTTATGTCGCTATCGTTTGTGATGCTTCCATGTTTATTGAACTGATATTTGGCATAAACGTAACCAACTCGCACGCTATTGCACTGGGTATTACAATGCAACATCAATTTCTAACCCTCATGCGTCGTCCTGTGTGTCCAAAGCTTAAACCGCTGCAAAGTCATCTGTACCCTCTAAGTTTAAAGGACTCCATCGAGTTTGTCGAGACGATCAAGGATATTATCGTTGACGGACGGATGGTGCTATCGATAGACGTAGCATCACTGTTTACTAATGTACCCGTAGCCAAAACAATAAACTACGTTTGTGACGTTACCCGCGAAACGAACTACCTGTTAGGCATGCCGTTGGGGACGCAAAAAGAACTACTGCCACAGTGCACGCAAAACGTCCAGTTTCTCTGCAATGGTCAAGTGTACAGGCAAATAGACGGCGTAATAATGGGCTCACCGCTCGGCCCGTTCCACGCAAAAGTCTTCATGGGCAAAGTCGAAATGACAAGCTTACAAGACACTATTAATGACCTTAAATTTTTGCGATCGGTACGAGAACGATATTTTCCGCCTGAAGGATGTTACCACCGAAACAGACGCCCTGGTTCAAAAATTCGACAATGCACACCCCTCATAAAGTTCTCTACAGAGTTTAAGGCAGACAACGAAATCGCGTCCCTCGATGTTCTTCTGCGCAGACAAGAGGATGTGCCTATCCAACGTAGGGTGTTCGGAAAGAAAACCTGGACGAGACAATACATCAATTTTCACAGTTTTGTTCCCTAAATATTAAACGCAATTTGATCCAGGAATTGGCAACTAGAGTGCGACGTATCTGCCCTCCTGTGACTGTTAAGGCAGAATTCCAGCAGCCGCAGGATATACTCCACGAAAACGGATGTCTAGGAAGATTAATCCTCCGAAATATGGGGGAGCGCACTGCAAATCCCACCATAGCAACGTCAGAAAAGAAAGAATTATTTATAAGACTGCCTTTTCAAGGGGACGCAGCAAGTTACCTAGTAAAAAGACGTTTGAAGACCGCGATCACTAGCGCTTTCCCCGCGGCGAACTTACGCGTATGTTTCATGAACACTCCTCTCCTACGCTTGAGAGATAACGGCCGACTCCCGTTGCAGGCCACATCGATGTGTATTTACTCATTCACTTGCTCCTGTGGGGCGGGATACATTGGCCATACAACGAGGCGCCTGGAAAAGAGAGTACGTGAACACATACCGGCCTGGCTAGACAGAGGTGAAAAGAAATCGATCTCGAGTTCTATTCCCGCACATCTTGTCGATAAGAATCACCGAGTCGATGCCAAAGAAGCCGATCAGGTTGTCTACCGGACACCAGCAAGCTTCTCCGGAGGCCTACGCCAACGGGTGCTAGCTACAGCCGAGGCAGTGGCTATACGGCTAGCCAATCCAGTGCTATGCTGTCAGACGACTCTGACACAGGCGCTCTGTCTTCCGTGGCCAACGCTGACCCCAACGTCGCCCCAACCTGATGGCAGTGGTGTGTGCACAACGTACCTGACGTACAAACATTACTCGCAGGCTATTTTCCCCTCTACCTCGCCCCCTTGACCCAATGACCACAACACGCCAACCACGCCATATCGCGCCTCGCCGTGCGAGTGGCGTGGGAACGATGAGTCGCCTGGGAACGATAGGTGTGAATAGCCCAGAATCACTTATACAGCCTGCTAGTTCGCATATTCTCAACTACTATGTGACTGTCTTGACCTGATGTCGAGTTACCGAAAACACGTGTTTGCCAAATTGACTTTTCACCAAATTTGCTAGAAAAGCAAATAGTGATCAACTATGTTCTCAATTATCCAGCGCATCCAGTTACCTGCTCCTCCTCCTTCGACTCTCAATCTTTCCTAAATAACTCTGTCCCGCAGCTTTTACAACCTCACACACTTCATCTCCTGGAAATTAAATTATCGCACCTATGTTTATGCTGTTACTTTAACCAATTTACGCAGCTCACCAGACCTGAAGACAATTTGCCAAAACGACCGTTCAGTTATGCTGACGTATTTGCAAAACGTTGATAGCATATTCTGCGTGTGCAATCCTGCCATATTCTCTCTAACGCGCCCTTCTCGGCAGAGTCTAGCAGGGAAGTACTCCGTGCTGGAATGTGGTGCTTGGTTGGAAACATTTTAATCAGGATGTTGACTGATCATGTGAAAGGGACTATCTGATTACTAGTATTCTAACTACTCGGAATGCAATGTTTTTTTACCATAAATTGTATGTTACGCTTGTAGCCAGTACCTCTTGGATGCTGACTCCTGTCACATCCTCCTTGATCTGGTCGGTTGTATTATTCATAATGTAACACACAGTCTAGTGGACCGACGATCAGGTACCATCCGGTCAACATTGTTTAGATATTTCAGACATTGACGGTTACCTCTTGCAAAATTTGACAGTTGAGAGAACCTTAAATATTAATTGTGTGGGTTCAAAATCATAAAAACAGGTGGTGAGTCACTTTGTTTATGGTCATGTGGATGTGGTTTTCAAGCCAATGTTGGGGCCTTGGAAATAAACAAGCAACATACGGCAGGTCCCAACATAGCCACGACTACCAGAACATTCGCTGGGGATTCGTTCGGCTTATCAGTAAAAAAATCATGCCTGAACGTTTAACTGAGAGTTCGAGCGTCGTCGTTGACGATGTTCATAGTATGCCCTACAGCAGAATGAGAGAAGGGATGGTAAGTTGAGCGTGACTTCTTTTATAATGTGGCACATTTGCGCTGCATTCATTTCACTCTCACCTCTTCCTACATATAGGCTTGGTGTCGTTACAGAGTCAGAAATTAAGCAAGGCAAGAGTCAAGAATGCCGAAGACGTGAGATGGCGGGGGTGGCTGGCATGACAAAGGCCCTTATCTAGGGGTGTCACCGCATCGCCTGGGCCACAGTGTACGCTGTCTTGGATTTTGCATTAAGTAAAAAAGGGAGGCTTGGATCCTACCGAGTGACAGTGTCATAAATGCCACACTAAGAAGGAGCTACTGTGGTTTACCTTTCAGTTCATCAGTTTTTCACTTCACTCACAAACACGCGACTGTGCTGACCGTGTGTTCTGACTTGGAGCGTCAGCTGGCAGCCTTGCAAGATACGGCCTCTAGCGCGCCGTGATAGTTCCAAGCTTATGTAATTTTTTATAGGGAGGAATTATACGCAGTGCGTCTGCCCCACTCATTCCACGTTATACGCAGCATCGGTCGAATTTTCGAGTCGGCAAACTGAGTATAATTGAGAGTATGGAGGTGACTCACAGAGCTGAGAACACCTCATCTGCGTGTGCTGCACACGCGACCTGGCTCTCCTTACATACACCCCGATTTCACACAGAAGTGGGTAATCCGTTCAGATTTTATTTGCAGAAGTGGAAACGCGTAAAGAAAGGAGCCGAAGAGCACACCTTCCACTTACGTGAGAGGTGCTAGTGGTGTGTAATGTTGGAGATGTGATTATGTGGTGTATGCATTGATGAGGAATGTGTAATGAGGTGATCAGGCCTACGCCGATTAACCACAGGTATTCTCGAAAGCGCATTTGGTCACGTCAGCGAATGCGATGGCTGAATGTGCAGGGGCATTTCGGAAAGTTGAGGCGCTGGTATCTGGTTTGTGTTGGCGTTCCAGGTACTAGTTCGCCAGTCTCTGCGATGGATTCGCAAGTGACCGACACGACCGACGCCTGGGCTGAACGCGTGGTGACAGTATAGGCAGAATAAGTTGGAAGCTGTTACGTCGGTTACCTTTGTTTTGCTGTTACACATCTGCACGCTGATGGATGGGGTGCCGATAGGGTTAGGGATGTGACATTTAGTAGATAAGCAAGGTGTGTTAGGTGTGTCAAATTTGGTATTACAGAAACCTAGGCCGTGAGTGAGACCCTGGCTACCTAGACCTTCTGACCAGCTCCCGAATGGAAAGAGAACATGGACGACAGTTCAGCACAAAACAACTGGAGAAGGGACTTGAAGGAGTGTTAGTCGGGGAATGCGTCAAAGCATCTCAAACCAGGACACGTCTTATTCGACCTTGAATTTGATTGGCCAGTTGGAAAGCAGAGTGGACGAACGCCGGACAGCCCGGTGCGCACTTGTGGATATTGGCGAGAGGCCCAGCGTTACGACTGGCGCTCAGAGTAGGACCGTCAGATTGCGATCAATTCCGCTGTTGTGGACACACATGTGATCCGATATGGCCATTCGTATAACCATCCACCACCTTCACTATTCATATTATTACCTCCAGCGACGTGGGCTCGGTCTCAACCTGTCTTAGTTGTGATCGTACATTTATCTCACAACGGCCTGGTTGGTTACTCGCGGATCCATCATGCTGTAATCGACGCACCAGTGCGTATCCGCCTTCGCTGTCTACACTGTCCACGCCCATTCGGTCACGTGAACTTCAATAACATCGGAACAGACTGCGGTCTCAATACAACTAACACACCTTGCACATCCACCCACCCTCCCTTCCATAGCCTACTCAACTCTCCAAGAGTCAGAGCAGCCACAAATAGCAGCATCAAAACGACAACTGACTCCACCTCTCCTAGTCTTTCCTGGACACAATCTCACCATGCGTTCTCTTCGTACATCGGCTTGGTCAGTCATTTGCGAATTCAGTACACAGATACCAGGACAACCTGTGCTCTGAGCACCAACCTACATCTGATGCCGTCGCCTCAAATAACCGCATTACCCTAGTCATGAACTGGTGACATGCTCACTCATAGAAATCTGGGGGTAAATCACCGCAGATATCAGCCTGCGTTCTCCCATCCACCCATGCACCCGCATAAACACCTCAAAATCCCACACCACCGGTACCTCTCACGTAAGTGCGAAGCCTGCCCGTCGACTGCTTTCTCCATGTGGCTCCTCTGCTGCATGTGGATTTTTAACAGTGTACTCCTCTTGTATAAAAATATGGTGTTTGTATGGGGGCCGGGTCATGTGTGGCACAGGGTGACAAGGTGATCTCAAGTTTGTCAGTCCACCCTCGATATCTTAGCATCGCTGGTTTAAAGGCACGATGTGGGGCAGAGTGAGGGAGGTCGAATGTCTCAGCGCAAAAATCCATTGATATAACCAATCCGACACGTTCAAGACTGACGTGGTAAATCAAAAGTTGTGGCCTGGTAGGTTGCCAAATGACGCTTCAACTCAGACCACGCATAGAGCTCAGCCGTTTTATTTGCAAACTGAGTGTCTGTCTGCTGAACTGAGTCAGTCTCCGATGGCTTCTTCTTAATGGTTCGGCCTGAGACATGTGAGATTCAAAGAGGTTTCCCTGAGTGTGTAATCCTGGTGAGTGCGTTTAGGGGGTGGGTCTTGGTTGCGGCACGCGCAGACGAGCTCTCTAGTTTTGTCAGTCATACATTGACATGGCTATACGTTTATAATGCTGTCGAAATGATTAAAAGGAAAATGCGGGCAAGCAGAAATTATTCTGTAACTGGGGTTTGGGTGAGTGAGGTGAATTCTGGGTTGAGGTGTCTTTTGAATTTTTTAATGGGAATTCTCAAAGTTTCGCAGTTATGTGACTTTGTTGCTATAGCTTTCTTTCTTCTTTCTCCAGTGCAATTGATTTGCTTGGGTCGTTGTTTTCGCGCAGCGGAAGCAGTGCGACGAGTAACTGCAAATCATACTGCAGAAAAACGGGGCATTAGCGAATGATCAAAACAGACGAAGAATGGCTCAAACACCTGCCGAGGAAGCAACCGAGTGTTTGCAGCTCGAATTGACAAAGCCCGGCTGCAAACACGGAGATCGCATTCTGGTTCGCTGTCAACAGAATGAACGGGACAAGCTGAGAGTGACTGAAAGGCGTTAGCGAGGGACAGCAGATCAGTGCCAAATACGAAGTCATGTTCAGTATTCACGCGACTACAATCGCTTTGCATTCCGGTACAACGCAGCTGACGACAAATGCTTGAGCCGGAATGTTCACAGTCGCACTATGACTGAAGAGTGTCCATATTGCAATGCTCTGATGTTTAACAGAGAGGCTAAAGGAATGTGTTGCGCCACCAGAAAAAGTAAACTACTTGAACTTTCAGAAACGCCAGAGCCATTAGAAACTTTGCTTGCCGAAAGACCGCCGAATCAAAGCCCTTCCTTTGTAACATCAGGGACTACAACTCATGCTTCCAAATGACGTTGTTCTGCGCAGATATCATAACGGGTCTATTCATGCCAACTTCCTAAGCGAAAGGACAAATTTATCATATAACCGGCTCCCTTCTTCGACACCCAAGGGATCAGAACAAATTCCTACAAATTTACTTCATCGGTGATGACTACGACGAATGGAATGAAGGCTGCGGAATTTCTACCGGCATAAAGGTTCCATCGTTTCGCAACTGCAAGAGCATCTCCACGAAAACAACACCTTAGTGAGTTTATACAAAACCGCAACTACCATGATGCCATCTGATACGCACAAGATTGTCATTTAGGTTGACAAAACGCCTGCTGGACAACATGAGCAAAGACTCCGCGCTCCAACTAAAGACGAAGTGGCGATTGCTATAGTCGAGGATCAATTTCAACATAGAGGTATTGCCCTCCATCGGAGAAATGATCAATTGACAAAAGTTGCAGAAACTCATCGGTGCTACGATGCCCTGCAGTATCCGATGAATATCACTTCAGTGTAAAGGTGATAAATCCAGTCGGCGACGGGGAAACGCACATGAAGTGCAGCGCAATGAACTATTACTCATATCGACTAATGATTCCATAGAATTCATACAATTTCCTTTTGAAATGCCGTCAATTGTTTCACCACTACGGCATGGATATGTATGCAAAAATCGAAACAAAACGTCTGTTTTTTTATTCACTTGAATCAGAACACGCTTCGCTCTGAACAATATATTCATTTGGCGATGCCGTTGTAAACAACGGTAATACAATAAACGTTGGAAGACTAGCGACTTTGCCACCCCCATATACAGGCGGTTCACGCGATATGCATGAGTACGCTCAAGATGCTAATGCTTATGTTTGTCCGTACGGGCGTTTGGACCTATCAATTAGATTAGCATGTAATCCCGCTTGAAGTGGTATTCAACAGCTCTTACTCCTCAGCAGTCACCGGTGGATAGGCATGATATCACACCTTGTGGTAGACTGCATGCCAATTCCCCCTGCATTAAAGGGGGAAAATACTCTGAGCGATATCCTCAAGCATTGGTATGTAAACACAGTTTCAGGGCTGATGGATATCCCTTATACAGAAGACGATCAGCAGAAGACGGCGGCAAATTGGCGAACATACAAATGCTAGACGATGACATAGGTGTTGATAAGCGCTGAGATGTTCCATATTCGTCTTTGCTTTTGAAAGCACACAAAGCGCACATAAATGTGGAATACTGCAACTCCGTGAAATCACTTAGATACATTTGAAAGTACGTGAATAAAGGCAGCGAAATGGCCGTTTTTGGCCTCAACCCAGAAAGGGGAGAAAGGAATGCGGACATGCAAGTCGATGAAATTGCACAGTATCGGGCTGGACGATACATCAGTAGCAGCGAAACCGTATGGCAAATTCTTTCATTTCGCGCACACGAACGACGTCCAACTGTTGTTCACTTAGCAGCACATTTAGAGAATAGGCAACGCACTTACTTTACCGCTGCAAATGTGCAAAAGTAGTCCTAGATCCACCGGCAACAACAATAACTGCTTTCTTCACATTATGCCAAAATGACGCGTTAGCGAAAACACTGTTGTATTCGGAAGTGCCTGCGTATTACACATGGAATGCATGTAGGTAATCTTTCGAGCGACGCAAACGTGGAGAACGAGTCGGCGGAAAACCGGACATATTCAAAGGAGCTGTGATAGGCAGACTGTATCCCGTGCATTCCCATCGGGACGAGTGCTTCTTTCTTCGCACGCTGTTAGTGAATGTGCCCGGTTCAAGGTCTTTCCAGTCATTGAGGTTTGTCAACTGTGTTACATATGACACGTTCCACAGTGATGACTGAATGGAGTATACATCACCCCCTCCCACCCGCCTCGGCCAGCGGCCTGTTAGAACGTTACCGCCATCCGCCCGAGCAAAACTATAACACAGTTGATTTTCTGTCGTATCTGCAATCAAACATTCCTAGGCTAGCACTGGACCAGAATAGCATTTACGATCAAATAATGCGGACTGTCAATTGGGGGTTGGGAAAGTATTCTTCTTAGATGCGCAAGGAATGACTGACAAAGCATGCCTAATAAGACTGATTCTGGCAGTAATTCGATCCAAAAACGACATTCCTCATTCCTCGTCTGGAACAGCTGTGACCATACTACCCGGCGGAAGAACTGCTCATTCCGCTTTGAAACTGCCATCGAAATGTTGAACTCCCACTTGCAACGTTCCCAAGGCATCCGGCATGGAAAAAGTACTGCAGAAATGCAAACCTATTGCTTGGGATGAATGCACAATGGCACGCAAAAACTCCCGAGACCCTTGATCGCTCACTGCAAGATTTGCGCGGAAATACAGTAGATGTGCTAACTCATGAAATGTCAACCAAAATAAAGATAAAGATAAATTAAGTAGTGTTGTAAAAGTAATCAAGATGTAGCATAAATCTATAATGATCCAGTTACCTCAGGGTCTCGGCTTTCGAAAGAACTTATTTTCGGCTGCATTCAAGATCTATACTCTGCAAAAAATGGCTACTTAGGTAGTACGCAGTATTCTCATTGATTTTCGACGCCCTTGAAAATTCAATTATATTTCATGGAAAACGTGCATAAAAATATTCATTCTTTTTCTTATTCGGTAGAAAATCACGTCTTCTTCTAATTTCATACTCAAAAGAAGAGTATGATTCGGTTTTAAAAAAGTTTCTAATTGTGAGATTTTTTAATACCTTTAAATGGCCGTTCATGAAACATCATGCATCTCCATTTACGAATGTGGCTTGTAAAGATAACAATATTGCTCAAATCCACTGCTTAATTTTATGAACCTCATATGGTCTCCTCTTAACACCGTAGAGAAATGCATGGTTTTCCGTACACGGAAAATAAACCGCTTGTAGTATTGAAACCCTGAATGCAAGTGTAACAGCAGGTCGGGTTCAAAATTATTCGGGAAATAGAAAAGTTTTTTAAAACCGAATTATACTCTTCTTTTGAGTATGAAGTTGAAAGAAGATGTGATTTTCTACCGAATAAGTAAAAGAATGAATATTTTTATGCATGTTTTCCATGAAATATAATTGAATTTCCAAGGGCATCGAAAATCAATGAGAAAATTGCATACTACTTAAGTAGTCATTTTTTGCCGAGTAAAGATCTTGCATGCAGCCGAAAATAAGTTCTTTCGAAAGCCGACACCCTGAGGTAACTGGATAATTATAGTATCATGCTACATCTTGATTAGTTTTACAATACTACTTTATTTATCTTTTCGAAACGAGAACGCATTTCGGAATTTTGGTTGACATTTCATGAGTTAGCACATTTACTGTACCAGACCATTTGGAGACGCATTACTACTGCTTGCAGGAGACATCAGGCAAACATTGCCTGTAATTCCTAGGTAAAAACCAGCGGACGAAATTAATACCTGCCTGAAATACAGTACTTTATGGCGCCACGTTCAGACGGTAAAATTAACTACAAATATGCGTGTCTACCTGCAAACCGACTGGTCAGCTGAGATATTCTCACACGAATTGGGAACGGAAGGGTGCTGGATGACGCGACTTCAGGACGCATTTCACTATTTCTTACCTTGGGCAATTTATTGGCGTCAAGAATTGATTGAAAAAGTATACCTCAATATTCAAACCAATTATACGAATCCCGATTGGCTTAGCGGACGAGCAATTCTTGCGGTCAATAACAAAGGGGCCTACCAACTTGACCATATTATTCAGAGTAGGGTTCAAAGCTAGGCAGTCACATCCACGTCCGTCGGCATTGTTGTGGAAGCAGACGAGGCAGTTAATTATCCAACAGAATTTTTGAATGTACTTGGTTTGCAGGGATGCCGCCGCACGTACTGCAATTGAAAATCGTCTTGCCGATTCTCATGGCTTGCAGTAAAAAAATTGATGAGAAACGTTGTGGAAGCAACTATCTTTTAAAGGTGAACATGTCCTTATTCCTCGCATTCCACCGATTCCAACTGATATGCCATTTCCATGTAGGAGACTGAAATTCCTGATTCGATTGGTGTTTGCAATCAGCGTCAACAAAACTCATGGCTAATCTGTAGAATTGTGCGCTTTGGATCTGCAACCGAATTGTTGTTCACATGGTCAACTACATGTTGCATGCTCCAGAGTCGGCAAACCAGATAATTTCTATATCTGCACAGGTAGTGCAATGACAAAAAAATATTGTATACCCACAAGCATTTTGAAATTGGACATATTAGAAGCGTGCCTCTTACTCTTTTCCTTCTTTTCCATCTCATAAGACTGAGTCACAGCACCGCGTGACCGGGTACAGCTAGTATTTATATATTAAAAAGGAGCGCATGCAAGGAAAATAAGAAGACGAAAAATCTTTCGACTCAAACACTCCATGAACAAGATTGGCCAAAGATGACATCAGTCGCCTGTGCTAGTAGTGGGCCAGAAAAATAAAATTCCCAAAAAGTAGAGGATAAGTTTGAAAAGTGGCTTTAGTCGCCCCCGAGTTTCTCCTCCCACCTCCTTGCTCTTCTTCCTCTTCTTCGTCATCCTGTACTCCCCCTTCATTTTCAGCGTCATCGTCGTCGTCGTCGTTGTCGTCATCCGCATCCTTCCGGCCTCCAGCCGAGCCATCCTCATCCTCGTCATCATCATCCTGCTGGCTACCCTCACTTCCTTCATCTTCGTCGTCATCTACCTCATCAGACCCAAGTTCCATGGATCCAGCTGGGTCGTAAGGCCATTGTCCCTCAAAGTTGCCCGGTGGCCGATACAAGCACACAAATACCTTACGGGCATCGGCCGTTCCATTGCAGAAGTGCAACGCACAACCAACTTCCTCTGTGTCGTCCCATATCAGCTGAGTGTAGTGTTGACAGAAGGCCGCGCAGGTGTTTGTCCTGAAGGCGTAGAACCTGGCCTCCCGAAGCCAGACCTCAAAGAATTCTTGCAAATTGGGCTCACGATCCTCACGGCCAATGGCTGCAATATTCATGCCCAGTTCAGCGACATCGAGATGTTCGAGAGCATCGGGAAATTCCCACTCACAGCGATTAGCCCACTTCTCAGCAAACCCTTAAAATTGATCCGAATACTGAAGGATATTCATTCGACGCGGTTTTGGTCTCACTCTGTTACGGACATTGAAATGAAGTTGAAGAATTCTCTCCTTGTCCGCGGGGCCCAACCGAATCCCGCTCGTCAGCCAGAAGGCAAACAATAGTAAGAAACGATAAATCCAGTTGGATGTTCTCTTCGCCATGTCCGCTCAGCCCTTGAGACGAATACTGCCTTAGGGTCCGCTGCATTGGTGAATGCATGCTTGCAGTTCAAATAGTCACCCGATCAATACGGTGTTGTGGCACGTGGGCAGTTCGGTAGTCCCCACAAACATGCGTATTTAGTAAGTTGATCAAGCTGTCAGAAATTACTCAAAAGTGTTTAATTGCATTTTTAACTGCACCACAGTCGCAAGGGCAGTCATTATTTATCTGCTGCCCTTCTGGTGCCTGGAGTTCTTCATATTTTGAACATTAAATATTATTTGTGAGTCATTAAGTGGTTCGTCGTCCGGTTTCAGAAAGTTACACTGAGATTCAGTTTCCCTGAGTCCGGATTAATACGTTAATTGTTCATACGCCAATTCCTGCCAATTCCTCTTTGCATTGTCTAGTACACCATTCACGTATAGCACACAACTACTGCCATAGCTTGAATCATAAATGCGACCACATTGGCAATACACTATTATTTGCGGATTTTCTCTTCCGCCCAAACATATTTTTCGCATTAAAGTCTTACCCCGCTTCCGTTATGGCATCCTGCGTGCCGCTGCTTGACTCTCGTGTTCTCATATCCATTCTATCGGTTAAAGTACTATCGCACATACTGCGAGATGACCTTAGAACAAACTGCCTACTTCCTATTGGCTGTTCGCCTTCACTTGTTGTTCTTTCCAATCTGGGGCAAAGATGAATTTATTCCGCATACCGTACTAAGTATCCCTGCTCATTACTATATCTTCCTTGCATTTGTCACCTTATTTAAATTAGGCAACAACTTTACCAGGAGCGTCCATTCCAGGCAAACACTATAAGAGCCATTTACGCCACCACTCATTCACCCCACCCGTATAGCACCTATTACCACCGGTCCCGTAAGACAGGTAGCTGGGCGTTTTCAGTACAGGGAGGGCTACCAAATACGATCTAACCGGCATCCGGTTCATCTAGTCAAAAAGCCTGTTCCGTCATTTGCGATTCACTCTTCATCGAACGCGTCTGCATTTAATAAAACCAATTCCTTTCAATGTATTGTACTATTGCAGTGTACGGCTGAACTCTCTAATAGTCAAAGCGTCACGTATAAGTCGAAAAAATACAAACTTCAATGTACATGTGATTCTGTATGTAGAAGATAGGTAATAAAAAAACATGCAAACCTCAACAAGGGATAGGTTAGCGAAAGAATTCCTTCATAACTATTGAACGAAATCGAATTTCCAGCTCAATGTCAGAATGAAAACTTAGTTAATTCAAGGAACACCGACCATGCTTGAAGAAAGGTTACGAACGGAAAAGAGCAATGCCAACAGGGAGCAAATAATGGAAGCACTTGCGCAGAGGACGCGAAGAACTTCAAGCATAGACCAACAGGATGCAACACAGGCATTCTGTATATCTGAAACTGAAGTCCACACCACCACAACTACTTTTGACGCTTTTGGGGTCTTCCACTATTACAAGGAATTATCATTTCTGAATAACCAAATATTGCTTTTAAAGTTTCTGTTATGCTTTACTTCCTCAAGTATTATTATTAAGTGACGTAGACATTGGGTTCATGCATTATGGTCGATTTGCCAATGATTAGCAATCACTAGTAAATTTCGACAGCGTTTATGACTTAGGTCACGACATGCTGTTACCCATTTTTCAGACACAGGACAGTTCGGCAGTCGATTTGGACAATCTTTACAATGAGTACTACAAGTGCGTAGATGCGGAAGCAGTGAATTTCGCGTGAATTGGTTTATAGTGATAGTTGACTCAAAAACTACTACTCTGTTTTCTCCTCCCCCAACTGGGTCTGGCGAAACGACAGAGTCAAGAAGATCGGAGGAGGCGAGGGTGCAGTTGGTCGGCATGGTAAAAACCCCAGTCAAAGCGAGTCACCACACCCCCTGGCCCATCACGGTGAAATAACCAGGAATTTACGCAACGAGGAAGGGAGTAGTTAGGACTCCAACCAAGTTGGAGTGCCATAAAAGTCACATGAAGAAGGAGGCAGTGCAACCTAACTCCCAGAACTCCGAAGAGAGTCGAGTCCTCCCCAAAGTAGACAGAGTTCCAAGCCACAACTTTTACAAAACCGACTGAGTAACTTAATCAGTGAGCGCCCATCTGGCATGATTGATATTCCCGATCGCAACCGACGGAACGCGGACCAGTAGCTCAATGGCGCAGTGTCAACCTCCATGACCAAATATCCCGGGTTCGAATCCCAAGTGATCCACACTTAGGGTTGGGTATGACTGGCTGATGACGTCCAATAAGCCAGACATGGCTATTCCTGTTCCTCCCCGTCTTTGTCGGTATCCTGTCATTTACTTCTAATACAAGTCACTGTGCGACTGACTGAGAGGGTTCTAGTATGAGCCCGATGGCACAACGGAACAAGCACGTTCAGTAAACTGATCAGTGAGTGCCCATCTGTCATTATGCATATATGTGGACTTGTTTTCTGTTTACTACACCAAAGACGTCTGTTTAATAGTTTGGTGCCGTTGTAAATCAGAAAACTGCGTCGACTGCGAGCGGACGAGACGTACAGGTCTCGCGTTGACGATCTGTTAGCATTTGTAAGACACTGCGCCCAATCCAGCCTTGATTTCTCTTGACTCTCTCATGATGCCGTACCCAGGTAAATGAGGGAGGAGAGAGTGTGGTAGATACTGTGCAGGCCTACTGTCACTATGCATCAATTCACGACCAAGTCATTGTCAATATATCCACCGAGCTGTGGGACAAACGGTGGATATCGTTCGTGGAAATCGACATTTGCCCTCTTACTGTTGTGATTTATGAGCTCTGCAGTGGGCTCTGACCAGTGAAATCTTGAGATGTGTGACCACGGTCACCAGGCGATCCGCATGGACTTTATGGGGAATAAGACAGTCGACATCTTCGCCTCGAGAAATATCCAAATATTTCTATCAATTTTCTTCTGTTAATGTCATTTTATCTGCATATTTGATCACACGAACCGGCCTAAGGGGCTTCCACGTATTAAGTTCTCTGGCTTTAAAAGAATATTCAGGTTTTCACCATGTATTTTCCTTTTAGATTAAATGCGAATTTGCTAGCGCAATTTTACTCTCTATGTGTATTTTCTGCTTAAACTCAGATGAATGTCGATCATTTTTTGCCGAAAATTATGGGCGATGCACTATGATCGGATACTGATTGGTCTAACACCTGTGTCTAGACACTGAACCAGTGTGCCTTCACACAGTGAAAGAGAGGGTGAAATGCACTTATTTCAAGAGTGGTTCTTCAATTAGTGGACGTAGTGTCTTCTGACCTTTTGAAAGTCCTTTATCACTTACCGCCAAAGCATGAAAGAGAAAGGGAGCGTCGTGTATTTGCCCGCCGCAGAAACTGAACTAGATTCCTCTTATCATTGTGCTGCGATGGAGGATAGAAATAGTGTCATCCGGAGATGGGTTGCTGTATTAATGATGAGTTCACATTGTGTGCTGATAGTGCGTACTGCGTTAATGATTAGCCCTGTCAGGACTGGTGACCCCACCTGTCTATTATTCTTTAACACTTGGTCAGTTCATGCCATAGCGTAGTCTACAAGGTAAAATTCAGCGTTCTGACTGATGACAACTATGATGTAAATTAAATTCCCCACAAGGACACCTTTCGTATTCGACGATATCTAAAGTTTCGAGTATCCTTGGAGGTCGTGTCGGCCCCCACGGGCGATGCCTCCACATAATATCTTTCATATGCTGAGGTGGCTGCCTTTAAACACGGAGCCGGTTCGTAATGATTTCCGTCGGTGACACTTTGTGCACTGACAACCAAGCCCATCCGCGCAGATACTTTTCCTACACAGCCTCATTGGCTTGCGGAATGCACACGCCAGGAATGTTGGCAGTAGACCTTTGTTGCGAGTAGAGGTTCTTCTTGACAATAGTTTATCACGTCAAGCATTTCTTTGGTTTTCCTAATTCTGCTAATACACAGTAGCTCTTTATTATGAGCACGCCTTTTACAGCGCTTGGATGTCTGGATATAGCATTCCCTGAATATAGAACATTAATCACATTATTGTTACACGGCGAAATTTCTACTTTTATATTCTTTTCCCACTTGGCATTGCCTACCGTTAGTTTGCCACAAAAATTAACTATTATGCCATTTTGCTTAGGTCTATCTGTTTACATAGTTATACTTACCTAACTTGGCTGACTACACCACCTGCGTGTTTTTCTTCGTATTCCTTCATTGCACTGAGCAGTTTAGCTGTGCACTGTTGGGGTCCTCGATTGTCTGCGAAATTTGATTTTTATTGGCTACTCTGTCGCCCTGACCCCTGACTTGGACGTCATTGTTGTATCCTCGTTATTTCAGGTCGAATTCGGTGTTATGGTTATCAATATCAATTAAAATCCCACATAATTTTAGCATCAAATGCATTTGAAAGATGGAGCTCTGGAGTGGATACTCGGAGAATAAATACATTCTGTCATACTGTTTGCGGTTGTGTCATTTAGTCATATACTCATGGCCTGTATATTCCAAAGACGTGCTGAAGATTTAGGTTTCGGTCTCCAAGTGGGCTCCCATCAGAACACTAATAAGAGGCTTATGCAATCGTCATCATTAATCAGTATGCCTTTAAGCTCCGATTATAATGCCTCTGGACAAAGTCTGTATGACATTACAACATTATGTTTCTGCAGTTTTGTGTTTGACATTCGCTCCTAAAAATGGATACAGGGCCCCAAGAAAATCTAAATCGAAATTGGTATGCCAGACAAGCCCTTTGCAAGATACGTTTGATTGCGTTTTGGACACGGTTGCGCATGATGGCTGACTGTTGTTAGGTCTGATCATGGAAACACAATGAGCTCAGAAATATATCCCGGCGACTTTAAGGCCTATATAACATTCAACGTGCATGCGAAGAAGGCGTCGATCAACAGAATCGTAAAGGCCATGGGGAGCATTTCAAAAGACTTATTGACCAACACATTTTAAGAGGCAGGCATATTCGACAAAAATAAAATAAGTACTACTGTTTCAAATTTAGTTCCAAATACGCATTAGTCAGGGTTAGATATTTTAAATAACCAATAACCGAAGACCAACACCTATGGGCTGCAGATACTCGGTAAGTATTGTAGAAATGCATTTCCGACTAGACTCCCAGCGCTTCCGATTGTTTGAATTTGCCAATCAGTGCTTGCCTCACTGTTATTATCACTATGGTAAATGAAACTCATATTTAGATCTGGAAACCGTAGGTCAGTAAAATGAAGCTGATCGGGAAGAAAATCCGTTTGAGAGACGTATTTAATTGTTCCCACGGCCGTCGGGTTTTCCACAGTAAACTCCAATGTATCCAGAATTCTTGTTGACATGCCATGTCTCATTAGCTGCCGAAGTTTCTATATTAAATAGAGTTAGACGGTAGATTTCCCGACAAACACACCTGAACATTCAAAACTAGCAAAGAACATTTCGGTCCTACCAAGTGACTGATCCTCAGATCAATTTTGCTGAACTCAATTTGACAGTGCAAGTTTAAAACGTCCTCCTCTCTGAAGATTTCGGCGAATGAGCAAATTCCTGTTGTAATGTTGCCTTTCACAGACAGATCAAGTTTTGTTATCGTTCCATCATGAAGCCGGAAATAATGCATTATATTGGGCCGTTTAAGCAGCTGTTTCTCCACAAACCGCGGTAATGAAGCCAGGGAGTTGACCGTCGGACATTTTTCTGGTGGCACTACCTTTGCTGCAGAGTTTTGGCAATTCAAAAAGGAAATATCAGATTAATGCTATATGCATTGCCGGTTCGTCATCATAAAAACAGTTCATTCTCCAAGGAACACACGACACAAGTTCACTATCTGTATGACACTTCTGTGGCAATACTCAAACTTGATTGCGCCTGTACTTGGCAGTTTATAAATCCACTTAACGTTAGAAAATCATCACCAAGTACATAAATAAAACAGGTAAGGTATTTCAATGTACGGTTGCCCCATGTGAATGCGATTTATATTCTAGGACTACTGACTTATATTTTGCCCCGGGCATTTCTATTGGTATGCCTTTAATCTGTAAATTCCTTACTGCGACTCAAACTAAGGATGTATACGCTTGTGTACTGCGTACAATGAAATTCGGGTAAACCAAATGAACATAAGTAATTATGCCCATGGTATTCAAACTAAGACTGAGAGGGTTGGTGTCAGAGAGCGTACTTCAGGTTTGCATATTTGTTTCCGATCAAATTAACCAGATTCTTCTGAATCACTCTCATCAAATGCAGCCAATGCTCTTGAAACTTACCTCCTTCGCGTCACACATTGGTGGTGCCGATTATGTTTAACACGAATTCCGATGTAAGTAGTGTTTTGCTATTAATAGTTGTCATACATTAACGGTCTGTTTGTCTGATATGCAGAAAGGCGTTCATAAAAACAGAGCAAAGTAATGTAGCAAACGCTGGTATGAGCAGACTATGTCGAAAATGGTAAATACCTTGAAAGAAGAAACAGGCTTCGGATATAGACAGCAACAATACACTGATAGTCAAAACCCGGAGCATCAGACGGTGGTTATTCGGGAGATGTGGCTGACGAGGGGGTGAACTGTAAGCCTCTGTAATTGAAGAATAGGTGCGCACTGTCCACTTATATATGATGCAATCAAGCGTGCATGCTGTGCGTGCATTCATGTTTTGATGAAGTAGGTCATTGTTCACTATGCTATGACTGCTTAGAAATCTGACCATCAATGAGAAATTTAAATTGGACTACAAATGCTTTTAGTGCAGAATAGAATGGGTGGTAACGGCCTTCTCGGCGGCAACTGCTTGAAAATGCGAAATGCGTGAGGACTGAGAGTGAAGGAGCTGAGAAAATCACAAGTGCACAGCTATTATGGCTGCACGTTCTAAATATCGCGCTGGTCCAAAAACACTAATCCCTCAAAAGACATAGGAGGACGGGCCCAAAAAAACGATAATTATTTGTTTAATATATTATTTAAACTATCTCCTTAAGGATATTATTCTATTTGCGAATACCGTCCATTAGGTGGCACGCGCCGGTTTCGATATTAAAGGGTTGATTTACGAACGCTGTGGATCCACCTTGCATTTATTACCCTTGACATATTCTACATCCGCAGAGCGACCGCATTACTCGGCATTCGGTTTTCTCTTCGCTAGCATACTGTTGGGGAGTTGAGAGACAACGGGTATATACCGAGCAATAGTTCACCAACCTTGATGTAGACTAACATGGCCGATGAGTGACAGCAGTAGTCTCTATGCGGCTTATCCTACGGTAGTATGTCTAAGGACAGGGTCTAACCAATCGCAGTATACGCCCCTAGGTCCACCAATCTTCACCAACGTTTTTTGAGATGAGGAGCGACGGCAGTAGTCGGTATGCAGCTTAATCTATGGCAGCATATTTGCTTAACGATCGCTGTAGATCACGCCTACTATTATCAACATTGAGATAGGCTTCCATTGCTGAAGAGCGACCGTGGCAGTTGGTCTGGGGCTTCCTTTATACTAGCATTCCTTTGCGCAGTTACACAGCGACCACTGCAGACCGAACCATTGCTTATCATCCTTGCAGGAGGATTATGCGGTCGACGAGTGTTAACCGCAGTCCGCATTCGGCTTAATCTGCGATAAGGTACCTTAGCACAGTGGCAAACTGATCGCTGTAGACCTACCCTAGCGTTATCATTCTTGACCAATACTTCCGGAGGTCAGGAGCAACCGCACTTGTTGGTATCCTGCTGTTGGGAGTGCCTACACTCCCAAAAACAAGAGCCAGCCAATCACGGGAGGCCAAGTGCGTTTTCTCTACTGCGCTGTCATCTTAATCGTGGCGCCTCTCCATTGGCTTTTCCTCTCGGGCCTGATCGATCAGCATATTCGAATTATCGACCGGCTCGTCCCGAATATTCTTCCGGAAGGGCATTGGGCCGAACGCCGGCGAAGCACAGTAGGGCGTTATAAATAGGCGTTACTTCCACTTAATTTTGACTTGCGATTTCCTAATACACATTTTCGTGGCCGGTCGCGTACTCCTTCTCTGTCGCGCTGGAATTGGGGACAAGGGTCGAATGCGTATACGCTCCACAGGATTGCAAGTACCAGGCAGGTCATAACACACGCTTAATCTACGGCAGCATACCTCATGTTATGTTAGCGTCCACACCCAAACTTGCATAGTTTAGGATAGTTCCGATACAATCGCTGTAGACCTATAATACTTTTCTTCTCTTGGCATCAAAAGTACTCCGTTGAAGTTCGGCCTCACGCCTAATCCGTCTCTCTTCAATTTCTGCCATTCTCAAAGCCTTGAGAGTTTATTTAAAACTACGATCACTAATAGAAACGTTCTTGCAATTGCCGGACCAAGCATCATTCTTGAACTTTCCTTGTCCTTTAAAGGCATCTGGTTTATCTAGTCCAGTTGGGAAACGATTGATTTAGACCTATCCTATTTTTGCCATCCTTGATATTAGCTTCCACATCTGAAGAGCGAGCGCAGTAGTCGGTACGCGGATTAATCTACGGTAGCATACGTTCGGACACCTGCAATTCGATCGCTGTGGACCGACCCTTTTGCTTATCGATTATGACCATCACTTCCTTAGTTCAGGAACGAACGCAGTTGTAGGTATGCAGCTCAGTCTATGGCACCATACCATTGGAGAGTTGCGAAACGATCGGCGAAGACCAACCCCACGTTAACCAAACTTAACATAAGCTTCCACAGTTGAGGAGCGATCGTGTTAGTCGCTATGCGTCTTATTCTATAATAGCTTACCTTCGCTGTGGACTGACCAGTTGACTTATCAAATATGACCATTATGTCCTTAGGTGAGGAACAACCGCAGTTGTAGGTATGCAGCTCAATCTATGGCGCCATACCATTGGAGAGTTGCGCAGCGATCGCCGTAGACCCACCCTACGTTTACCAACCTTAACCTCCCACCGCTGACAAGCGACCGCGATAGTCGCTATGCGGCTTATTCTATAGTAGCTTACCTTCCGACAGTTGCAACACAATCGCCGTAGAACGAGCATTTCGATTATCACCTTTGACCATTACTTCCAGAGGTCAGGAACTACCACAGGTTTTTCCTCAAGAAGGCGTTGAGAATGGCAGAAATTGAAGAGAGACAGATCAGGCGTGAGGCCGAACTTCAACGTAGTACTTTTGATGACACGAGAAGAAGAGTATTGTAGGTCTACAGCGATTGTATAGGAACTATCCTAAACTATGCACGTTTAGATGTGAATGCTAACATAACATTAGGTGTGCTGTCATAGATTAAGCGGGATACGAACGAGTGCGGTTGCTGCTGACCTCCGGAAGTATTGGTCAAGAAGTATAATGCTAGGGTAGGTCTACAGCGATCAGTTTGCCACTGTGCTAAGGTACGTTATCGCAGATTAAGCCGAATGCGGACTGCGGTTAACACTCGTCGACCGCATAATCCTAACTTTAAATAAACATGGTGCTAAAATGCTGTCAGTAACATATACACTTAACAGTACATCTTTCGTTGACAATGCAGGACCGAAACTCAAGAACATTCAGTTGTAGATGATATCGGTAAAATGAAATGACAGTCATCTGCATTAGCGGTAGGTGTATGCATGGCGTTGGTTTGGCACCACAGAGCTGTTCTGTCCAGACAAGCGGTACTGTCCAAGCAAATATACATATGAAAAGTCAATTGGCTAACATATGTTTTCGGTAAATTCTCATCAGGCCTGTACATTTATAAGGGAAATGATCAGTCTAATTGTCGACAGGGTATAAATGCGTCTCGGGGGCAGGGTTAATCAGACTCCATGCTCCCACGCCGCCTGCATGACGGAGTCAGCGTGTTAAGGACGATGGATTTGGGGTAGGAGGGGGGAAGGAGTTGGAGTGGGATGGGGGAAGTAGAGGGGTTCCGGTTAGATTGTCGGCGCTGTGAGTGCGTGTGATTGCTCTCAGTGCGTCGGCACGGCGTGCGATCACCGTCTGGAGTCGGCCAGGGCAGACATACTGCTTGTGTCAGCGTCTTCTGACAACAGAGTGCTGGGTTCGCTAGTCGAATGGCCACTGCTTCGGATGTGGCTAGCACCCGTTTGCGCATGCCTTTAGAGTATCTTGCCGGTGCCCGGTAGATAACTTTTAAGGCTTCTTTGGCGTCCGCTTGGTGATTCGTATCGATTAGATGTGCGAGAATTGAACTCGAAATCGATCGATGTTCACCTCTACCTAGCCAGGCAGGCATGTGTTCGCGTATTCTCTTTTCCTGACGCCTGGTTGTACGGCCAATATATCCCGCTCCACAGGAGCAGGTGAATGAATAAATACACATGAATCTGGCCTGTAACGGCAGCCGGTCTTTGCTCCGCAACCGTAGTAGGGGGGAATTTGCGAAGAATACGCGCAAGTTCGCCGCGGGGTAGGCACTCGCGAGGGCTGTCCTGAGACGTCGTCTCACTAATTCGCTTGCTGCGTTTCCTAGAAAAGGCAGTCTTAGAAATAAGTCTTATCCGCAGTTTCAACGGCCGGTTTTGTGGCCCACTCTCTAATATTCCGGAGGATGAATCGCTCTGGATAGCCGTTTTCGCGGAGCGTGTTTTGCAGCCGCTGGAGTTCTGCTTCAACAGTTTCAGGAGAGCAGATGCGTCGCACTCTAGCCGCCAGTCTCTGGACTAAATTTCGTTTTAGATTTACGGGAACAAAACTGTGAAAATTAATGTATTGTCCCGTGCAGGTTTTCTTTCTAAATATCTTGCGCTGGATGGATCCATCCTCTTGTCTGTCTAGAAGGACATCGAGGAATGCGATCTCGTTATTCGCCTCGGTCTCTGCGGTAAAACACAGAGATGGGTGCACCCCGTTAAACTTCTGCACTAGGCCTTTGATGTCGGTGGTATGACTCGTAAGGCAAAAGATATCGTCCACATATCGACCGTAGAATTTAAGGTCATTAATGGTATCTTTGAGACTTGTTTGCTCGACCTTGCCCATGAAGACATTTGCGAGAAACGGTCCAAGCGGTGAACCCATTGCCACACCGTCTATTTGCCTGTATAGCTGGCCGTTGAAGAGGAATTGGACCTTCTGTGTGCATCGCGTAAGTAGTTCTTTTAGCGTCTTTGCTTGAACGTCTACGTGGTATCCGCAATTATTACGTCCTCGGGAAGCCCGTTCCAGGCATCGACGAATCGCTGTGAAAAACAGTATCTGCGAACGTCTAGGCGGCATCGGGATCCTCTAAGTTTTAGGGAGTTCCCATGCAGGTTTGTTGTTGTGGCCAGGGTAAAGAAATCGTCGAGGTGTAGAGCACAGTCCCGGTTCCTCAATATCCGATACGCCTGTATGAGATCTCCTCGAATCTGCCTGTACTCAAGAGGAAAGAGTTTAAGTTCACTAAGTCGACAGTTGTAAGGTAAAGTCTTGAGGCCTTTAACAATTTTTGTCGCTCTCCTCTGAACTCTTTCTAGCAACTTATTGTCTTTTTTTAGTCACGGGCGCCACAGTTGGATTCCGTTTTACTTGGGTATTCTTAAGCAATTAATGCCTGTTTTTTACTTGAGTCTCTTTTAAAAGTCTCCTTTCAATACAAGGTATATTGTTTCCCAGTTTTGTTTGACAGTCTGGCAAAATAGTCGTATTTTGTAAAGAAAAACCTTTATAGTGACTCCGTTCCAGACTATCTCTTTCTAGTTTGCGTAGTAAAATAACAGTAGTACTTGCTATTCAGTGCGTGTTTCTGTACGTTAGCAACGTTTTGATCCTTCGAAATCTTATCTTGTCTGTAATGCTCCGCACAGCACGTGCAGAAAGACGAAAGCTTGCGGCCTCCCCACCGTCTCTGGGTGCTAGAATCGTGACCGAAGACATAGCAGGTGCCAGCATATGTTCTTCGCCTTCTGCAGATATGGTTTAGTCACAAATCCCTTTAGTGCATGTAGAACCTCTTGACCCTTCAATCGTCCACAAATACGTCTCTGCTAGTCGTAGCAGGCCATCAGCCGACGAAAAATTCGATCAGTTGATATATGGCGACATAATCAATACTTCTGAAAAAGTAATTGAAAAAGCGTTCAAACTTATTGGGGTAATAAGTTCTGAAACTGAGGAGAGAATTAAACGTAAGCATAATTTTGTACTGCGAAACATTCCGAGCCACTTATCTGCTATGGAGGGAGCGCATTTGTTCCTACAAAGTTGTGGGTTGAGTTTCAGTGTCGCACAAGCTAAACGACTGCACTCGCTTAGCCGTAATGCGCCGATACCAGTTACCCTTTTTTTCATGATAGAAGTCGATTTTATTTTGTCGAGGAGGGAGGTAACTGGAGAATTCTACCTTAAATGGCGCTGCGTCGTTTCGCCAGACCTCACACCACTGCAGCGAAGACTGAATAAATTAAAGTCGGCAAAAACCAACACCAGGATAATGACACCTACTGTCAGTTTGAATAAGTCCTCTACAACACCATCTGCGGCCTCTGCACGTCACGGCATAGTCAATTTCGTAGGGAATTCGACTATTCTTAATGCTGAGATCTTTAAACACCCCATCACGCCTGGTATAAACACGCCTCTATCCACTCCCCCAGCAACCCCTAGTAAGCTTAAGCATGTGCCTAAGTCAAAGGCAAATCCAATTGCTGTCTCAGCCACTCGGACACCCGATAAATTCAGCACCATTACAAAATCTTTTCCTCCACAATCGGCTAACAGTGCCTCAAATACCCCGACTTAACACGTAGCGTGTTCCCAACTGCCCCCAGCCCTAATATCGAGGCAGTTAGGCCGAATGTGCCGATTTTCCCGCCGTTTAATAGAACTCTTGATCCAATGGAAGCAATGCATCCCTCACCCCTAACTTGTTTCCTCCACGGCCGTGTAACCAATGTATTCCTCATGCTAGTGTCCATACTGGATCAGTTAACTCATCCGATCCTCAATTTCGTTCCGGCGGGAATGCGCTGCAGTATCTGGCCCGCGGATTTCCTGCTGAAAATGAGTTAGCTAACAATGCTTACCAGTTTACCTGCCCGTCATTTCCTCCCCCAAGTCCTACCCCGTTTTATCCACGTCAGAATCTTTTGATGCCACAAAATTTGTTTGCAGAACCGGATGGTTACATCCGAACCGTTTGCTCCGTGGGCAGCCAAGCACTGGACGACGTACTCCACCTCCCTCACAAACAAACAGCCTTTCCCTTCAAACTTTTTGTATTAAGTGCCAGATCCTTGCTTAATAAGATACCTTTGCTTCAGATTCTGGTGTTCGTCCATTGTCCGGATATTGTTTTATTAACTGAGACATGGACATCAGCCTCAGTAGCTGACTCCGAACTCTCTCTTCTAGGCTACAATTGCATTCGAAATGATCGCCGAGACAGCCGTGGTGGGGACAGCTGCGTCTACTTTAAGCAAACAATTACATTTTTGCCGCTGGACCTCCCGCATTTTTCCGCAGTAGAAGGCAGCTGCTGGCTCCAGGTTGCACTAAAAAATAAGTTCTCCTTACTCGTTGGCTGCGTCTATCGCCCTCCCAACGCCAACGAAAAATTTCATCGTTTACTCTCACCGGCATTTCATGCTGAGGCCGACTCAAGCTTTAAGTATCAATTGGTTGCGGGTGACTTTAATCTCCCGAGGTCTGCTGGTCTCCGCCTTCAGGCCCCAGAAGGTTCTAAGACTTTCTTGAGGCTCTGGTTGTTGGGATGTGGACTCATGTTGTCGATTTTCCCATCCGAGGATCAAGCATGCCTGACCTGATTTTCTGTAGAGGCTGCATACCTTCGTCATTGTCATCTCTTGGCCCACTCAGGAGCTCAGACCATGACATAGTTGTTTCAAAGTTGGAATTCGAGGCTGACAAAACGTTGTCCCCAAACTATAAATTTTTCCGCGATTCTCGATCAAATCGCTCAACCGAATTATTAACACGCCTTAATTCCTACGACTGGACTGATTTCTTCCTTAGTTCGGATGTAAATGTTTGTACTGCAAAACTGTACGAAATTTTGGATCCGCTTATTTCTCGTTTTGTCCCCAGTAAGAAAATTATTCATGTTGGGGATGAGGTTTCCTACGCTCACACTTTCGTCGCAGATTGCGCAGACTTTATCGTCGATTCCATCTTCAGAACGATGTTTCTGTTCTGCCCTTGATTTGTGATATTTTGAGTGAGCTAAGAGACTGTCTGAAGAAAAACAGCTAAACGAAGAGGTCCAGTTTAGCGAATACCATTCAATAAATGTCTCGAAACTTTTCTCTGGAAAAATACGAACTCACAGAAAGACACAGCATCCCATCCTCCGAGACGCTCTCGGAAATCCCATAGTTGATGCCCAGTTAATCGCTGATGGTTTCATTGATCTCCTGTCCAAAACGTTTATTGAAGACTCGGCCACTCCGCTTTCTACCATCCAGGCACTGACTGGGGCAGTCCTAGAAAGTATAAATTTCACTCTGTGGGATGTGACTGTTACGATTCGGCGTTTTCGTCAATCTTACAGTCTAGGCCCTGATGGTATCCCTGTAAGCATTCTAAAAGCCGATGCAAATACGATTTTCCCATCCCTCTTATGCAATATATTTAATCTCGCCCTTGAAAGTGAAACTTCTCCTACCCTGTCTAAGGAATCACACATTTTGCCCATTCCTAAGCACAGCAAATCTACATCATTTGATGACTTTCGGCCAATAAACACACTCCCCGCAGTTTCGAAGATCTTAGAGACATTGATCAGCGATAAGATAATGTGTCAATTAACAGAGAGTAATCTACTGAGTGTTGCTCAGCATGGATTCCTCAAAGCTCGGTCTTGTGACACCTGTGTACTCTCTTTCTTTGACTATGTTCTCCAATATAGGGACAATGGTTTTGCTCTTTACACAGTATATTTCGATTTCACTAAGGCTTTTGATCGTGTTGACCATGCTCTTCTTCTCTTGAAATTGTCCTCTTTCGGAATAAGTGGCAAACTTTTAAATTTTATAACCTCTTACCTGTGCACTCGTACACAACGAGTTAAGATTTCCAATACCATCTCCAACCCCACACGTGTGAGGAGTGGAGTCATTCAGGGTAGTGTACACGGCCCGCTTTTATTTTGCCTTTTCGTTACTGATGTGCCCGATCTATTTCAGAATGGCAAGCCTTTCATGTATGCCGATGATCTTAAAGTTGCATATCGATATAAGCCGGCAGATCATGACATCGTGCTTGAGCTCCTAAAGAGCGATGTAAAGGCTTTCGCCCAGAGGTGCCGCACATGGCGCCCTTCTCTTTCTTGACACAAATGCTCAGTCATGGTAGTTGACGACGACCGCCAACCTCAACTACGTATTGAAGGTCATGCCATAAATGTGTCTGGGGTTATTAAGGATCTGGGCGTATCATACATCAAGAGTCTCAATCTCTCGGAGCACTGTGCCTTGATAGTCTCCGAAACTTTAAAACTAGGTACATTAGAATGCGCCTTTTCAACATGTACGTTCGACCTGGCCTGTAATACTGTTCGTTTTTATTTAGCCTCATGCATGCTACTGAGCGGAAGAAAATAGAATCCATTCAACACTTTTTTACCAAAAGAGATTTAACCCCGGAACACCGACGTTTGTCTTACCAAGAACGTTGTCGGCTTACAGGCCTTGATCCATTATGGTTCCGTAGATTAAAAAAGGGACTATTTTTGATATTTAAACTCTTATATAATCACACATTTTACCCACTCACCTCTTTAAGACATCATATCCACCCCCGACGTAATAGTCACCGTGAGGTCTTTTTATTTCTTCCACTGGCACGTACTGTTAAATATCGTCGGTTCTTTTCTGTAAATGCAATTGCTATTTGGAATAAACTACCAATGAGTGTGAAAACTCTGCAAAATTATCCTTTATTTAAGAGAACTATTACTCGATTTTTGCATTCAGAAAAGCTCCCACAAATTTTGGGTGCTGAGTCCACTGAACGACTGTACCGTAGCGATGGCGTTTGTGGTCTCTGAACACTATGGCCGGTCTCACCAGGGACAATTTCTTTGCCGTGTTTAATTTCCGAGGAAATTAATGCGCGAACTTGGGGTAAATCTTTCGAAACGGGCCTTTTCAGGCACGCTCCAAATTTTGATGTGAATATTTGAGCTGAAATCCATCAGCTACTGTGGAATAACCGCTTAATATTCACAAACCGCCAACAGGCAGCCAGTAGTATAGAAGTGTGCAATGAATTACCGTACTAACAACACAGGTATTAGTTGAAAGCCCAGACACGCGTGTTTCGCCGATCTTATGCCGCTGCCTGACGCAGCTGCGAGGGGTACGCCTCGTCAGTGGGTCCCCTAGCTTTCCCCGTGTGTTTTCTGGTATATGAACTCCAGTTTCAACTTGCCTTGTTTAATTTCATATACCAGAAAACGCACGGGGAAAGCTGGGGGACCCACTGATGAGGCGAACCCCTCGCAGCTGCGTCAGGCAGCGGCATAAGTTCGGCGAAACACGCGTGTCTGGGCTTTTAACTAATACCTGTGTTGTTAGTACGGTAAGTCATTGCACAATTTCTTTGGCCAACAGCGACAGCTGTTCTCCGGCGTTTCTGGTTGGACTAACCCTAACTTCATGAAAGAAATTGGCGACTGATAATATCCGATACTGTGCAACCCCTCCCTTCTTGACGGTCGAAAGTTTGTTGCCAGCAGTTTTTTTCTCCTGAACCTAAAAACCACCATCAACTATATTTTTATTCCCTTTCCACAGGAGTTTTCTTCGCTGCTGACCGGATTTGTGTTTAACGCTTCCTTGACAATGCCTGTAAATTGGCATTAAATAAAAATAATAATTATTATTATTATTGATAAAAAGCGTGAAAATTCTTCACCTCTGTATAACATAAATGACTCCTTGAAGGGAATATAATGAATCTGGTCTACCACAAGCATTTCTGCAAAGTCTACCGGCATACGCAATAACGCTGAAACTACTATCGCAAACTACTTAACTTGAATCCTTTTTAAGGCATCTCAACTCTTCTTAAATAACTGGTATCCGAAATTGAAATTAAGGGGGTTCAATACACGCACATTCCGACGTTTCGACCGTCACTCTCGATGACATCCACAGCTGACCCACGCCATAGGCCCAGTAGTGTCGAGTGTCTATGAATTGCGCAGTATTTTCCGCCTTCCCTTCTTCACCACCCACACTGATCCCATACAAGACAGTAGCCAAGTCAACGAAGGTGAAACCTGGATTTGTGTAGCAGTGTCTACTAAATTACCACCCCGATATCTGTAACCTCAACGAATTCCGTTATTATAGTACTACTTGCTATATTTCAGTAACATTTTAAATTGAATTTCTTATTGTCCCAACCCATCGCCTGCGCTTACTGACATGCACATTTGCAAACTTTGTCACCGGATATATTATTTATTTCGCTGCACTCGAAACGACCGCTCTACAACTGCTCGTACCACTAAAATTGGAGACAGTTTGTTTGTCTGTACAGACCGGACGCTTTTCCGATTATTTGTTCCTTTATGATACCTTTTCGCGTTCTTGAGATTTTGCAGTTGCTTGTAAACAAACAGGGAGTTCACAGATGAAGACCTACATTTCCCTCAACAAACTGAACTGAACTGAAAAAGCGCTGGCTGACTGAGGTAAACTGTCTATCTTTGTGTGCGACACACGATCAGGCGCTCACCGCATGAATCAGACATCCGAAAAGCGCGACATGCGCCTAGCATGAGAACAAGTGTTCACAAATGACTCTTTAAGAAAGAATACATAAATTTCGACCCGTCAGTAACCAGAGGATCATATCTTAGCGTGTCCGGTTATGTTTTAGAGCGTTAAAATTATGTTAGGTAAGATGGTCTGATGCACGATGATTATGCCTTCGCGTGCGTCAACTTCACGTCTTCTTTCCTCCCCCAAGCACCAATGACTTGTCTTTTCTGGCAGAGAGAATCAAGCAGCTAGACGACCCCGACAGACGATGTGCTGAATGAAAGATACAGAGGAAATAGAGAGTGGTTTCGATGCTGGGGACTCGAATCCCAAGGCACCTCTGCGCATTCCTCACTATAATGGAGCTGGTCTGTTTGAATCTATCCAAGGGGGCTAACAGTCACGCCTGGGAATGCCGCAAACTGACGGGATATCTCGATCCCTCTCAGAAGTGAGATTCAAGCACGTTGGATGCGTTGAAATGTGACCTCATGTGGCCCTACCACGAACGTGTCATCTGAGCCATCATGTTCGTGTTAATCGGGCACATTGCCTGTGGCACGATCATACGGACTACTTTACCACATCATATGCCCACATCCGGTCCACTTGACTTTGTTTTGCAACTGGATACGGGGGAGTGGCGGAGGGGAGTGTGCGGTAGATGGTGGAGGGATCTGTTCTCATTATAAATTAGTTCACGAGCAAGTCACTGTTGAGCGCACACCAAGCTGAGAAATGCAAGGTATACGTTGTTGTTCGTGACGGCCAAAAAGATGTTTGTATGTTTTGGATTAGGTTCATGCTACACCCGACTTAATGAAACATTAATTCTCATTACCTATTTAGCTGAAAAGGCAAGTTGAATGAACTTTTCTTTTTTAATTGCACATCGGGCAGCCCAGCAAATTGAAATTGGCAGGAAATCCGCAAATCAGCATTTTGAAACACGTAATAACACATCAAGTTTGTAAACAGCTACCATACTGTATATTAAACTAATTACTGTGACATCTTCGCGTCGATAAATATCCAAACATTGTTATAAATGTTCTTCTGCTAATGTAATTTTATCTGCATATTTGATCACATGAAGAGGCTTCTGGTGCTTCCATGAATTAAGTTCTCTGGCTTTAGATGAATATTCAGGTTTTCACTATGTATCTTCCCCTTAGGTTAAATGCGAATTTGCTAGCGCAATTTTACTCCCCTTGTGTATTTTCTGCTTAAACGCAGATGAATGTTACTCACTTTTTGACTCAAATCTTGGTCGATGCACTATGACAGTGTTCTGGTTGGTCTAACACCCGTGTCTAGACACCGAACCAATGTGTCTTCACACAGCGAGAGAGAGGGTGAAATGCACTTATTTCAATACAAGTTCTGCAATTAGTCGTCGTGGTGTTTTCTGACCTTTTGAAAGTCCTTTAGCACTTACCGTCAAAGCATGAAAGAGAAAGGGAGGTTCGTGTATTTGCCCGCCGCAGAAACTGAACTAGATTCCTCTTATCATTGTGCTGCGATGGAGGATAGAAATAGTGTCATCATGAGATGGGTTGCTGTATTAATGATGAGTTCACATTGTGTGCTGATAGTGCGTACTGCGT
>CACRXP010000062.1:742636-761087 GCA_902702965.1 Spirometra erinaceieuropaei
TATTTATCAAGGGGATTTCATGCCTGTTCCTTGTAGTTCGTCGGAGGTAGCTGTAGAGCAATTTTGGGTTCTGCGTTGCTTTTTGTGTGTGGCCGTTGGAACTGAATATTATGACCAGATGTCAACATATCGATAATATTTGTACACAAGCGTACAATCGCCTTGCCATATGTTATGCACATTTAACTGGCAGAAAATGTGTTTCATTAACCATTCACTTCTGCATGATGCAGCGAGCGGTTGTTTTGTCTAAGAAAGGCTCGCTTCATTTCTCCGGTTTGGTCGTAGCTTGAGATATCAGGGAAATATATTCGGCTTCAGTTGAAAGGGCGATGTATTATATTCGTATTATAGGACATTGAACGCTCTATTGGAAGGCGCTGGACCCCCTCTTTTTTATAAAGAACTCGTTATTGGATTATATTCGGGCACTCCAAACATATTTTTCAAATAGCCCATTGGCAGCGGGCTTACGGATGCCGATTCTAGAGGATTGTGTGGGATATGTATCTATTTTACAACGATAGAGGCGCAAGGTTCTTTTTCCTGTGGTGCAGATTTACACAGAATACAGTTAGGAAAGCGTGACGGCAGATGTTATACGGGTTTGGGTTGAGTAATACAAATACTGGTGATTTCGTTTAAAGCAACTCCTATCGGAGAATACTCGGCCATCCACAATAGCAGCATAACATCGACATTGCTGTGCATACTAGCATTAATTATCGCAGCAGCCGTGGGTCACCCTCGTATCCATACCACCCTTGCCATCGCTTCAGTCAATGCACCCCTCCACTCCAATGGACATCGCTATGAATGTTCAGAAATCTGACCATTAATAAGCAATTTTAATTGGACTGAAAATGTTTTGAGTTTAGAAAAGAATGGCGGTGCTCATTGATGGTCAGATTTCTGAACATTCATAGCAGTGTCCACCGGAGTGTGAAAACCAACATACCTCATAAAAAAATGAATGCACGCACATCATGCACGCTTGATTGCATCCGATAAAAGTGGGCCGTGCGCGTCTAGTCTTCCATTAAAGAGGGTTATATTCCATTCCCTGGTCAGTCACATCTCCCGGATAAGACCGTCTAATGCTCCGGGTTCTGACTATCAGTGTATTGTTGCTGTCTACATCCGAAGCCTGTTTCTTCTTTCAAGGTATTTATCATTTTCGACATAGTCTGCCCATACCAGCGTTCGCTACATTACTATGTTACTATAAGCGCCTTTCTGCATGTCAAACAAACATTTCAAACAGAGCGTTAACGTAAGACAACTATTAAGAAGCAAAACACTACTTACTTCGGAATTCCTGTTAAACATATTCGGCACCACACATGTATGACGCGAAGGAAGTAATGTTCAAGAGCATTGGCTGTATTTGACGAGAGTCATTCATGATTATCTGGTTAATTTGATCGGAAACAAATACGCAAACCTGAAGTACACTCTCTGACACCAACTATTTCAGTTTTAGTTTGAATACCATGGTCATAATTACTCATGAAGAAGGAGACACGATCGCCGGGACCAGAGCTTTATTAGCCTGACGTTTAGGATTCCTACTCGAATCCATCATCAGAGACAAAAAAGCAGAAATGTGTTTCATACAAGCCACCGGTTAACATGGATTTGGCGAGACGAGTAGTATTTTAGCACGGCAGAAGGATGATCCGAGTGCTCCTCCAAGATTGCCACGCGAGACTTCGTAAGTACCGTCAAAGGATTGACCAAGAAAAGACCAGATGCTGTGAGTTCATGGGTGAGATCGGTACGAATCTGCTCCTGCGGAGGATATCTGAACAAGCCCGCGAACAGAGCATGATACGCGACGCAGCACTGGAGAACAAATTTCTAAATCTGCCCAATCCAACGTCGCCCAGAAACGACAAACAGGTGCACAACCTGTCATCAAAGGAGCTGACGAAGGATCAGATGCAGGTTTTACGGCACGTAGCTTCATTTAACACGGCTGACGCCAAACCTGTTAACATGATTGCAGCAGTGACCCGTTTCTGCTTTTTTGTCTCTGATGATGGATTCGAGCAGGAATCCTAAACGTCAGGCTAGTAAAGCTCTTGTGCCGGCGATCGTGTCTCCTTCTTCAAGACTACTTCCTGGGACTCGTCTCTTCACTTCTATTGATGATTACTCATGTTTCTTTGATTTACCCGAATTTCATTGTACGCAATACAAATGCGTGTACATTCATAATTGGAGCCACAATGCGCAAAACGGAATTCACTGACTAAAGGCATACCCGTACAGATGCCCAGGTCAAAATACAAGTGCGTAGTCTATAAGTTCCTAAGATTTTAATTGCATTCTCTTTAGGCAACTGCATACTGAAATATCTTACCTGCTTATTTACGTACTTGGTAATTATTTTCTAACGTAAAGTGGATTTATCAGCTGAGAAGTACAGGCGCAATCAGGTTTGATAAAGATCACATATGTGGCATACGGATAATGAGCTTGTGTCGCGTGCTCTTTAGGAGAAATTACTGTTTTTTTTAATGATCAACAGGCAATGCATATAGCATTAATCTGCTAATTTCTTTGAATTGCATACCTCTGCAGCAAATGTGGTGGTGTCCGACGATTAACTCTATTGTTTCACTGCCGCTGTTTTTGGAGAAACTGCTACTTATGCGGCCCAGTATGATGCATTATCTCCGGCTTCGTGATGGAACGATAGCATAATCTGTCAGTGAAAGGCAACGTTACAACAGGAATTTGCACATTCGCCGAAATCTTCAGAGAGGATGACGTTTTTGAACTTGCACTGTCAAATTGAGTTCAGGAGAATTAATCTTATGATCAGTCACTTGGTAGAACCGAAATGTTCTTTGCTAGTTTTGAATGTTCAGGTGTGTTTGTCGGAAAAATACTGTCTAAACTCTTTTCAATATAGAAACTTCGGCACTTTATGCGGCAGGGAATTTCACCAAGAATTTTGGACGCATTGGAGTTTACTGTGGAAAACCTGACGGCCGTGGGAACAATTAAATACGTCTCTCGAACGGGTTTTCTTCCCGACCAGTTTCACTTTACTGACCTACGGTTTCCAGACCTAAATTAGAGTTTCATATACCATACTGGTAATAACAGTGAGGCAAGTACTGATTGGCAAATTCAAACCGTCGGAAACGCTGGAAATCTAATCGGATATCCATTCCTACGATACTTACCGATTAACTGCAACACATAATTGTTGGTCTTCGGCTATTGGTTATCAGCAATTTCTAATCCCAACTGATGCGTATTTGGAATTAAATTTGAAACAGTAGTACTCATTTTATTTTTGTCGAATATGCCTGCCTGTTAAAATGTGTTGGTCAATAAGTCTTGTGACATGCTCTCCATGGCCTTTACGGTTCTGTAGATCGACGCCTTCTTCGCATGCACGTTGAATGTTATATAGGCCTTAATGTGGCCGGGATAGATTTCTGAGCTCATTGTGTTTCCATGATCAGACCTAACATCAGTCAGCCATAATGCGCAACCGTGTCCAAAACGCAATCAAGCGTATCTCGCAAAGGGCTTGTCTGGCATACCAATTTCCATTTAGCTTTTCTTGGGGCCCTGTATCCATTTTTAGGAGCGAATGTCAATCACAAAACTGCAGAAACATAATGTTGTAATGTCATGCAGACTTTGTCCAGAGGCATTATAATCGGAGTTTAATGGGGTACTGATTAATGATGACGATTGCATAAGCATCTTATTAGTGTTCTGATGGGAGCCCACTTGGAGACCGACACCTAAATCTTCAGCACACCTTTGGAATATACAGGCTATGAGTATATGAATAAACGACACAACCGCAAACAGTATGACAGAATGTATTTATTCTCCGAGTATCCACTCCAGAGCTCCATCTTTCAAATTCATTTGATGCTAAAATTATGTGGGATGCACACATGGCAAAATGCTAGCCTGCAAAAAACTGATCCGGCTATCGACTTCCAGTGTCTTTACAAAGGGAAGTAAATCACACGAACCGGATGTACACGAGATGCGCTTCCACAGCCGTGTATTAGGAATTAAGACCCTTTTTCAACCTCTGCACGGCAGATGAGTGTGTTCGTTCAGAATACATCATCGGTCTGCAAAATCATGCTACATATTAACCGCTGCTTTGAATACACAGTCGATCGCATGATCAAATGCAGTATCAGATTAAGTCTATGCACAAATAAAATGACAGTGTTTATGAGATGTCGTAACTGTGTTCTCGGACACGGCTGATCAGGTCTTCCTAATATGACGGCTCCTCGGAACTAACATTTGTGCCCCTAACGGGGAGGTGTATTTTGCTTCCAAATGGTTCATTGGCCACTTTGTATTTTTGGGCACAAACCCGACTGTGAAAGTGCATTTGTCTTTTCCGGTCTGTGCGCTGAAATAGGTCCCCGTTAGTACTATACTGCAGTGAACAGGCTGCAAAATATTGGAGAAAGTCGAAGTCTTTGGGGGAAATTTTTCTGAAACAAAAGGTCAGAGGTTTGAGGCAAAGCTTTATTCCAATGTGCCTCCCATTGCCATTCGACGAGAAATAAGAGATTTCAGACGGACAAACGGCTAGATCGCAGTTAATGGTCAGGCCCCGTATTACAGGTGGCTGAGGGGTTTGTTTACTGGGACCCATTTGGCTTCCGCTTTACGTCTGAGGTAAGGAATACGGTAGGGGTTAATGGTTTCCGATTTTCGGGCTATGGTTATGCCTTTAGGCTTTGGTTTTCGGGTTGCGATTAGGGTTTGAGCGTATGATTAGGTTTCAGTATTACGGTTAGGTTTTCCAGTTACGGCTATGTCTAAGGGCTACGGTTACGTTTACGATTTCGGTTAAGGTTAGGTTTGCCGTTAATGCTAACGGTAAACGTTTAAGGTTGAGGATATGGTTAGGGTAGGATTGCTGTTTAGCTCGCCGTCCGCTTTCCCATTCCTGGTTACCAACTGCGATCTAACCAGACAAAGTGGCGCGTGCAGTTGCATTAAATTATTTACATCTGGATTATTCCAATTAGCAGAAAATGGAATTTGGAATGGGATTTCGAATGTCTGTGATACGTCAAAAACTGTGTCATGAAGCCCAAAATAACGAGAATTATTCGTTTAAGATGTTATTTAAGATGGCAACCTAAGGACATTATTCTACTTGAAAATACCCTCCATTAGGTAGCACGCGCCGGTTTTGCTAGAAAACTGGGTTGATTTATGAACGTCCTTTTTTTTGGCGCGTTGTTATGATGAAACAGGCAGTACTCCGATCACCATAATCCCGATTGTTTCTCCTCACTGCCTCACACATTCGCCTCAGTACTGGCAGATAATAATGCTGGTTCACTGTGGTGTCATAGCGAGCAAATTCAACGTCCACAACTACTCTAATGTCGGAAAACATATAAGGATGTAGAGGAAACATAATTTAATGTTGGTGCGTTGTTCGCTGAAATTTGGTATTGCAAAATCGCTGAGGGCGTTATGGAGGGGATTAATTAAACGATCACTAGTAGACGTGTCTAACGGGGTTGGGCAGCACTACCAACACACTTTACTACAGAAAATAATTTCCGTTGTTTACTGGGTACCCCCTGGAATCACTGTATGCAAGACACCAGCAATTCTTAAATCGTCAGAAGCCGAGGCAGATATTTTGACCGGCATTGCAGTATTATATATGACGTCAGGATTTGTCTGCGCTTGCTAGAATCAGATTTTGACTTATTGACGTTCACTCCGATTAACGGCTGCCTTTGAATATTTAATGCCGTAAACGGTTCGGTTTCAGCTCTTTAGACTCACGTTACTTCCTTGCTAATGTTCACAATATTGGTCAATATGCAACAAGTAAACAAGCGAGTCCACTCGGCAAATTAGCATTTTTAATCAAAGTTTAAACTCTCCATTTCGTTCGACTAAGGTCCTTAGTCCATTAAAGGTCAAAGTAAATCAACAACCAATATTTTGAATTTCCCATACCATGTCCCTTCTTCGAGTATAAGATTAGAATAAGACGTCATTATCTACCGAATAAACAAAAGAATTAATACTTTTATGCATTTTTTCCATGAAATATAATTGAAATTTTAGGGGCATCGAAAATAAATGTGAAAAATTTGTGCTACTTCTGTAGTCATTTTTTACAGAGTGTAGTTTTTGCATGCAGTCGGAAGGAAGTTCATTCGAAAACCTGCATCCAGATGTAGCTGAATTATTATAGAATTATTTTGCGGACTGACTAGTTTTACAACGCTACTTATTTCATATATGAAATACTCTTCAAACGTAAACGCCTTTCGGAATTTTGCTCGATATTTCATGAGTTAGACCACCTACTGTATATGTATATCTACAGAGTTGATTAATTTTTATTATTGTTTTTATTCTTATTATTATTTGTTATTATTTATGCTTGTTGTGCTAGTTGCGCTGTTTATAGTCAGATCGTTACCAACTTTCAGACGTAAAATTAGTTTAAACTCTCGTCAGACCTTCCACACTCAAGTTATTTCGACAGACCACTAGAAAACGGTCACACCTTAAATTCTTTCCCGGAGATTTTCCTTTTTACATAATTTAAGAAATCACTACGAACATGTGCGCTGCTGCTCGAAATATGCCTCCATGCGGGGTCGATCTCGCGACCTTCGCAAATTCGTTCAGCAGCCCAGACCACTGGGCCACCTCAATACGGTCGCCTGCCCTCCCACAAAATTATATGGATTATACGGGCGAGCCATACGCAAATAGGCTTTGTGGTGGATGCCAGCTGTTAGCCCTCAGGGTCAACCATCTCGAGAAAGAGATTGACAATATAAAGGCTCTTTTGCAATATGACTTAGACAAACCTGACGATAAAATTGCCCCCACTGGAAGAATAACAAGAAGTAAAGCAAAAGTACCTCCCTTGAAAGGCTCTTCAGCAACGCCTTTTGTAACAGATACGGCTGTACAGGATCGAATATCAAAAATAAAACTGACAGCAGTCAACGAGGAAATCAGAAAAACAAGAAGAATTTCGGTTGTAAAAAAGCCAACGAAAATGAACAGCCGCTTCTAAGTGATATTCCCACAGCACCCGAGCCAGAAATCACGACAACAGCCCCGTCCATAACGGTTAATGCCGAAAGTCCAAAAACAGTTCGTAACGCCCAGAAAACTCTTGGATCGGATGGGCCCAGCACAAGTAGTGGTATTGAGGCAATTACCGAATCTACAGACCATCATTCGCTACCGTCCATATCAACGGCCTCCTCCAAGTTAGTTAAAACTAGCGTCGATCATCGGAACCGCGATAGAGAATGTGTTCCACCACCGCCATCTAATACCCTTAAAGTACCACACCCACCAGAGAGAAACACATCAACAAAATATACAAACGATATCGCCAGAGACCAATGACTCTTTATTCAGGGGCTCCCAGTATCAAATGCGAACACTCCTGAAGAGCGGGTTTCGAAAGATCTAAGGTTTTACCAAGGCTTGCTCAAAAATATCCTAGAATCCACTGAGGCAATTGAAGTACTCAAAGCCTTCCGTCTCGGAAAACGGACAAACAATCTGCCAACACCAACACACCGCCGACCTCTCAAAGTTGTGCTGACTTGTAAGGAGCAAACTCGGTTGATTCTATCTCGGCGCTTTAGAATAAAAGGCACCAACCCCGACATTTTTTTCAACCGGATTACTCGACAGCAGAGAGGACGAAATGTCGTCTTCTAGTTCTAGAGCTGATTAAGAGACTTAGCGAAGGAGAACGGAATTTGGTTATCTACAACAACCAAATCAGACCATTCTTTCTTTGGACGGGCCCAATCCGGGTGACCGCGCAGCTGGCATAGTAGGCGAATATCCTAGACGCATCGAAACTACTTCTCTGACAGCCATAAATCGCAAACTGAAATTTCTATATACAAATGTGCAGAGCATGTTATAGAAAGTTAACGAGCTAAAGATCCATCTATCTGATCTATCCCCGGATATAATCTCACTTACAGAATCTTGGCTGAACCAGCAGGTGGACAACCGTGAGTTAACTATACCAGGATACCAGCTGTTTAGAAGAGACAGGTCAGGACGTCAGGGCGGAGGCGTACTCACGTATGTAAAACACGGGTTTATAGTCTCAGACAAAACAGATAATCATACGTGTACTTCTGAGGCTATTTGGCTAATTATAAAAGCACCGGGTTCACCGAGCCTTGACGTCCTGACGGTCTTCCGACCGCCGAGAAATGATCCCACGGCGGACGCCCGTCTGATTGAGGACCTGGAGAGATTCTATATCCGGTCCGAAGTCTTCATCATGGGGGACTCCAATGCACCTCTTATCGACTGGAGTTCAGTTTATGCATCTGGTCCAGACCATGCTTTCGACCGACGTTTGCTGAACATGACCCTCGTGTTATTTCTCACTCAGAACGTCTCTTTTCCAACGAGGGTGCGCGAAGGGCAACAGTCAATCTGTCTGGATCTGTTCCGTACGAAGTAACTGGACATCATTGATGAGGTGCAATGTCCACCTCCCCTAGATCGCAGCGACCACGTCGTACTGTTGTGGGAGTACTCCATTTTTTCTCTGTCTGAACAAACTACCAGGTTTAGAAGGAATATTCGGCGCGGTGACTTTGTCCAAATGAAAGCTGAACTAAACACCATAAACTGGGAATCAGTTTGTTCCGGTGACATAATCAAGGATTGGGACTGGTTTAGTGAGTTATTGCACATTCTTCTCAGAGACCACTGTCCTATTTCACGGAAGAAACTGAGCAGCAGACCCCCATGGGTAACACAAGCTTTAAAAAAAGAAGTGAATAAAAAGCGGAGGTTATGGAGAAAATTCCTCTCGGATAGGAGCTCTGTGTCGATAAATGCATACAAGGCACAAATGAACCTATTTAAAAGGCTAATTCTCGGGACGCGGCGTACTTTCGAGAAAGACCTACTGAATCGAGCCGCAGAAAATCCGAAAATATGCTATGGTCATATAAGAATAAGCACACGTTATTGAAAGCTAGTGACGACCTAGAACTCAGTGGAGACGGAGAAAAGGCAGAGCACCTTTCACAATTTTTTAAGTCCATCTTGACGAAGGAAAGCGCATTTCTCCCACCCGACTGCGACATAGTGGACGGGCCAACGATTGAGTATGTTTCTTTCGCCGAAGCTATTGTTCGCGAGGAACTGCTGACACTGAGCTAGTCTAAACACCTGAACCGGATGACATACCGCCCAAATTGTTCAAGGAGCTTGCTGGAGAACTGTCTAAACCGCTGTCCATGCTCTTCCAAGCTTCGTTCGAAGCCGGCAATTTGCCCGCTGATTGGAAATCTGCGAGGATCACGCCAATATATAAAGGCGGCAGCAAGGTCTTTGCAAAGCACTGCGAACCAATCAGTGTTGCTTCAATTTACTGCAAAATTATGGAAAAAATAATTAAGCGAGAAATAATGCGCTTCCTAGAAGAGCGTAATCTGTTATGCGATGCCCAGCACGGATTTCGTATAGGCAGATCATGCGTGACAAACATACTTTACTGTTTAGATCGCTGGACCCGGGCAGTGGATGGCGGCAATGCAGTGCAGGCAGTCTACGTCGACTTTAAGAAAGCATTTGACAGTGTACAACATCAACGTCTCCTGTACAAATTAAGCCGAACAAGCATTAGGGGTAATTTCCTGCAGTGGATCCAAAGCTTCTCGATCGGTCGCTCTCAAATCGTCCACGTCAGTGACAGGCAGTCCGTGGAGGTAGCGGTTGAAAGTGGTGTTTCTCAAGGCTCCGTTCTCGGCCCTACCCTATTCATTATATACGTCAAAGACTGCGTCAGTGAACTGAATCGTGATGTTGCCATGTTCGCTGATGATGTTAAACTTTGGAGCGTCATCCGAACTAAATTTGACGAAGAGCGTTTGCAGGCAGACCTGGCCCGATCCGAGAAATGGTCACAGGACAGGCTTTTGCCATTTAATGTGACTAAGTGCAATGTCTTGCAAGTCGGCAGGACGCGATCACCGAGCCGGAGGGTTTACCACCTAAACAGCATACCATTTGTACGGTCACAGCCAGAGATCGCTATTCAGGCGTGGAACCCTGGACATCTAAATATCTCATCATCCTTGAGAAAGTTCAAAGGCGGGCAACAAAACTCGTCAGTGGGCAGGGTTCACTACCCTACGAAACACGCCTATCCAATCTCGATCTTTTTCCACTGAGATACAGACAACTAAGAGGCGACCTTATACAAACATTCCGTAAAATGCGCGGCCAGGACTGCTGTCTTGTACCTGCTGATTTCTGTGAGTTAGCAACCACAACGAAGCTTCGAGTTAATCCACTCAAAATACGTGTGAAAGACGCCAGGCTGGACATTCGGAAGTTGTTCCTCTCAAACAGAATGATCGAAGCTTGGAATGCTCTGCCTACAGATGCAGTCATGTTCACCTCCATTGAGGCTTTGAAGCGAAAGATGGCCTAGTGTACCACTAAACGTCATGATGTCACCTGACCAACATCGTCTTAACATTTCGCCCAAACAGTATATTAATATAATTATATTCCTGCCCGTATTTCAGTAAGGTTTGTCTTGTATTATTGTCCCAGGTCCGTTGGACGTGAGTGTTGACATTCAATTCTTCTCCCTCAGAATCTGAGATAGTACCAATTTATCCATAGACAGACGACTGTACAGCACATTTATTAACGTTGATGTTTTTAACACTTGGAACAATTCGTTGATGCGTCTGGTTTCGAAAACTTTACCAATCTGAAAAAAAACTACTTTAACTGTTTGATGTTTCCATTTTCAAATTATTGACATGATACGCTCTCTTGTGACGAATAAGGAGTTCAAAGTTTCAACACCTATGTTTTCCTCAAATAAACTGAAACTGAAAACTGACAAGTACAGGCGCAATCAAGTTCGATAAAGGCCACACAAGTGGCATACAGATAGTGAATTTGTGTTGCATGCTCGTTGGATACTTTACTTATAAATGATGACGAACAGTCAGTGCATATATCATTAATCCGTCAATTCCTTTTTTACTCGCAAAACTCTTCAGCAATGGTGGTGCCACCAGAAAAATGTCCGACGATTAACTCTATTGTTTCACTGCCGCTGTTTTTGGAAAAACAGCTGCTTAAGCAGCCCAATATGATCCACTGTATCTTGCTTCATGATGGAACGATAACAAAATTAAATCTGTCTGTGAGAGGCAACATTACAACAGGAATTTGCTCATTCGCCGAAATCTTCAGAGAGGAAGACGTTTTAAACTTGCACTGTCAAATTCAGTTCAGGAGAATTAATCTGAGGATCAGTCACTTGGTAGGACTGAAATTTTCTTTGCTCGTTCTGAATGTTCAGGTGTGTTTTTCGGGAAAATAACCGTGTAAACTCTTACCATTATAGAAACTTCGTCAGTATATGCGGCACAATAAGTCACCAAGACTCATGGATACATTGGAGTTTACCGTGGAAAACCTGACGGCCGTGGGAACAATTAAATACGTCTCTCAAACGGGTTTTCTTCCCGATCAGCTTCATTTTACTAACATACAGTTTCCAAGCCTAAATATAAGTTTCATATACCAAAATGGTAATATTAATGAGGCAAGTACTGATTGGCAAAAGGAGACCATCGAAAACGCTGGAAATCTAGTCGGACATTCATTCCAACAATACTTACCGACTATCTGCAGCACATAGTCGTTGGTCTTCGATTATTGCTTATCGACAATTTCTCAGCCGAATTGATGCGTATTTGGAATTAAATGTAAAACGCTAGTATTTATTTTATGTTTGTGCAAAAATTCCTGCCAATACTTACTTACTTGCGATCATTTGGCCTAGTACTTCATTGTGTGTTCTAATAATTTCTTGGACACAATTTTGAAAACCTCGGCGGCCTCAGTGTTATTGGAACCCACGACAACAGGCTCGAAACCTCCGGCAACTAACCGTCTTTCTTTGCTTTTGCTGCCCTTCTAATATATTTTCTGCTCGCTAGGACTTTTAATATCATACGAATTGCATATTTTAGGTCCAGATTATATTTCCATTGGTCTTCCAGTAAAGTCAGTATGCTCGAAATCTGAACGTAAGCTCCTTTTCCTTGAAAACTAGGCGGGATTTTGCATAGCTTGACTCACATGTTGCAGCAAATCGCTTTCAAAGGAACCTCATTACAGTACATGTAATATTTTGTTTGTTAGCGATGATTATTTTTGCCATGTTGATTTTGGGCATTAAGCCCTGTCGGTTGAATATTTTGCAGACTTGTTTTCCTCTTACTGTCGTCCAGGCCAACCTTTATTTTTCTGAATTCTTTGCATACAGGCCATTAAGCATGCAGGCGAACACACTCTTTCAAATTTTCATTTTTTACAGTGTGGTGGTCAAAACGTCTTTTCAAATGCGCTTCAAGGCATTCACGATTCTATTGGTCGACGCCTTTTTCGCATGCACGTTGAATGAAACATAGGTCCTAAAGTCGCTGGGATATATTTCTGAACTTATCATGTTGTCATGTTCAAATCTAATAGCACTCAGACATAATACGCATGCGTATTCAATACGCAATCCAGAGTATCTCGCTAAGGGCTTGTCTGGCATACCAATTTCGATTTAGATTCCCTTGGGCCATGCATTCATTTTTAGGAGTGAACGCTAGTCACAAAACTGCCGAAACGTAATGTTGTAAGGAGTTTAAAGGAGTACTGATTAATAATGTCGATCACATTAGCATCTCATTGGTGCTCTAAGGAGAACCCACTTGGAGACCGAAACCTGGACCTTCAGCTATACATGCTCTTAGTATGTGAATAAATGATACACCCGCATACAATAAGACCGAATGTATTTATTCGCCGAATATCCACTGCAGAGTTCCATGATTCAAATGCTATTGATGCTAAAATTATGTGGGATCCACACAAGGCAAAGTGCTTGCCTGCAACACATTGACCCGGCTTTCGACCTCCAGTGTCTTTGCAAAAGGAATTAAATCACGCGAAATGGATGTACACGAGATACGTTTCCACAGCCGTTTAGTAGGATGTTAAGACCTTTTTTCAACCTCCACACGGTGGATGAGTGTGTTATTTCGGAATACATCATCGGTCTGCAGAATCATACAACGTCTTGTCCCCGCTTTGAATACACAGTCGATTCCAAGATCGGATGCAGTATCATATTAAGTCTATGCACAAATAAAATGACGGTTTTTATGAGATGTCGTAACTGTGTTTTCGGACACGGCTGATCACGTCTTCCTAATTTGACGGCTCCTCGGAAATGGCTTCTGGGTCCCTATCAGAAAGGTGGATTTTGCTTCGAAATGCTTTATTGGCCACTTCGTATTTTTTGAGCGCCACCTCGACTGTAAAAGCGCATTTGTCTTTTTCAGTCTGTGAGCTGCAATAAGTCCCCGTTAGTGCTCTACTGCAATGGACACGCGGAAAAATATAGGAGTAATTCGAATTCTTGTGGGAATTTCTTTCTGAAATAAGATGTCAGAGTTGTGAGGCAAAGTTTTATTGGAAAGTGCCTCCTACTGCCATTCGACGAGGCATATGACATTGCAGACAGACAAACGGGCACGTGTAGCTGCATTAAAATATTTGCATCTGGACTATTCCAGTTAGCAGTTAATGGGACTTGCTCTATCAAAATTCGCTCGCCTAGTCTTTGTTTTCAGAAATTTCGGAAACTTGGATTCAGTTTATTTCAGTTTATTTGGTAAGGATAATAGGCAAAGCCTTTGAAAACCCTATTGATTACATGTCAGCTCGTTAAAATAACTGTACACGAACAAAAAATGTTCACTATTAAAACAGTACTTAGTTCATTAGAGTAGCATTGTCTCAGAGAAAATATTTGTCTGGACCAGGGGTATTAATTCAGATTCAGACTGTCTAGGGAAAACAGGGGACACAAATAATCATCCAAGCGTTTCTCGAAGAGTTGCAGGGATGTAACCTCCACGACTGACTGAGGGAGATCGTTCCATTTCTCCACTACCCTCTGCGTGAAAAATTCAGAACAAAGATTCAGCCTGGACATGGTTGCCCGTAACTTCATCGAGTGACCACGAAGATTGGGTGAAAGGTGCCACTGAAACATGTCCTCAAATTTAAGTCCATACTCAAGGCCATGTATTATCTTGTAGACGAGGATAAGATCACCTCTTTGCTGCCTGTAACACAGAGGGAATAAATTAAGGCAATTCAGTCTGTCTGTGTAGGAATGACTTTTTAGACCGTTTACCAGCTTTGTTGCACGCCGTTGTACCCGATCGAGGCATTCTTGGTCCTTTACCAGCCATGGACGCCATGCTTGTATGCCATATTCTAAGTGGGGCCGAACAAATGCGCCGTAAACTCTCCCAAAAAGGTCTTGGTCAAAATTTACGAAAGCCCTTTTGATTGCATGCAGCACTCCCATGGCGTTTTTTGCAGCCTTGTGGCACTGCAGTTTTGGTTTCAGGTTGTTCTGTGGCGTTTGCTCACGTGTTTTTTGAAGTGTTTATGCATCTGCAAATATATTGCGCCAAATAATTTACTCTTATCTACACGCTGGCCGTTGTCAGGCGTGTGGGATGGGACTGTGGTAGAACATTCAATTTCAAGACGATTACTTTACCCTGCCCCACAAATAAGCGTAAGTTTGTAAGTACCAATGAGAACGGTTTTTAAATGCAGCCTCTATTTGTATTTACAATGGGGCAGAGGAGCTCTTAAGATAATTGGACCCAAATGTGTTGCTGAATACACGCACGCAGGCGAGTTTATTGGCCAAGTACATCGAAAGTTACCGGTGGGGAATATTCTAGTTTTCCATCGGTAATTACGCCATGCCATTACATTTTTCGATATATCGTGGGAAAAGCATTTGAAGGAATCATTGCCTTGTTCGAAGTCGTCAGTCCTCTTTGGAGCCTTTCTGGTTGATTTTTGGCGATTGGATTTCTTCGGCGTCAGCACTCAGGTTTTCGAATACTCCATGATTTTCGATTTCGGCAGCGGTCGTACGCGTCCATTCAAAAGCTAATTAAGATTAAAGAAGGCCGTTCAATTTATCCTTTTCTAATTCCATGAGGCTTTTTTGAGCGAACTCACACGGCGCCGTTTTTATGGTCAGGCGGTCCATGGGGTCCCAAAAGTCGAACTTATTGATCAAAACCTATGTGGTTGCAGACGCTGCTACGGAGAGGATGCCGTCGTCTGGTGTTTCGAATGTACACTCGAACGCATCAGCAGATAGAGTATCTGAGGGTGTTTCAGGACAGGTTTGTTCCACCTGAGTAATAACTGTGTCTGGGAGTAGGCAAACTTTGGTCTGTTTATTTGTGCTGCCTTAGCGACAATTCGTGATCTCTGCTCTCCAATGTCAGTCTTCGGGCTCCCAATCAAATTTTAAACATTTCTGTAAAATCGACGTTGTTTTGTCAGTGCTGCCAGGGGGTCGGTGTTGTTGGTAAGAATCTCATTTTGAATAACTATCACCTTTTCTATTTTCTTTGAGATTTCTGTACATGGCGTTCATGTTGACTTGTCGATTGATGAAGGAATCGTCAGGGCAAATGACCTCCAAAAACTCTCGGCTATTCCTCTATGAGCAGAAGCCGACAGTGCGCGTTTTATTCTTAACAACTTCGTTAGACGTAATATTCCTGATCGTCCTAGCTTGGGATTTTACGTGGTTGACTGGTTGATGTAAACTTTCCTTATAAACCAGGTGAGATTGGGCTAGGAATTGGGTTAGAATCAAATTCATTTGTGAGGCCTTATGGTGTTTTCTTCTGGCTCATGCCCCGAATATTCATCAAATTAGTGTTATAAATCAAATATGTGACTCTTATTTGGCAAATTGCCATATGGAACAATGCAACCATTATGTCTTGCAGCCTTTTAGACCCAGTATTCCATTCTATAAAATATTAGCCAGTAGACGCTGCAGTTACTATACCAACGAACCGCATCCGAAACTTTCGGCTGCGAAGCGCGCAGGCATAGTGTTATGGACTTAGACATACCTTAAGGACATGTGATAATTCTCATGCATAGGACTTCCAGTAGCGGTGGCAGCCAGACCTCACCGGCTTTCTCACATACTTTTCACAAGTGCCAACATTCCCATGCGTGTACCACAAACAGACTCTCGTCTGTTATTTTTCTTTAGTGATATGCTCCTGAAGAGACTTACTTCTTGGGACACTTCTTCTCGTGTAGTAACGAGTGCATATGAAAACCGACTCGCGCATAAGGCATGACAACCCTCCTCTCCCAAGGTTCAAACGGTATTCTTACGATCCTTGTACTTTAGACACACTCTTGTATGCGAACACTGTGTATGTACCTCCCCACTTCGAAAGGTTACCTCTGCAGAAATTAAAACAGATTGTCAGCGTGTTGACATCTGAAAGCCTATTTTCGAATTTGGGAGCATTTGCACAAAGGTCGTAAGTTGGCGGTCAGTCCAGAAGACTGCAAATGCTTGGCGACTTTGTCTCTTACATGAACAGATTTTGAGCTATGGTTAGCAAAAGTAAGAGATCCGGGTCGGTAATCTGAGGTGAATGAATTGCTCACCGGATCGTAGGACTTTTCTGGCTGACGTTTCGAAGAGTTGGGGCTGCTCTCCATTGCCAAAGCCTCAAGTGAAAAAATCGATCAGCATTTTTGAATAGACTGCCGCAGTAGTTGGCCCTGGGCTGATCGATTTTTTTCTTCCTTCTCTGCCTCGGCCTACTGGCCGTCGCCTGTGAATATTGGTGGCCTCCTGTAATACGTGTCGTCACCTCAATTGGGGTTGGTTGCGTTTGCTTTCCCCTTTTGGGTGAAGTGGTCGACAGGCCGTGTTTGCTCGGCATTCTTAGGCTCCGTGTGATTGTCTTGTCTTCGTCACGGTGTATGAAGTGACGTAGGACTTTATAGGCCGAAGGAAGGTCTAGATGCCTGTTGATGGAGTTGGCATCTGAGTACCAAGCCTCAAGAGTGAGACGCTCAGTCCTTGAGGTGCCCCTGTCGAGCAAACACGGCCTGTCGACCACTTCACCCAAAAGGGGAAAGCAAACGCAACCAACCCCAATTGAGGTGACGACCCGTATTAAAGGAGGCCACCAACATTCACAGGCGACGGCCAGTAGGCCGAGGCAGAGAAGGAAGAAAAAAATCGATCAGCCCAGGGCCAACTACTGCGGCAGTCTATTCAAAAATGCTGATCGATTTGTTCACTTGACGCTTTGACAATGGAGAGCAGCCCCAGCTCTTCGAAACGTCAGCCAGAAAAGTCCCACGATCCGGTGAGCAATTCATTCTCCTCAGATTTTGACCTATGTTGGTTGTTCAGACCTTTCAGCGAACTGGTATGGGCCTGAAGACAATAAATTGTGTATGACGTTTTAGGCGCTTGGCATCCTTACTTAATTGAATGTGTCTTTGAGGATTTTAACTGGAATCATCTAAGCTAACATTAGTTCGTCTACGTTTGACAGAGGGCGAACGCAAAACCTTAATTCATCGTGAGGCCGATACATGTTAATGTGAAACACTTACAGTGCAAACTGTTGATCAATCACGCAGTGGCACTAAATAAATGCATTCGTCTGAGAAACGAAGTCAGCTCCGATTTGACAACTTTTATCAACATCTTGCTGCATATAATTTATGTTGGAAGCGCGTTCGCCTATAGGGTTACAAGGCGTGAGCGTCCCGTGGTGGTTTGTGACTCGATCTAGGTCCCCGAAGGCGGTCGCACGCTGACTTATAATAGATGATCACCAATGCTGCAGACCTGGGTCTTGAATCGTCGCTCGGGTTAGTGCGAATTTTGTCGGTTTCCATGCGATGGAGAGCTTATCGCTGCTAGCAAATAGCTTAAAAATAAACCATATGCATTACATTAGTTTCGCTCAAGCTTCGCTTTCCGTCTGGAGTATGTTTATGCAAACAGTTCTATTTATGTAGTTCGTCCGGCTTCCTGCCTTCAGTCGCGCGGTGTCCTTCACTTATCACTTCATTTTTGTCCTTTTTGCCGCAACTAGACCGTCATGCGTATGGTATAAGACCTCATTTTCATTATTATTTACTTATTGTTTTTTCATTCCAGTTATTTTTGTCGCTATCGTTTGTGATGCTTCCATGTTTATCGAACTGATATTTAGCATAAACGTAACCAACTCGCACGCTATTGCACTGGGTATTACAATGCAACATCAATTTCTAACCCTCATGCGTCGTCCTGTGTGTCCAAAGCTTAAACAGCTGCAAAGTCATCTGTACCCTCTAAGTTTAAAGGACTCCGTCGAGTTTGTCGAGACGATCAAGGATATTAACGTTGACGGACGGATGATGCTATCATTAGACGTAGCATCACTGTTTACTAATGTACCCGTAGCCGAAACAATAAACTACCTTTGTGACGTTATCCGCGAAA
>CACRXP010000062.1:765947-782734 GCA_902702965.1 Spirometra erinaceieuropaei
GACACAGGCGCTCTGTCTTCCGTGGCCAACGCCGACCCCAACGTCGCCCCAACCTAATGGCAGTGGTGTGTGCACAACGTACCTGACGTACAAACATTACTCACAGGCTATTTTCCCCTCCACCTCGCCCCCTTGACCCAATGACCACGACACGCCGACCACGCCATATCGCGTCTCGCCATGAGAGTGGCGTGGGAACGATGAGTCGCCTGGGAACGATAAGTATGAATAGCCCTGTATCACTTATACAGCCTGCAACTTCGCATAATCTCAACTACTATGTGACTGTCTTGACCTGATGTCGAGTTACCGAAAACACGTGTTTTCCAAATTGACTTTTCACCAAATTTGCTAGAAAAGCAAATAGTGATCAACTATGTTCTCATTTGTCCGAGAATATCCAGCGCATCCAGTTACCTGCTCCTCCTCCTTCGACTCTCAATCTTTCCTAAATATCTCTGTCCCGCAGCTCTTACAACCTCACACACTTCATCTCCTGGAAATTATATTATCGCACCTATGCTTATGCTGTTACTTTAACCAATTTACGCAGCTCACCAGATTTGACGACAATTTGCCGAAACGGCCGTTCAGTTATGCTGACGTATTTGCAAAACGTTGATAACATATTCTACGTGTGTAATCCTGCCATATTCTCTCTAACGCGCCCTTCTCGGCAGAGTCTAGCAGGGAAGTACTCCGTGCTGGAATGTGGTGCTTGGTTGGAAACATTTTAATCGGGATGTTGACTGATCATGTGAAAGGGACTATCTGATTACTAGTATCCTAACTACTCGGAATGCAATGTTTTTTTACCATAAATTGTATGTTACGCTTGTAGCCAGTACCTCTTGAATGCTGACTCCTGTCACATCCTCCTTGATCTGGTCCGTTGTATTATTCATAATGTAACACACAATCTAGTGGACCGACGAACAGGTACCATCCGGTCAACACTGTTTAGATATTTCAGACATTGACGGTTACCTCTTGCAAAATTTGATAGTTAAGGGAACCTAAAATATTAATTGTGTGGGTCCCAAAATCATATAAACAGGTGGTGAGTCCCTTTGTTTATGGTCATGTGGATGTGGTTTGCATACCAATGTTGGGGCCTTGGAAATAAACAAGCAACATACGGTAGGTCCCAACATAGCCACGACTACCAGAACATTCGCTGGGGATTCGTCCGGCTTATCAGTAAAAAAATCATGCCTGAACGTTTAACTGAGAGTTCGAGCGTCGTCGTTGACGATGTTCATAGTATGCCCTACAGCAGAATGAGAGAAAGGTTGGTAAGTTGCGCGTGACTTCTTTTATAATGTGGCACACTTGCGCTGCATTCCTTTCACTCTCACCTCTTCCTACACATGGGCTTGGTGTCGTTACAGAGTCAAGAATGCCGAAGACGTGAGATGGCGGGGGTGGCTGGCATGACGAAGGCCCATATCTAGGCGTGCCACCGCATCGCCTGGGCCACAGTGTACGCTGTCTAGGATTTTGCATTGAGTAAAAAAGGGGGGCTTGTATCCCACTGAGTGGCAGTGCCATGAAGGCCACACTAAGAAGGAGCTACTGTGGTTTACCTTTCAGTTCATCAGTTTTTCCCTTCACTCACAAACACACACCTGTGCTGACCGTGTGTTCTGACTTGGAGCGTCAGCTGGCAACCTTCCAAGATACGGCCTCTAGCGCGCCGTGATAGTTCCAAGCTTATGTAATTTTTTATAGGGAGGAATTATACGCAGTGCGTCTGCCCCACTCATTCCACGTTATACGCAGCATCGGTCGAATGTTCGAGTCGGCAAACTGAGTATTATTGAGAGTATGGAGGTGATTCACAGAGCTGAGAACACCTCATCTGCGTGTGCTGCACACGCGACCTGGCTCTCCTTACATGCACCCCGATTTCACACAGAAGTGGGTAATCCGTTCAGATTTTATTTGCAGAAGTGGAAACGCGTAAAGAAATGAGCCGAAGAACACAACTTCCACTTACGTGAGAGGTGCTAGTGGTGTGTAATGTTGGAGATGTGATTATGTGGTGTATGCCTTGATGAGGAATGTGTAATGAGGTGATCAGGCCTACGCCCATTAACTACAGGTTTTCAAGAAAGCGCGTGTGGCCTCGTCAGCGACTGCGACGGCTGGATGTGCAGAGACATTGCGCAAAGTGGAGGCGGTGGTATCTGGTTTGTGTTGGCGTTCCAGATACTAGATCGCCAGTCTCTGCGATGGATTCGCAAGTGACCGACCCGACCGACGCCTAGGGTGAACGCGTGGTGACAGTATAGGCAGAATAAGTTGGAAGCTGTTACATCGGTTACCTTTGTGTTGCTGTTACAGATCGGCACGCTGATGGATGGGGTGCCGATAGGGTTAGGGATGTGACGATTGGAAAAGTTTAGAGATCCGGGAAGATTATAAGAAGAAGAAAATTGGCTCTCCGGAACAGGTTTATTTAACTGCTGACGTTTCAAAGAGCTGGGTCGGCTCTTCATTGTCAAAGCGTAAACTGCACCTAATCGGTCAGAAAGTTAACTTAAAGTGGCAAGCTGTGTTGGCCGGCCTCATGCTGATCGATTTTTCTCTCTCCTCACGCTGCGTCGGCCTCTCAGGAAATGGTTGACGGGCGTTTTTGCCTGTGCACTTTATGAGTCACCACTCCGTCGAGGGGAGCTGATTGGACTTTAGTCGGGCGGTCGGTCTGGCGGTTCTTGTTCTTCCTCACCAAAGGCCATTCCTTACGTTAAAGGGGTCTCTGAAGCGGTCTCGCGACTGTTACAACCCACCAGAGTAGGCATAGCCCATCGACCACAAGCAACAATTCGACGTCGCCTAATGCAACCTAAAGACCCATTGCCACCCGCTGAAACCTCAGCAGTCATCTACAAAATAAATTGCAATGAGGGCGACTGCAACTATGTGGGCGAAACTGGGCGGAAATTGCAAACTCGCCTACAAGAACACAAATCGGCCACTCGGAGGTTAGACCCTAACTCTCAACTAGCAACACACGTTGGGGAAACGGGGCATACTTTTGACCTCCAGAGGGCTACCATCTTAGGCCGAGGCAACACAAAAACAGAACGGCTAACTCTCGAGGCGTGGTTCTCCGATGCCCACTCTATCAACAGGCATCTGGACCTTCCTGCAGCTTACAAAGTCCTACGTCATCACAACCGTAGAGCTCAGTACCAAACAACCACACCGGACTTAAGAAGACAGCACGGAGATAGCCCGACGCTGAGCTTACTCGGTGAGGAAGAACAAGAACCGCCAGACCGACCGCCCGACTAAAGTCCAATCAGCTCCCCTCGACGGAGTGGTGACTCATAAAGTGCACAGGCAAAAACGCCCGTCAACCATTTCCTGAGAGGCCGACGCAGCGTGAGGAGAGAGAAAAATCGATCAGCATGAGGCCGGCCAACACAGCTTGCCACTTTAAGTTAACTTTCTGACCGATTAGGTGCAGTTTACGCTTTGACAATGAAGAGCCGACCCAGCTCTTTGAAACGTCAGCAGTTAAATAAACCTGTTCCGGAGAGCCACTTTTCTTCTTCTTAGGGATGTGACATTTAGTAGATAAGCAAGGTGTGCTAGGAGTGTCAAATTTGGTATTACAGAAACCTAGGCCGTAAGTGAGACCCTGGCTACCTAGACCTTCTGACCAGCTCCCGAATGGAAAGAGAACATGGACCCCAGTTCCGCACAAAACAACTGGAAAAGGGACTTGAAGGAGTGTTAGTCGGGGAATGCGTCAAAGCATCTCAAACCAGGACACGTCTTATTCGACCTTGAATTTGATTGGCCCGTTGGAAAGCAGAGTGGACGAACGCCGGACAGCCCGGTGCGCACTTGTGGACATTGGCGAGAGGCCCAGCGTTACGACTGGCGCTCAGAGTAGGACCGTTAGATTGCGATCAATTCCGCTGTTGTGGACACACATGTGATCCGATATGGCCATTCGGATAACCATCCACCACCTTCTCTATTCATATTATTACCTCCAGCGACGTGGGCTCGGTCTCAACCTGTCTTAGTTGTGATCGTACATTTATCTCACAACGGCCTGGTTGGTTACTCGCGGATCCATCATGCTGTAACCGACTCACCAGTGCGTATCCGCCTTCGCTGTCTACACTGTCCACGTCTATTCGGTCACGTGAACTTCAATAACATCGGAACAGACTGCGGTCTCAATACAATTAACACACCTTGCACATCCACCCAGCCTCCCTTCCATAGCCTAATCAACTCTTCAAGAGTCAGAGCAGCCACAAATAGCAGCATCAAAACGACAACTGACTCCACCTCTCCTAGTCTATCCTGGACAAAATCTCACCATGCGTTCTCCTCGTACATCGGCTTGGTCAGTCATTTGCGAATTCAGTACACAGATACCAGGACAACTGTGCTCTGAGCACCAACCTACATCTGATGCCGTCGCCTCAGTTAACCGCATTACCCTAGTCATGAACTGGTGACATGCTCACTCATAGATATCTGGGGGTAAATCACCGCAGATATCAGCCTGCGTTCTCCCATCCACCCATGCACCCGCATAAACACCTCAAAATCCCACACCACCGGTACCTCTCACGTAAGTGGGAAGCCTGCCCGTCGACTGCTTTCTCCATGTGGCTCCTCTGCTGCATGTGGATATTTAACAGTGTTCTCCTCGTGTATAAAAATATGGTGTTTGTATGGGGGCCGGGTCATGTGTGGCACAGGGTGGCAAGGTGATCTCAAGTTTGTCAGTCCACCCTCGAAATCTTAGCATCGCTGGTTTACTGGCACGAGGTGGGGCAGAGTGAGGGAGGTCGAATGTCTCAGCGCAAAAATCCATTGATATAACCAAACCGACACGTTCAAGACTGACGTGGTAAATCAAAATTTGTGGCCTGGTAGGTTGCCAAATGACGCTTCAACTCAGACCACGCATAGAGCTCAGCCATTTTATTTGCAAACTGAGTGTCTGACTGCTGGACTGAGTCAGTCTCCGATGGCTTCTTCTTAATGGTTCGGCCTGAGACATGTGAGATTCAAAGAGGTTCCCCTATGCGTGTAATCCTGGTGAGTGCGTTTAGGGGGTGGGTCTTGGTTGCGGCACGCGCAGACGAGCTCTCTAGTTTTGTCAGTCATACACTGTCATGGCTATACGTTTATAATGCTGTCGAAATGATTAAAAGGAAAATGCGGGCAAGCAGAAGTTATTCTGTAGCTGGCGTTTGGAAGGGAGGGTTTGGGTGAGTGAGGTGAATTCTGGGTTGAGGTGTCTTTTGAATTTTTTAATGGGAATTCTCAAAGTTTCGCAATTATGTGAGTTTGTTGCTATAGCTTTCTTTCTTCTTTCTCCAGTGCAATTAATTTGCTTGGGTCGTTGACTTCGCGCAGCGGAAGCAGTGCGACGAGTAACTGCAAATCATACTGCAGAAAAACGGGCATTAGCGAATGATCAAAACAGACGAAGAATGGCTCAAACACCTGCCGAGGGAGCAACCGAGTGTTTGCAGCTCGAATTGACAAAGCCCGGCTGCAAACACAGAGATCGCATTCTGCTTCGCTGTCAACAGAATGAACGCGACAAGCTGAGAGTGACTGAAAGGCGTTAGCGAGGGACAGCAGATCAGTGCCAAATACGAAGTCGTGTTCAGTATTCACGCGACTACAATCGCCTTACATTCCGGTACGACGCAGCGGACGACTACTGCTTAAGCCGAAATGTTCACATTGGCCCTATAACTAAATTGTGTCCTTATTGCAATGCCCTGATGTTTAACAGAGAGACTAAAAGGCATGTGTTGCGCCACCAGAAAAAGTAAACTACCTGAACGTCCAGAATGGCCAGAGCCATTAGAAACTTTGCTTGCCGAACAGACCGCCGAGTCGAAGCCCTTCCTTTTTAACATCAGGAAGTACAACTCATGCTTCCAAATGACGTTGTTCTGCGCAGATATCTGTAGAGGTCAATTCATGCCGACTTCCGAAGTGAAAGGATAAATTTATCATATATCCGGCTCCTTTCTTCCGCTCCCAGGGTGTCTGCATAAATTCCTACAAATTTACTTCATCGGTGATGACAACAACAAATGAAATGTACGCTGGGGAATTTTTACCGGCATAAAAATGTTCCATCGTTTTCCAACTGCAAGGGCTTCTTCACGAAAACAACAACTTAGTGAGTTTGTTCAAAATCGCAACTACCATGATGCCATTTGGCACGCACAAGATAATCATTTAGGTTGACAAAACGCCTGCTGGACAACATGAACAAAGACTCCGCGCTCCAACTAAAGACGGAGTGGCGATTGTTATAGTCGGGGATCAATTTCAACGTAGAGGTATTGCTCTCCATCGGAGAAATGATCAACTGACAAAAGTTGCAGAAACTCATCGGTGCTACGATGCCCTGCAGTATCCGATGGATATCACTTCAGTGTTAAGATGACAAATCCAGTCGGCGGCGGGGAAACGCACATGAAGTGCAGCGCAATGAACTATTACTCATATCGACTAATGATTCCATAGAATTCATACAATTTACTTTTGAAATGCCGTCAATTGTTTCACCAATACGTCATGGATATGTATGCAAAAATCGAAACAAAACGTCTGTTTTTTATTCACTTGAATCAGAACACGCTTCGCTCTGAACAATATATTGATTTGACGATGCCGTTGTAAACAACGGTAATACAATCAACGTTGGAAGACTAGCGACTTTGCCACCCCCATATACAGGCGGTTCACGCGATTTGCATGAGTACGCTCAAGATGCAAATGCTTATGTTCGTCCGTACGGGCGTTCGGACCTATCAATTAGATTAACATGTAATCCCGCTTGGGGTGTTATTCAACAGCTCTTACTCCCCAGCAGTCACCGGTGGATAGGCATGATATCACACCTTGTGGTAGACTGCATGCCAATTCCCCCTGCATTTAAGGGGGAAAATACTCTGAGCGATATCCTCAAGCATTGGTATGTAAACACAGTTTCAGGGATGATGGATATCCCTTATACAGAAGACGATCAGCAGAAGACGGCGGCAAATTGGCGAACATTTAAATGCTAGACGATGACATAGGTGTTGATAAGCGCTGAGATGTTCCATATTCGTCTTTGCTTTTGAAAGCATACAAAGCGCACATAAATGTGGAATACTGCAACTCCGTGAAATCACTTAAATATATTTGAAAGTACGTGAATAAAGGCAGCGAAATGGCCGTTTTTGGCCTCAACCCAGAAAGGGGAGAAAGGAATGCGGACATACAAGTCGATGGAATTGCACAGTATCGGGCTGGAAGATACATCAGTAGCAACGAAACCGTATGGCGAATTCTTTCATTTCGCGCACACGAACGAAGTCCAACTGTTGTTCACTTAGCAGCACATTTAGAGAATAGGCAACGCACTTACTTTACAGCTGCAAATGTGCAAAAGTAGTCCTAGCTCCACCGGCAACAACATTAACTGCTTTATTCACATTATGCCAAAATGACGCGTTAGCGAAAACACTGTTGTATTCGGAAGTGCCTGCGTATTACACATGGAATGCATGTAGGTAATCTTTCGAGCGACGCAAACGTGGAGAACGAGTCGACGGAAAACCGGACATATTCAAAGAAGCTGTGATAGGCAGACTGTATCCCGTGAATTCCCATCAGGACGAGTGCTTCTTTCTTCGCACCCTGTTAGTGAATGTGCCCGGTTCAAGGTCTTTCCAGCCATTGAGGTTTGTCAACTGTGTTACATATGACACGTTCCACAGTGATGACTGAATGGAGTATACATCACCCCCTCCCACCCGCCTCGGCCAGCGGCCTGTTACAACGTTACCGCCATCCGCCTGAGCAAAACTATAACACAGTTGATTTTCTGTCATATCTGCAATCAAACATTCCTAGGCTAGCACTGGACCAGAATGGCATTTACGATCAAATAATGCGGACTGTCAATAGGGGGTTGGGAAAGTATTCTTCTTAGATGCGCCAGGAATGACTGACAACGCGTGCCTAATAAGACTGATTCTGACAGTAATTCGATCCAAAAACGACATTCCTCATTCCTCGTCTGGAACAGCTGCGACCGTACTACCCGGCGGAAGAAATGCTCATTCCGCTTTGAAACTGCCATCGAAATGTTGAACTCCCACTTGCAACGTTCCCAAGGCATCCGGCATGGAATACGTACTGCAGAAATGTAAACCGATTGCTTGGGATGAATGCACAATGGCGCGCAAAAACACCTGAGACCCTTGATCGCTCACTGCAAGATTTGCGCGGAAATACAGTAGATGTGCTAACTCATGAAATGTCAACCAAAATTTCGAAATGCGTTCTCGTTTCGAAAAGATAAATTAAGTAGTGTTGTAAAAGTAATCAAGGTGTAGCATAAATCTTTAATGATCCAGTTACCTCAGGGTGTCGGCTTTCGAAAGAACTTATTTTCGGCTGCATTCAAGATCTATACTCTGCAACAAATGGCTACTTAGTTAGTATGCAGTTTTCTCATTGATTTTCGACGCCCTTGAAAATTCAATTATATTTCATGGAAAACGTGCATAAAAATATTCATTCTTTTACTTATTCGGTAGAAAATCACGTCTTCTTCTAAGTTCATACGCAAAAGAAGAGTATGATTCGGTTTTAAAAAAGTTTCTAATTGTGAGATTTTAAATGGCCGTTCATAAAACATCATGCATCTCCATTTACGAATGTGGCTTATAAAGATAACAATATTGCTCAAATCCACTGCTTAATTTTATGAACTTCATATGGTCTCCTCTTAACACCGTAGAGAAATGCATGGTTTTCCGTACACGGAAAATAAACCGCTTGTAGTATTGAAACTCTGAATGCAAGTGTAACAGCAGTTCGGGTTCAAAATTATTCGGGAAATAGAAAAGTTTTTTAAAACCGAATTATACTCTTCTTTTGAGTATGAAGTTGAAAGAAGACGTGATTTTCTACCGAATAAGTTAAAGAATGAATATATTTTACGCATGTTTTCCATGAAATATAATTGAATTTCCAAGGGCATCGAAAATCAATGAGAAAATTGCATACTACTTATGTAGTCTTTTTTTGCCGAGTAAAGATCTTGCATGCAGCCGAAAATAAGTTCTTTCGAAAGCCGACACCGAATACTGAAGGATATTCATTCGACGCGGTTTTGGTCTCACTCTGTTACGGACATTGAAATGAAGCTGGAGACTTCTCTCTCCTTGTCCGCGGGACCCAACCGAATCCCGCTCGTCAGCCAGAAGGCAAACAATAGCAAGAAAGGATAAATCCAGTTAGATGTTCTCTTCGCCATGTCCGCTGAGCCCTTGAGACGAATACTGGCGTAGGGTCCGCTGTCTTGGTGAATGCATGCTTGCAGTTCAAATAGCCACCCGATCAATACGGTGTTGTGACACGTTGGTAGTTCGGTAGTCCCCACAAACATGCGCATCTAGTAAGTTGATCAAGCTGTCAGAAATCACTCAAAAGTGTTTAATTGCATTTTTTACTGCACCACAGTCGCAAGGGCTGTTATTATTTATCCACAGCCCTTCTGTTGCTTAGAATTCTTCATATTTTGAACATTAAATATTATTTGTGAGTCATTAAGTGGTTCGTCGTCTGGTTTCAGAAAGTTACACTGAGATTCAGTTTCCCTGAGTCCGGATTAATACGTTAGTTGTTCATACGCCAATTCCTGCCAATTCCTCTTTGCATTGTCTAGTACACCATTCACGTATAGTACACAACTACTGCCATAGCTTGAATCATAAATGCGACCACATTGGCAATACACTATTATTTGCGGATTTTCTCTTCCGCCCAAACATATTTTTCGCATTAAAGTCTTACCCCGCTTCCGTTATGGCATCCTGCGTGCCGCTGCTTGACTCTCGTGTTCTCATATCCATTCTATCGGTTAAAGTACTATCGCACATACTGCGAGATGACCTTAGAACACACTGCCTACTTCCTATTGGCTGTTCGCCTTCACTTGTTGTTCTTTCCAATCTGGGGCAAAGATGAATTTATTCCGCATACCGTACTAAGTATCCCTGCTCATTACTATATCTTCCTTGCATTTGTCACCTTATTTAAATTAGGCAACAACTTTACCAGGAGCGTCCATTCCAGGCATACACTATAAGAGCCATTTACGCCACCACTCATTCACCCCACCCGTATAGCACCTATTACCACCGGTCCCGTAAGATAGGTAGCTGGGAGTTTTCAGTACAGGGAGGGCTACCAAATACGATCTAACCGGCATCCGGTTCATCTAGTCCAAAAGCCTGTTCCGTCATTTGCGATTCACTCTTCATCGAACGCGTCTGCATTTAATAAAACCAATTCCTTTCAATGTATTGTACTATTGCAGTGTACGGCTGAACTCTCTAATAGTCAAAGCGTCACGTATAAGTCGAAAAATGCAAATTTCGATGTACATGTGATTCTGTATGTAGAAGATAGGTAATAAAAAAACATGCAAACCTCAACAAGGGATAGGCTAGCGAAAGAATTCCTTCATAACTATTGAACAAAATCGAATTTCCAGCTCAAGGTCAGAATGAAAACTTAGTTAATTAAAGGAACACCGACCATGCTTGAAGAAAGGTTACGAACGGAAAAGAGCAATGCCAACAGGGAGCAAATAATGGAAGCACTTGCGCAGAGGACGCGAAGAACTTCAAGCATAGACCAACAGGATGCAACACAGGCATTCTGTATATCTGAAACTGAAGTCCACACCACCACAACTACTTTTGACGCTTTTGGGATCTTCCACTATTACAAAGAATTATCATTTCTGAATAACCAAATATTGCTTTTAAGATTTCTGTTATGCTTTACTTCCTCAAGTATTATTATTAAGTGACGTCGACATTGGGTTCATGCATTATGGTCGATTTGCCAATGATTAGCAATCACTAGTAAATTTCGACAGCGTTTATGACTTAGGTCACGACATGCTGTTACCCATTTTCCAGACACAGGACAGTTCGGCCGTCGATTTGGACAATCTTTACAATGAGTACTACAAGTGAGGCAGTGCAACCTAACTCCCAGAACTCCGAAGAGAGTCGAGCCCTCCCCAAAGTAGACAGAGTTCCAAGCCACAAATTTTACAAAACCGACTGAGTAACTTGATGAGTGAGCGCCCATCTGGCATGATTGATATTCCCGATCGCAACCGACGGAACGCAAACCAGTAGCTCAATGGCGCACTGTCAATCTCCATGACCAAATATCCCGGGTTCGAATCCCAAGTGATTCACACTTAGGGTTGGGTATGACTGGCTGATGACGTCCAATAAGCCAGACATGGCTATTCCGGTCCCTCCCTGTCTTTGTCGGTACCATGTCATTTACTTTTAATACAAGTCACTGTGCGACTGCCTGAGAGGGTTCTAGTATGAGCCTCGAGGCACAACGGAACAAGCACGGTCCGTAACCTGATCAGCGAGTGCGCCCAATCCAGCCTTGATTGTTCTTGACTCTCTCATGACATCAGACCCAGGTAAATGAGGTAAGAGAGTGTGTGGTAGATACTGCGCAGGCCTACTGTCACTATGCATCAATTCACGACCAAGTCATTGTCAATATGTCCACCTAGCTGTGGGACATACGGTGGATATCGTTCGTGGAAATCGACATTTGCACTCTCACTGTTGTAATTTATGAGCTCTGCAGTGGGCTCTGACAAGAGAAATCTAGAGATGTGTGACCACTGTCACCAGGCGATCCGCATGGACTTTATGGGGAATAAGACAGTCGACATCTTCGCCTCGAGAAATATCCAAATATTTCTATCAATTTTCTTCTGTTAATGTCATTTTATCTGCATATTTGATCACACGAACTGGCCTAAGGGGCTTCCACGTATTAAGTTCTCTGGCTTTAGATGAATATTCAGGTTTTCACCATGTATTTTCCTTTTAGATTAAATGCGAATTTGCTAGCGCAATTTTACTCTCTATGTGTATTTTCTGCTTAAACTCAGATGAATATCGATCATTTTTTGCCGAAAATTATGGGCGATGCACTATGACCGGATACTGATTGGTCTAACACCTGTGTCTAGACACCGAACTAGTGTGCCTTCACACAGCGAAAGAGAGGGTGAAATGCACTTATTTCAAGAGTGGTTCTTCAATTAGTCGACGTGGTGTTTTCTGACCTTTCGAAAGTCCTTAATCACTTACCGCCAAAGCATGAAAGAGAAAGGGAGCGTCGTGTATTTGCCCGCCGCAGAAACTGAACTAGATTCCTCTTATCATTGTGCTGCGATGAAGGATAGAACTAGTGTCATCATGAGATGGGTTGCTGTGTAGATGATGAGCTCAACTTGTGTGCTGATAGTGCGTACTGCGTTAATGAATAAGCCCTGTCAGGACTGGTGACACCTCCTGTCTATTATTCTTTAACGCTGGTCAGTTCATGCCATAGCGTAGTCTGCAAGGTAAAATTCAGCGTTCTGACTGATGACAACTATGATGTAAATTAAATTCCCCACAAGGACACCTTTCGTATTCGACGAGATCTAAAGTTTCGAGTATCCTTGGAGGTCGTGTCCGCCCCCACGACCGATGCCTTCACATAATTTATAACGCAGCGATTTCCTCCGAACGCCACCCGACGACCTACATTAGTTCAGAGTGAAAATAACCAACTTGCAGAAACCGTTAAAAGCCGCATTTCACAACGAAGCTTCATAACACGATCATTATTACCCTAGTATGTACAGTTCACACTTCTTTAACATGTCTCCAGATACAACTGAAAGCATTATTTTTATTATCTTTCATATGCTGAGGTGGCTGCCTTTAAACACGGAGCCGGTTCGTAATGACTTCCGTCGGTGACACTTTGTGCACTGACATGCAAAGACATCCGCGCACATACTTCTCCTGTGCAGCCTCATTGGCTTGCGGAATGCACACGCTAGGTGTGTTGGGAGTAAAAGTTTTTCTTGCCAATAGTTTATCACGTCAGTCATTTCTTTAGTTTTCGTAATTCTGCTAATCCACAGTAGCTCATTCTTTTGGGCACGCCTTATACAGCGCTTGGAGGTCTGGATATAGCATTCCTGGAATATAAAACATTAATCACATTATTGTCACACGGCGAAATTTCTACTTTTATATTCTTTTCCCACTTGGCATTGCCTGCCGTTAGTTTGCCACAAAAATTAACTATTATGCCATTTTGCTTAGGTCTATCTGTTTCCATAGTTATACTTACCTAACTTGGCTGGCTACATCATCTACGTGTTGTACGTCGTACTCCTTCATTGCACTGAGCAGTTTAGCCGTCGAGCGTGCTGTGCACTTTTGGGGTCCTCGATTGTCCGCGAACTTTGGTTTTTATTGGCTACTCTGTCTCCCTGACCCCTGACTTGGACGTCATTGTTGTATACTCGTTATATCTGGTTAATTTGGTGTTATGGTTATCAATATCAAGTAAAATCCCACATAATTTTAGCATCAAATGCATTTGAAAGATGGAGCTCTGGAGTGGATAATCGGAGAATAAATACATTCTGTCATACTGCTTGCGATTGTGCCATTTATTCATATACTCATAGCCTGTATATTCCAAAGGTGTGCTGAAGATTTAGGTTTCGGTCTCCAAGTGGGCTCCCATCAGAACACTAATAAGATGCTTATGCAATCGCCATCATTAATCTGTACCCCTTTAAACTCCGATTATAATGCCTCTGGACAAAGTCTGCATGACATTACAACGTTATGTTTCTGCAGTTTTGTGATTGACATTCGCTCTTAAAAATGAATACAGGGCCCCAAGGAAATATAAATCGAAATTGGTATGCCAGACAAGCCCTTGGTGAGATATGATAGATTGCGCATTGGACAGGTACGTGCATTAAGGCCGACTGATGTTAGGTTTGATCGTGGAAACACAATGAGCTCAGAAATATATCCCGGCCACATTAAGGCCTATATAACATTCAACGTGCATGCGAAGAAGGCGTCGATGAACAGAATCGTAAAGGCCATGGACGGCATTTAAAAATACTTATTCACCAACACATTTTAAGAGGCAGGCATATTTGACAAAAATAAAATGAATACTACTGTTTCAAATTTTATTCCAAATACGCATTAGTTAGGGTGAGATATTTTAAATAACCAATAACCGAAGACCAACACTTATGTGCTGCAGATAATCGGTAGGTATTGTAGAAATGCATTTTCGACTAGATTCCCAGCGTTTCCGATTGTTTGAATTTGCCAATCAGTGCATGCCTCACTGTTATTGTCAGCATGGTAAGTTAAACTCATATTTAGATCTGGAAACCGTAGGTCAGTAAAATGAAGCTGATCGGGAAGAAAATCCGTTTGAGAGACGTATTTAATTGTTCCCACGGCCGTCAGGGTTTCCACAGTAAACTCCAATGTATCCAGAATTCTTGTTGACATGCCGTGTCTCATTAGCTGCCGAAGTTTCTACATTAAAAAGTTAGACGGTAGATTTCCCGACAAACACGCCTGAACATTCAAAACTAACAAAGAACATTTCGGTCCTACCAAGTGACTGATCCTCAGATCAATTTTGCTGAACTCAATTTGACAGTGCAAGTTTAAAACGTCCTCCTCTCTGAAGACTTCGGCGTATGAGCAAATTCCCATTGTAATGTTGCCTTTCACAGACAGATCAAGTTTTGTTATCGTTCCATCATGAAGCCGGAAATAATGCATTATATTGGGCCGTTTAAGCAGCTGTTTCTCCACAAACCGCGGCAATGAAATCAGGGAGTTGACCGTCGGACATTTTTCTGGTGGCACTACCTTTGCTGCAGAGTTTTGGCAATTCAAAAAGGAAATATCAAATTTATGCTATATGCATTGCCGGTTCGTTTTCATAAAAACAGTTCATTCTCCAAAGAACACGCGACACAACTTCACTATCTGTATGACACTTCTGTTGCATTACTCAAACTTGGTTGCTCCTGTACTTGACAGTTTATAAATCCACTTAACGTTAGAAAATCATTACCAAGTACATAAATAAAACAGGTAAGGTATTTCAATGTACGGTTGCCCCATGTGAATGTGATTTATATTCTAGGACTACTTACTTATATTTTGCCCCGGGAATTTCTATTTGTATGCCTTTAATCTGTGAATTCCTTACTGCTCATTGCGACTCAAATTATGGATGTATACGCTTGTGCACTGCGTACAATGAAATTCGGGTAAACCAAATGAACATGAGTAATTATGCCCATGGTATTCAGACTAAGACTGAGAGGGTTGGTGTCAGAGAGTGTACTTCAGGTTTGCATATTTGTTTCCGATCAAATTAACCAGATTCTCCTGAATCACTCTCATCAAATGCAGCCAATGCTCTTGAACCTTACTTCCTTCGCGTCATACATTGGTGGTGCCGATTATGTTTAAAACGAATTCCGATGTAAGTAGTGTTTTGCTATTAATAGTTGTCATACATTAACGGTCTGTTTGTCTGATATGCAGAAGGGCGTTCATAAAAACAGAGCAAAGTAATGTAACAAACGCTGGTATGAGCAGACTATGTCGAAAATGGTAAATACCTTGAAAGAAGAAACAGGCTTCGGATATAGACAGCAACAATACACTGATAGTCAAAACCCGGAGCATCAGACGGTGGTTATTCGGGAGATGTGACTGACGAGGGGGTGAACTGTAAGCCTATGTAATTGAAGAATAGATGCGCACTGTCCACTTATATATGATGCAATCAAGCGTGCATGATGTGCGTGCATTCATGTTTTGATGAAGTAGGTCCTTGTTCACTCTCCAGTGGACATTGCTATGACTGTTCAGAAATCTGACCATCAATGAGCAATTTTAATTGGACTACAAATGCTTCTAGTTCAGAATAGAATGGGTGGTAACGGCCTTCTCTGCGGCAACTGCTTGAAAATGCGAAATGCGTGAGGACTGAGACTGAAGGAGCTGAGTAAATCACAAGTGCACAGCTCTTATGGCTGCACGTTCTAAATTTTGCACCGGTCCAAAAACACTAATCACTCAAAAGTCATAGTAGGACGGGCCCAAAATAACGATAATTATTTGTTTACTATTTTATTTAAACTATCTCCCTAAGGATATTATTCTATTTGCGAATACCCTCCATTAGGTGGCACGTGTCGGTTTCGCTATTAATGGGTTGATATTCGAAAGCTGTGGATCCACCTTGCATTTATTACCTTTGACATAATCTACAGATGCAAAGCGACCGCATTACTCGGCATTCGGTTTTCTCTTCGCTAGCATACTGTTGGGGAGTTGAGAGACAACGGGTATATACCGAGCAATAGTTCACCAACCTTGATCTAGACTAACATGGCCGATGAGTGACAGCAGTAGTCTTTATGCGGCTTATCCTACGGTAGTATGTCTAAGGACAGGGTCTAACCAATCGCAGTATACCACCCCTAGGTCCACCAATCTTCACCAACGTTTTTTGAAATGAGGAACGACGGCAGTAGTCGGTATGCAGCTTAATCTATGGCAGCATATTTGCTTAACGATCGCTGTAGATCACGCCTACTATTATCAACATTGAGATAGGCTTCCATTGCTGAAGAGCGATCGTGGCAGTTGGTCTGGGGCTTCCTTTATACTAGCATTCCTTTGCGCAGTTAGACAGCGACCACTGCAGACCGAACCATTGCTTATCATCCTTGCAGGAGGATTATGCGGTCGACGAGTGTTAACCGCAGTCCGCATTCGGCTTAATCTGCGATAACGTACTTTAGCACAGTGGCAAACTGA
>CACRXP010000062.1:787987-798985 GCA_902702965.1 Spirometra erinaceieuropaei
TAAGTTAAGCAAACGATTACATTTTTGCCGCTTGACCTCCCGCATTTTTCCGCAGTAGAAGGCAGCTGCTGGCTCCGGGATGCACTAAAAATAAGTTCTCCGTCCTCCTTGGCTGCGTCTATCGCCCTCCCAACGCCAACGACAATTTTGATCGTTTACTCTCACAGGCATTTCATGCTGCGGCCGACTCAAGCTTCAATTGGTTGCGGGTGACTTGAATCTCCCTGAAGTCCGCTGGTCTCCGCCTTCAGGCCCCAGAAGGTTCGAAGACTTTCTTGAGGCTGTGGATGTTGGGATGTGGACTCAGGTTGTCGATTTTCCCACCCGAGGATCAAGCATGCTTGACCTGATTTTCTGTAGAGGCTGCATACCTTCGTCTTTGTCATCTCTTGACCCAATCGGGGGCTCAGACCATGACATAGTTGGTTCAGCGTTGGGATTCGAGGCTGACAAAACGTTATCCCCAAGGTATAAATTTTCCCGCGATTTCCGATCAACTCGCTCAACCGAATTATTAACACACATTAATTCCTACGACTGGACTGATTTCTTCCTTAGCTCGGATGTAAATGTTTGCACTGCAAAACTGTACGAAATTTTGGATCTGCTTATTTCTCGTTTTGTCCCTCGTGAGAAAATTATTGATGTAGGGGATGAGATTTTCCTACCCTTACCCTTTCGTCGCAGATTGCGCAGGCTTTATCATCGTTTCCATCCTCAGAACGGTGTTTCTGTCCTGCCCTTGATTTGTGATATTTTTGAGCGGGCTAAGAGAGTGTCTGAAGAAAAACAGCTAGCCGAGGAGATCCAGTTTAGCGAAAACCATTCGTTAAATGTCTCGAAACTTTTTTCTAGAAAAATACGATCTCATAGAAAGACGCAGCATCCCATCCTCCGAGACGCTCTCGGAAATCCCATAGTTGATGCCCAGTTAACCGATGATAGCTTCAATGATTTCCTGTCCAAAACGTTTATTGAAGACTCGACCACTCCGCTGCCGACCATCCAGTCATTGACCGGGGCAGTTCTAGAAACTATAACTTTCACTCAGTGGGCTGTGACTGTTGCGATTCGGCGCTTTCGTCAATCTTATAGTCCGGGCCCTTATGGTGTCACAGTAAGCCTTTTATAAGCCGATGCAAACACGATCTTCCCATCCCTCTTTTGCAAGATATTTAATCTCGCTCTTGAAAGTGAAGCTCATCCTAACTTGCGGAAGCAATCACACATTTTGCCCATTCCTATGCACGGCAAACCTACGTCATTTGATGACTTTCGATCAATTAACTATTCACTTCTGCATGATGCAACGAGTGGTTGTTTTGTCTAAGAAAGGCTCGCTTCATTTCTCCGTTTTGGTCGTAGCTTGAGATATCAGGGAAATATATTCGGCTTCAGCCGAAAGGGCGATGTATTATATTCCTATTATAGGACATTGAAGGCTGTATTGGAAGGCACTGGACCCCCTCTTTTTATAAAGAACTCGTTATTGGATTATATTCGGGCACTCCAAACATATTTTTCAAATAGCCGTTTGGCAGCGGGCTTACGCATGCCGATTCTAGAGGATTTTGTGGGATATGTATCTATTTTAGAACGATAGAGGCGCAAGGTTCTTTTTCATGTGGTGCAGATTTACACAGTATACAGTTAGGAAAGCGTGACCGCTGCTCTTATACGGGTTTGGTTTGAGTAATACAAATACTGGTGATTTCGTTTAAAGCAACTCCTATCGGAGAATACTTGGTCATCCACGATAGCAGCATAACATCGACATTGTTGTGCATACTAGCATTAATTATCGCAGCACAACCCCCCCCCACCAAGGAAATCTTTCGTAAACGGCGCGTATTGCGATGACATCTTCCCCAAACCTTTGGCTTCGGTTAGCCTTTCCTTAAGTTGCCATCCAAACTGAACATTCGATTGGCCTGTGCCACCTTCCTATACATACCATCCATGCAGTGCGCTCAGTTATTGCACCCCCACATGGAATACTTTCGTAAACGTCGAGTACTTCACTTACATTTTCACCAAACCGTTGGCCTTCCTAGACTTTCCGCGTGTTGCCATTTTTACCGCAGTCTGATTGCCGTGGGTCACCCTCGCTTCAGTCACTGCACCCCTAAACGTAAGTCGTTAAGAGGTCATTTTTCACACTCCAATGGACATCGCTATGAATGTTCAGAAATCTGACCATTAATAAGCAATTTTAATTGGACTGAAAATGTTTTGAGTTTAGAAAAGAATGGGTGGTGACGGTGCACACTGATGGTTAGATTTCTGAACATTCATAGCAGTGTCCACTGGAGTGTGAAAACCAACCTACCTCATAAGAAAATGAATGCACGCACATCATGCACGCTTGATTACATCATATATAAGTGGGCAGTGCGCGTCTAGTCTTCCATTAAAGAGGGTTACATTCCATCCCCTCGTCAGTCACATCTCCCGGATAAGACCGTCTAATGCTCCGGGTTTTGACTATCAGTGTATTGTTGCTGTCTACATCCGAAGCCTGTTTCTTCTTTCAAGGTATTTATCATTTTCGACATAGTCTGCCCATACCAGCGTTCGCTACATTACTATGCTACTATAAGCGCCTTTCTGCATGTCAAACAAACATCTCAAACAGAGCGTTAACGTAAGACAACTATTAAGAAGCAAAACACTGCTTACTTCGGAATTCCTGTTAAACATATCCGGCACCACACATGTATGACGCGAAGGATGTAATGTTCAAGAGCATTGGCTGTATTTGACGAGAGTCATTCATGATTATCTGGTTAATTTGATCGGAAACAAATACGCAAACCTGAAGTATACTCTCTGACACCAACCATCTCAGTCTTAGTTTGAATACCATGGGCATAATTACTCATGAAGAAGGAGACACGATCGCCGGGACAAGAGCTTTATTAGCCTGACGTTTAGGATTCCTACTCGAATCCATCATCAAAGACAAAAAAGCAGAAATGTGTTTCATACAAGCCACCGGTTAACACGGATTTGGCGAGACGAGCAGTATTTCAGCACGGCAGAAAGATGATCCGAGTGCTCCTCCAAGATTGCCACGCGAGACTTCGTAAGTACCGTCAAAGGACTGACCAGTAAAACACCAGACGCTGCGAGTTCATGGATGAGATCGGTATGAATCTGCTCCTGCGAAGGATAGCTGAACAGGCCCGCGAACAGAGCATGATAAGCGACGCAGCACTGGAGAACAAATTTCGAAAGCTGCCCAATCCAACGTCGCCCAGAAACGACAAACAGGTGCACAACGTGTCATCAAAGGAGCTGACGAAGGATCGGATGCAGGTTTTACGGCACGAAGCTTCATTTAACACGGCTGACGCCAAACCTGTTAACATGATTGTAGCAGTGACCCGTTTCTGCTTTTTTGTCTTTGATGATGGATTCGAGTAGGAATCCTAAACGTCAGGCTAATAAAGCTCTTGTCCCGGCGATCGTGTCTCCTTCTTCAAGACTACTTCCTGGGATTCGTCTCTTCGCTTCTATTGATAATTACTCATGTTTCATTGATTTACCCGAATTTCATTGTACGCAATACAAATGCGTGTACATTCATAATTGGAGTCACAATGCGCAAAACGGAATTCACAGACTAAAGGCATACCAGTACAGATGCCCAGGTCAAAATACAAGTACGTAGTCTAGAAGTTCCTAAGATTTTAATTGCATTCACTTTGGGCAACTGCATACTGAAATATCTTACCTGTTTTATTTACGTACTTGGTAATTATTTTCTAACGTAAAGTGGATTTATAAGCTGAGAAATACAGGCGCAATCAGGTTTTATAAAGATCACATATGTGGCATACAGATAATGAGCTTGTGTCGCGAGCTCTTTAGGAGAAATTACTGTTTTTAATGACCAACAGGCAATGCATATAGCATTAATCTGCTAATTCTTTTTTGAATTGCAAACCTCTGCAGCAAATGTGGTGCCACCAGAAAAATGTCCGACGGTCAACTCTATTGTTTCACTGCCGCTGCTTTTGGAGAAACAGCTGCTTATGCGGCCCAGTATGATGCATTATCTCCGGCTTCGTGATGGAACGATAACAAAACTTAATCTGTCTGTGAAAGGCAACATTACAACAGGAATTTGTTCATTCCCTGAAATATTCAGAGAGGAAGACGTTTTACATTTGCACTGTCAGATTGAGTTCGGGAGAATTAGTCTGAGGATCAGTCACTTGGTAGGACCGACATGTTCTTTGCTAGTTTTGAATGTTCAGGTGTGTTTTTCGGGAAGATTATCGTCAAAACTCTTTTCAATATAGAAACTTCGGCATTTTATGCGGCAGGGAATTTCACCAACAATTTTGGACGCAGAAAACTCTTGGATCGGATGGGCCCAGCACAAGTAGTGGTATTGAGGCAATAACCGTATCTACAGACCATCATTCGCTACCGTCCATATCAACGGCCTCCTCCAAGTCAGTTAAAACTAGCGTCGATCATCGGAACCGCGATAGAGAATGTGTTCCACCACCGCCATCTAATACCCTTAAAGTACCACATCCACCAGAGAGAAATATGTCAACGGAATATACGAACGATATCGCCAGACACCAATGACTCTTTATTCAGGGGCTCCCTGTATCAAATGCGAACACTCCTAAAGAGCGGATTTCGAAAGATCTAAGGTTTTGCCAAGGCTTGCTCAAAAATATCCTAGAATCCACTGAGGCAATTGAAGTACTCAAAGCCTTCCGTCTCGGAAAACGGACAAACAATCTGCCAACACCAACACACCGGCGACCTCTCAAAGTTGTGCTGACTTGTAAGGAGCAAGCTGGGTTGATTCACTCTCAGCTCTTTATAATAAAAGGCACCAACCCCGGCATTTTTTCCAACTTGATTACTCGCCAGCAGAGAGGCTGAAATGTCGTCTTCTAGTTCTAGAGCTGAGGAAGAGACTTAGCGAAGGAGAACGGAATTTGGTTATCTACAACAACCAAATCAGACCATTCTTTCTTTGGACGGGCCTAATCCGAATGATCGCGCAGCTGGCACAGTTGGCGAAAGACCTAGACGCATTAAAACTACTTATCTGACAGCCATAAATCGCAAACTGAAATTTCTATATACAAATGTGCAGAGCATGTTATAGAAAGTTAACGAGCTAAAGATCCATCTATCTGATCTATCCCCGGATATAATCTCACTTACAGAAACTTGGCTGAACCAGCAGGTGAACAACCGTGAGTTAACCATACCAGGATACCAGCTGTTTAGAAGAGACAGGTCAGGACGTCAGGGCGGAGGCGTACTCACGTATGTAAAACACGGGTTTATAGTCTCAGACAAAACAGATAAACATACGTGTATTTCTGAGGCAATTTGGCTAACTATAAAAGCACCGGGTTCACCGAGTCTTGACGTCCTGATGGTCTACCGACCGCCGGGAAATGATCCCACGGCGGACGCCCGTCTGACTGAGGACCTGGAGGGATTCTCTATCGGGTCCGAACTCTTAATCATGGGGGACTTCAATGCACCTCTTATCGACTGGAGTTCAGCTTATGCATCTGGTCCAAACCATGCTTCCGATCGAAGTTTGCTGGATATGACGCTCAGGTTATTTCTCACTAGGCACATCCCTTTTCCGACGAGGGTGCGCGAAGGGCAACAGCCAAACTGTCTGAATCTACTCCTAACGTAGTCACTGGATAGCTTTGATGAGGTGCAATGTCTACCTCCCCTAGGTCGAAGCGACCACGTCGTACTGTTGTGGGAGTACTCCATTTTTTCTCTGCCCGAACAAGCCACCAGATTTAGAAGGAATATCTGGCGCGGTGACTTTGTCCAAATGAAAGCTGAACTGAACACCATAAACTGGGAATCAGCTTTTTCCGGTGACCGACTCAAGGATTGGGACTGGTTTAGTGAGTTATTGCACATTCTTCTCAGAGACCACTGTCCCATTTCACTGAAGAATCTGAACAGCAGACCCCCAGGGCTACCGCAAGCTATAAAAAAGAAGGGAATAAAAAGCGGAGGTTATGGAGAAAATTCCTCTCGTATAGGAGCTATGTGTCGATAAATGCATACAAGGCACAAAGGAACCTAGTTAAGAGGCTAATCCTCGGGACGCGGCGTACTTTCGAGAAAGACCTACTGAATCGAGCCGCAGAAAATCCGAAGTTATTCTATGGCTACATAAGAAGAAGCACACGAAGCAGAGACCCAACCGCGTTATTGAAAGCTAGTGACGACCTAGAACTCAGTGAAGACGGAGAAAATGCAGAGCAACTTTCACAATTTTTTAAGTCCATCTTTACGAAGGAAAGCGCATTTCTCCCACCCGACTGCGACATAGTGGACGGGCAAACGATTGAGCACGTCTTTTTCGCCGAAGCTATTGTTCGTAAAAAAACTGTTGAAGCTGAATGAGTCTTAATCACCTGGGCCGGATGACATACCGCCCAAATTTTTGAAGGAGCTTGCTGGAGAACTATTTAAACCTCTGTCCATGCTCTTCCAAGCTTCGTTCGAAGCAGGCTATTTGCCCGCCGATTGGAAATCCGCGCGGATCACGTCAATTTATAAAGGCGGCAACAAGGTCTTAGCAAAGAACTACAGACCAATCAGCCTTACTTCAATTTCCTGCAAAATTATGGAAAAATAGTTAAGCGAGAAATAATGCGCTTTCTGGAAGAGCATAATCTGCTATGCGATGCCCAGCACGGACTTCGTAGAGGCAGATCATGCGTGACAAACATACTTTACTGTTTAGATCGCTGGGCCCGGGCAGTCGATGGCGGCAATGCAGTGCACGCAGTCTACGTCGACTTTAAGAAAGCATTCGACAGTGTACCACATCAACGTCGCCTGTACAAATTAAGCCGGACAAGCATTAGGGGTAATCTCCTGCAGTGGATCCAAATCTTCTTGATCGGTCGCTCTCAAATCGTCCACGTCAGTGACAGGCAGTCCGTGGAGGTAGCGGTTGAAAGTGGTGTTTCTCAAGGCTCCGTTCTCGGCCCCACCCTATTCATTATATACGTCAAAGACTGCGTCAGTGAACTGAATCGTGATGTTGCCATGTTCGCTGATGATGTTAAACTTTGGAGCGTCATCCGAACTAAATTTGACGAAGAGCGTTTGCAGGCAGACCTGGCCCGATTCGAGAAATGGTCACAGGACAGGCTTTTGCCCTTTAATGTGACTAAGGGCAATGTCTTGCAAGTCGGCAGGACGCGATCTCCGAACCGGAGGGTTTACCACCTAAACGGCATACCATTGCAGGAGGTAGACGCCCAGAAAGACTTGGGTGTGTGGGAAACGGCTTCACTAAAACCGTCGCTCCACTGCTCCAAGTTAGCCAAGTCCGCGATGTCAGTCCTTCATCTTGTCAGGAGAACTTACTCTACCCTCGATGAGGACTGCTTCGTTAAAGTCTTTCGAACATTTGTACGGTCACAGCCAGAGTTCGCTATTCAGGCGTGGGAACCCTGGACATCTAAATATCTCATCATCCTTGAGAAACTTCAAAGGCGTGCAAGCAAACTCGTCAGTGGACAGGCTTCACTACCCTACGAAACACGGCTATCCAATCTCAATATTTTTCCACTGAGCTACAGACAACTAAGAGGCGACCTTATACAAACATTCCGTATAATGCGCGGCCAGGACTGGTGTCTCTTACCTGCTGATTTCTGTGAGTTAGCGACCACAACGAAACTCCGAGATAATCCACTCAAAATGCGCGTGACTGACGCCAGGCTGGATATTTAGAAGTTCTTTTTTTTCAAACAGAGCGATCGAGGCCTGGAATTCTCTGCCTACAGATGCCGTCATGTCCACTTCCGTCAAGGCCTTTAAACGCAAGTTGGACCAGTGTACCACCAAACGTCATAATGCCACCTGACCGACATCGTTCGAACAGTTTATTAATGTTGTTATATTACTGCCTGTTTTTCAGTAATGTTTGTTTTTTATTATTGTCTCATGTCTGTTGAATGTATGTTGGATTTAATTCGTCTCCCTCAGAAACTGAGATAGCACCAACTATCCATAGACAGACAACTGTACGGCACATTTAGTAACATTAATGTTTTTAACTCTTGGAACAATTCGTTTATCTGTCTGCCTTCGAAAATTTTGCCAATCTGAAGAAACTCTGCAACTGTTTGATGTTTCCATTTTCAAAATTTTGATATCGTTCCCTTCCTTGTAACAAGTAGGGAGTTCAAAGGTTCAACGCCTATATTTCCCTCAAATAAACTGAACTGAACTGAACAGACACAAAAGCCTTAGAATGGGCAGGACTTCTCGGCATTCATGCCATGTTAAATCAATTGTGGCTACGTTGGACCGGCCACCTTGTGAGGACTGAATACACATCGCTACAGAGACAACTCTTCCATGCTGATGTCGCCATGGGTAGTCGTCGACTCGGAGGACAAAACCAGCATTACAATGACACTTTGAAGGACTGTCCGAGACGGCCAAAGATCAGCCCAGAGACATGAGAGGACCACGCTCAGAACAGTCTGGCATGACGAAGAGAATTGTAGACGAGCGCAGCCATCTACGAAACCAGTCGGATCGCCGCCGCCAAAGCTATAAGGGAGGCTCGCAAGTCACATGTGCCTCGCCTCCTCAATGCCAATCATCCGTCGCTTTCAACAAGCCCGCGCTGCCGACGCGCATTCAACGCATGAATCGGTCTCGTAAGACACCTCGGGGCCCACTGTGCCATCAACGAGACAAAGTCTACTTCTTCTCTCAGTCTCGCGTCTTCTGCAAATCTCGCCCCCACCGCCACCCCCGTCACCGTCAATCACACTCTAGCTGCCCCTCCCCCGCCATTATCCACTGACACCATCCACTTTGACCCAACCACAGCACAGACCGTAGCGACCACCATTACCACCACCTGCACCACGAATTCACGCACTTCCCCTACCGATATCGCTTTCTACCACCATCATCATCATCATCATCATCATCATCATCATCACCAACATCATCATCATCACCACCACCACCGACAACAACAACAACAACAACACCAACACCGCTACCTCCAGCGATGTGGACTCGATTCATCCCTGCCCCCACCGCAATCGAACACTCGCCTCACACTTCGGCCTGGTCTGTCACTTGCGAATCTATCGCACAGAGAATGGCAAACCAGCTCCTGGGGCACCAGCATACACTCGCCGCGTCCGCCTCAACTGCCTTCAATGCCTCGCACACTCACTCACCACAGGGGGCTATTAGGCCATATGTGTATTCATGAGCATCCGCAGCAGACAATCACCGGCTATTTCACACCACCATTCCTTTCCCCACCAACACCTACACCACACAGTAGCCAGTGCGGCGGCCGTATGGGTACGGATTGATTCGCCTTGACCAACAAACGACGCCCACACTCTGTTCTGTTTATCGCGTATTTTTAAGGTTGCTTTTGCGATTTATAACGTTTTCATCCGTACAACCGGAATTTCAGCCAAACCTCCACCGATGACCTGGAGTCGGATTTTCGAGAGCATCAGCCATACCGACGGTGAAGTGCTGAATCGCATGCCAGTTTCCTGGATACTATAAATTTTTCTTTGTATATATAAATACTCGTACGTCAGTATTTCATAACTCTTGGAGACCGGTAAGAAATGCTGGGATGGAAAACTGCAGCTAACATTTGACGCTCAGCTAGTCACAACTCCAAACGAGGTTGGCAGAACCAGGCCTTAAATTGCTCATGAGGTGATTTCCGTTTTCATTTTGCTTTAGTTGATGCGTTAAGGCATCTTTTACGGCATTTGTCTTGTGAAGGACGCATCATTTTCTGTATTCTATGCCCTCCAGCAGTCCTCATTTTTCCCTCATCTGCCTCATCAACATCATCATTGTTATCGTCACCGTCATGGACATCGTCGATTCAGCAATCCATGGAGACGTGTTCGGAGGCGATGAGCAAGTACAGCTCTCGATACTCTTGGAATACGTCACCAACTCCTACCCAGTTATTCCTATTCGTGTGTCTCACGGAAAAGTTACCATCATAATAGACTCGGGATGTACTGGCGGGGTGCATTTTAAAACGAGGATGGTGGACTCAACTGCCTTCCGGATTCGCAACAACATGATATATTTAGAACAAGCTTAGCCGTACGACCGCAGTTGCATAGATGTTGCCAAACACTACCACTTGGAAGTCTCAAGGTTAAATTAATGCATGGGCTTACCACACTTTGTTTCCTGTCAGCAATGGGATGTGTTACCGTCGGGCAATACCCACCATTAACTGGCCCTCAAGAACAGCTCTTTTCCACATCGTTGGTAAGCTGGAATATTCAGCATATATCGCGGTCATACGACATGACCTTCCAAGGTGCTGACGGCCGCGATCGATACTGCCGCGTTTGAACTGCCCTGCTAGCGCACACAAGGAGGCATACGGCTGAAAATGGACTTCACTGACGGTTGTGACGTTGGGGCGCGCGTTTGGGCGTACTACCTGCAGGTTTGTCTGCCATGGGCAAGGAAGCTAGCAAAGCCGAGGCAACCATAGACCACGGCCCAGCGTAAGTACCTACGTGAATTTTGTGCCTTTAACTGCGCTTTGTTACTTGGTGCATGTGGCATCAGTACCCACGATGAGGGAGCTTCAGTTTTGCAATGAACTGTGGGGGCGAAATATGAGGGTGTCAAGATAACAAATTGCATTTCAGACAACATTTCATGATATCGATCACTCGCTTTACATAGGTCTAGCAACAAAAACATTTGAAAGATGTAACTCTTGAGCAAAAACTTGAGGAATAAATACGTTCTCAGGTTAGCAAATGTAAGAGATCCGGGTCGGTAATCTGAGGAGAATGAATTGCTCACCGGATCGGGGGACTTTTCTGGCTGACGTTTCGAAGAGCTGGGGCTGCTCTCCATTGTCAAAGCGTCAAGTGAAAAAATCGATCAGCATTTTTGAATAGACTGCCGCATTAGTTGACCCTGGGC
>CACRXP010000062.1:799474-885828 GCA_902702965.1 Spirometra erinaceieuropaei
GCCCAGGGTCAACTAATGCGGCAGTCTATTCAAAAATGCTGATCGATTTTTTCACTTGACGCTTTGACAATGGAGAGCAGCCCCAGCTCTTCGAAACGTCAGCCAGAAAAGTCCCCCGATCCGGTGAGCAATTCATTCTCCTTAAATACGTTCTGTCTTACTTTGTGCGGTTGTATCATTTGTACACATACTACCCTGCCAGCACTTGGCCCCCTCTTGAAAGTGGGCCAAGAAGGGGCTATGAGGGGGCCAGCCCTCTCATGCTATTATAATAGCATGAATATTCAAACGGGTGCTGAAGGTTAAGGTTTCGGTCTCCAAGTGGGCTCCCAACAGAACACTAAAAAGATGCTTGGGTAATCGTCATTTTTAATCAGTACTCCTTTAAACTCCTAGAATAATGCCACTGGCAAAAGTCTGCAAGACATAAAAACACTATGTTGAATCAGGTTTGTGATTGAGATTCGTTCCTAGAAATGAATGAACGGCCACAAGGGAATCTGAGTCAAAATTAATATGTCAGACAAGCCCTTAGCCAGGTACGCTAGATTGTGTATTGGAAACGTAAGTGCATTAAGGCTGAATGTTAGTAGGTTTGAACATGACATCACGATAGTATCAGAAATATATCCCGGCGACTTAAAGGCCTATATTACATACAACGTATATGCGAAGAAGACTTTGATCAAGAGAATCATTAAGACAGTGAAGCGCATTGAGCAAGACGTACTGACAATTGCAATTTTCAAGAGATGAAAATTCGACAGGATGTGTTCGCCAGCAACGGCAACAGAAGCCTGCAAAATATTTAAACGACTTGGCTTAATGCATACAATTAACATGGCAAAAATAATCGTCGCTAACTAACAAATATATCTTAGGCTCTTTAATAGGATTTCGATGAAAGCGATGTGTCGCAATACATATTTGACGCTATGGAAATCCTACTTACTTTTAAAGTTACAGGAGCTTATTTTAAAATTGCAAACATACTGCCATTAGTAGAAAACAAAGAGAAATAGTTTCTGGACCCAAAGAACGCAATTCGCATAAAAGTGAAATTCTTGGGGGGCCTGCAGAAAATTAGATAAGCAACAAAAGCAAGGAATGGGGTTAGTTGGCGCAGGATTCGAGCCTGTTGTCGTGGGTTCCAAAAACACTGAGGCCGCCGAGGTTGTCCCGATTGCGTCTGATGAATTATTAGAACCCGCAGTCAAATACTCACTCGAATGATCGTACGAAAGTAAGTATTGGCAGAGATTTTTGTGCAAGCATAAAATAAGTACTACTTTTTTACATATAATTCCAAATATGCATCAATTCGGGTTAGAAATTGTTGATAGGCGATTCGTGAATACACAGAACTATGTGCTGCAGACAATCGGTAAGTATCGTAGGAATGAAAGTCCGACAAGTTTTCCGGTGTTTTCAAGGATTCGCATTTGCCAATCAGTATTTGTCTCGCTGTTATTACCAGTATGGTATATTACACTCATATTTAAGTCCGGAAAGCGTAGGTCAGTAAAATAAAACTGATCACTAAGAAAACCCATTCGAGAGACGTATATAATTGCTCCCACGGCCGTCAGCTTTTCAACGACAAACTCCAATGTATCCAGAATCCTTGTTGACATGGCATGCCTCATAAGTGGCCGAAGTTTCTATATTGAAAAGAGTTTATACAATAATTTTCTCGACGAACACAACTGCACATTCAGAAGTAGCAAAGAACATTTTGGTCCTACCAAGTGACTGATCCTCAGTTTAATTCTTGCGAACTCAATTTGACAGTGCAAATTTATAACGACTTCCTTCCTGAACATTTCAGGGAATGAGCAAATTTCTGTTGTAATGTTGCCTTCCACAGACAGATTAAGTTGTGTTATCGGTCCATCATGAAGCCGGAAATAATGCGTCATATTGGGCCGTTTAAGCAGCTGTTTCTCCACAAACAGTGGAAATGAAACCAGAGAGTTAACTGTCGGACACTTTTCTGGTGGCATCAAATTTGCTGCAGTGGTTTGCAATTCAAAAAAAATTGGCAGATATATGCTATATGCATTGCCTGTTCGTCATCGTAAAAACAGTAATTTCTGTAAAGTGCACGCGACACAACTTCACTATTTGTATGACATTTATGTGGCCTATTTCCAACCTGATCGCGCCTGTACTTGTCAGTTTATAAATCTACTTTACATAAGAAACTCATTATCAATTACGTATATAGGACGGGTCAGGTATTTCAATATGTATTTGCCCTATGTGAATACAATTCAAATCTTAGGACCTTATCGACTACGTGCATGTATTTTGCATCTTTAATGGTATGCCTCAGGTTAGCATATTTGTTTTCTATCAAATTAACCAGAGTATCATGAACCACTCTCGTCAAATGCAGCAAATTCTCTTGAACATTACCTCCTTCGCGTCATACATTAGTGGTGCCGATTAGGTTTAACACGAATTCCCATGTAAATTGCTTGTTAATAGTTCATAGATATTTTGGCAGATTTTAAATGATTTATATAGACCCAACTGTGAAATTTTCAGCGCCTCGGTGAGATTCAAACCCACACAGTAGAGGAAAGGCTTTAGTTCAGCCAACGCTCTAAACTCACTCTAAACTCACGTCGTCCGGCGGCACCTTCTAGCTCAAGTGGTTAGAGCGTTGGCTGTACTAAAGTCTTTCCATTAATGCGTGGATTCTAAACCCACTGAGGCGCCCAGTTTTTCACAGTTGGGTCAATATGAATTTTTAATGGTCGTCATAAGTTAACAGTCTGTGTGAAATATTTGTCTGAGATACAGAAAGTCGTTTATAAAAACAGAGCAAAGTAAGGTAGCAAACGCTTGTATGTGCAACCTGTGTAGAATAGGATAAATACCTGGAAGCAAGAAACAGGCTTCGGATGTAGACAGCAACAGCACACTGATAATAAAAACTCGATACATTAGACGGTCTTATCTGGGAGATTTGACTGACGAGTGGATCGACTGTAACCCTCTTGAATGGAAGACTAGACGCGCACTGCCCACTTATATCTGATGCAATCAAGCGTGCATGCTGTGGGTGGATTCATGTTTGGTGAAGTATGTCGTTTTTCACTCTCCAGTGGACATTGCTATGAATGTGCAGACATCTGACCATTAATAAGCAATTTTAATTGGACTACAAATGTTATCAGTTGAGAAAAGAATGGGTGGTGACGGTCTTCTCGGAGGCAACTGCTGTCTTGGCTGCACATTCTGATTTCGCGTCGGTCCAAATGGCCTTATTCCCTCAGCAGACATACAAAGACTTGCCTAAAATGACGAGAATTATTTTTTTAATGTTTTATCTCCCACTGCCATAATTCCGATTGTCTCTCCTCACTGCCTTACACACTCGCATTTAAAGGCTGGTTCACTGTGGTGCCATGCAGAACAACTTCAACGTCAACGACTACTCTGGTCGGAAAACAAAGAAGGATGTGGAGGAAGGATAATTTAATGTTGGCGCATTGTTCGCTGGAATCTTTCGTTGAAAAATCGCCGAGGGCGTTACGGAGGGGATTAATTAAACGATCACTAGTAAAAGTTTCTATCGGGGTTGGGCAGCACTTCCAACACACTTGACTACAGAAAATAATGTCTTTTGTTTTCTGGGTACACCCTTGAATCATTGTTTGCAAGACACAAGCAAGTCTAAATCGACAGAAGCAGGATCAGACAATATGACTGGCATGGCAATGTCATATATGAAGTAAGGATTTGTCTCCGTTTGCTAAAGTCGTATTTGGACTTATTGACGTTCACTGTGATTAACGGCTGCCTCGGAATATTTGATGTTGCAAACGATTTGACTTCAGCACGTCAGACTCATGTAACTTTCTTGCTATTTTTCGCAATATTGGTCAAAATGAAAAAAGTAAGAATACGAATCCACTTAGCATATTAGCCCTTGTAATCGAAATTTTAACTCCACATTGTATTGACTGAGCTCATTAGTCCATTTAAAGGTCAAAGTAAGGCAGTGGAACGGACTTCATTTCAAGACTAGCATTTTGCATTGCGCTAAGTTAAACTGACTGAATTTTATGCGTTCACTGAATTATGAACCTATGCGCCCTAGAACGCTTCTTACGTCATCCGCAATTGAAATTCCTAATTCAAGCACTGCGCAAGGTCGTTCGAATCGGCGTGGACACAGTACAAACCCTTACAGCGTTCTGGTGCTTACCTGTGTTTCTACTGATGTTAGTTATTTCTTCTCAAAAAACTTGCTTTCATATTTGTACCTATTTAATTTTAAATGAGTCATCTATTGCAATCATTCCATGCGTTTTAAAATTGGGAACCAATGTCCAATCTCAGTTTTTCGTATAAGGTCGGTGCGCACTGCGAGTACAACTTAACTGACGCTCACTCGAATGTCTTTTATACATCGCCGCCTGCGTCACGAAGCACGGCTGGTTTTCGAGTGAAATAATGTGTTCCTTTTCGGTCAAGATAATATCATTCTCGACTGATTAACTAGGACTGCGAGTTTCACTGATGAGCAAATGCTGTACGACATCATCGCAAACCTCTCGATATTATGGAACGGATAATTTTAATATTAATAATCTGACTATGAAAAGTGTAATTGACGAGCTGTATGATGGCTATATGAGCAGTTTACAGTGTCCTCTTATGCAGTATATGGAAAAACTCATGAATTTTTGAACGAATAATAATTACGCCTACGAAATGTTTATTGATTTGAACTGCGCAGTTATTTGAAAATTTAACCCGTCATATGACATGCATTTTGGAACGTCAATTTGTGGAGCGTTTGAAGATCTCAGAAGCTTAACAGACGACTGCTTCCATGGCATACATCTCTCTATATTTTAGGTGCCTGTATGAATTCAGCAATGAAGAATGTTAGCATGCGGAAAAAAAGTCGATATATTGCGGCTATTGCGGGTGCCCAGGTTTTCTTCGAAAGAACGTGCTTTAACCGAAATCATCAGTATTCTTATTACTCAACCCAAACCCTATTAGACCAGCGCTCACGCTTTCCTAACTGTATTCTGTGTAACTCTGCATCACATGAAGAAAAACTTTGCGCCTACATCGTTTTGAAATAGATATTTATCCCTCAAAATCCACTATAATATGCATCTGCAAGCCTACTGCCAATAGTCTATTTGCAAAATGCATTTGGAATACCGGAATCTTTTCTGATAACAAGCTCTGTTTTAAAAAATGGGCCCAGTGCCTTCCAATACAGCGTTTGATAGTGTGCAATGCCCTATAAGTCAAATATAATACACGGCCATTTCAGTCGAAGTCGTATTTCCCTGATATCACAAGGTATGACATAAACTGGGGAATGAAGCGAGCTTCTCTTCAGCGAAACAACCACCTGTTGCATCATTCAGATCTGAATGGTTAATAAAACACCTTTTCTGCCAGCTAAATTTGCGTACGATATGGCAAGGCGATTGTCTGCTTGTGTTCAGATATGACTGATACGCTGGCATCTGGTTACAATATTCTCTTCCAATGGCCACACAGAGTTAAATTCTCATCCAGAAGCCGAGTACCGAAATCAACGAATAACCCCGAAACTATTGTTTAGACGGCCGTATCTACATTATGTAAAAGGTAGTAGAAAATGTCCCAACCACACCGGGCTCCCGCAACTTGTGGGATTTAAGTTACAACATAATTTACATCGGTGAGAACTCTGAATTTTTTTTTGCAGACTACGCCATGGCATGAACTGACCCAGTGTTAGGGAACAATAGACAGGCGGGGTCAATTGTCATGACAAGGCTAATCACTAGAGCAGTAGGCAATCAGCACACGATTTAGATCAGGTTATTTATGACAACTTGTGACAAGTTGTCTGCCTTTTTGACGGCTGGCTGATGTTTTATGTATTCGTGTAGTGACCGAATTCCCAAGTTGACCAAAGTAAACCGCATTAGAGGTGTTGCACGGTATTTTATAGACGACATCCTTCTCATCTAAATAGCTAACCGTATGCTGAGGTTGTACAAGCTTGTTACGAGGCGTAGTCGTCGGCCTGTGCGTCACATGTATTTGGAGGTTCCTCGGTTGTCTTAATGAACGGAAGTGCTCCCAGTTAGTTGGATTAGATGCATGATCGGAACAATGTCGTTCCATGTCTTTTTCTTTTAACTCCTGTCGCCTCATGCATCGGTGCGAAAATATCTAATATACCAATTCCGTAACCTGATCGGTTAGCACCCATCTGTCATGATTGATGTCCCCGATCAAAACGGACGGAACACAGACCCATAGCTCACAGGCGCGGTGTCAAATTCCATGACCAAATACCCCGGGTTCGAATCCCAATTGATTCACACTTGAGGTTTGATATAACTGGCTGATTACGACTAGTAAGCCAGGAGTGGCCATTCCCATCCCTCCCTGTCTTTGTCGGTACCCTGTCATTTATTTCTAATACAAGTCACTGTGCGACTGCCTAAGAGGGTTATAGTATGAGCCCCAAGGCACAAAGGAACAAGCACGTTCCGCAACCTGATCAGTGAGTGTCCATGCGTCATTATGCATATATGTGGACTAGTTCTCGTTTACTACACCAAAGACGTCTATTTAATAGTTTGGTACCATTATAAATCAGAAAGCTCCGTCCACTGTGAGCGAACGAGACGAACATGGCTCGCGTTGACAATCTGTTGGCATTTGAAAGACACAACGCCTGATCCAGCCTTAAATGTTTTTGACTCTCACATGACACCGGACCCAGGTAAATGACAGGGAAGAGAGTGCAGCAGATACTGCGCAGGCCTACTGTTAATATGCATCAATTCACGATCAAGTCATCGTGCCCACCTAGCTGTGGGATACACGTTTGTTGGACTCGACATTTTCACTCTCGCTGTTTTGAATTATGAGCTCTGCGGTGAGCTCTGACCAGTGAGATCTAACGATGTGTGGCCACTTTCACTTAGCGAAGTGCATGGACTCCATTGGCGGATAAAGCAGTTGGCCATCGATGAAATAGCATCGATAAGATTGGGCATGTTCTACAGCGACTTGTTAATCGCGAGAGTTCAATCGTTGTTTCTGACTTTGACCATCGTTTGGTCTACAACTAGGTGAGATCAGGGACGATGACTTGTGGACGCCGTGTCAAGACTAGGAGACGAAGCCCGGAGGAGTGGAAGGTCGCAGGCGGATGGCAGGATTTAGCCCTCATCCTTCCGATCCACTCCACACCTCATGGTTCACACAGCAAATTACCAGGTTTTTGACCAACAACAACATCTATGGGGGGGGGGGCGACCGGGGTCCCAGTTAGCATTACTTTTACCAGCGCCCTTGGAGAAAGCAAGATTTTCTACCAAAGGAGTAGAACAAAGCATATTTTTTCATGTTTACTATAAAATATATTTAAATATATGAGACTATGGAAAATGAGTGTGAAAAACTCACGTTATTTTAGCAGTTTTACCGAATAAGGTCTGTGTTGGAGGTCGAAAAGAAGTGCATTCATAAGCGGAACCAGATAATGTCGCATGAAAATCAATATTACAACACTACCTAAATTATCCGTTATAATCCAAAATGCATTTCAGAATTTTGGCCAACATTTCATGAGATCGGTCACGCACATTATGCTAACCCGCTCCCTTGTTACAGATACTGTACAAACGTATCAACGGAATGCGGCTTCTAATGATCGGCGTGCCGGATGAGACGGGAGTTAACTGAGTTTCCTATTGAGTTCTAACGAATTATTGGTTCACAAATTAAATTCTGACCAAGAATTACAGTAGATGTGCTAACTCACGAAATGTCAACCAAAATTTCGAAATGTGTTCTCGTTTCGAAAAGATAAATTAAGTAATGTTGTAAAACTAATCAAGATACAGCAAAAATCTATAATGATACATTTACCTCAGGGAGTGGGCTTTTGAAAGAACGTATTTTCGGCTGCATGCAAGATGCAAACTCTGCAAAAAATGACTACATAAGTAGTATGCAATTTTCTCATTGATTTTCGATGCCCTTCAAAAATCAATTATATGTCATGAAGAGCATGCATAAGAATATTCATTCTCTTACATATTGGGTAGAAAATCATGTTTTCTTCAAATTTTGTACTCAAAAGATGAGTATAATTCGGTTTTGAAAAAGCTTCTAATTGTGAGAGTTGTTAATACCGTTAAATTGCCGTTCATGAAACGTCATGTATCTGCATTTACGAATGTGGCTTGTAAAGTTAATAATATTGCTCAAATCTACTGCATAATTTTATGTACCTCATATGGTCTCCTCTTAACACCGTAGAGAAATGCGTGGTTTTCCGTACACGGAAAATATACAGCTTGTAGATATGAAACCCTGAATGCAAATGTAAAAGCAGGTCGGGTTCAAAATTATTCGGGAATTAGAAACGTTTTTTAAAACCGAATTATACTATTCTTTTAAGTATGAAGTTGGAAGAAAACATGATTTTCTACCGATTTACGAACAGTCACGCCCGGGGTGGCTGAAAACTGACGGGGTATATTGATCCCTCCCAAAAGTTAAATTCAAGCACGTTGGCTGCGTTGCAATGTAACTTCATTTGGCCCTTCAACGAACGTGTCATCTGAGCCATCATGTTCGTTATAATCGGGAAAATTGCCTATGGCACGATCATACAGACTTCTTTACCACATCATACACTGCATCGGTTTCCACATCCGGTTCACTGGACTTTGTTTTGCCACCGGATACATGTGAGTGGCGGAGGGGAGTGTGCGGTAGGTGTTGAAGAGATCTGCTTCCATTAAATATAAGTTCACGAGCGAGTCACTGTTGAGCACACACCAAGCTGAGAAATACAAGGCATACATCGTTGTTCGCGACGGCCGAAAAGATGTTTGTATTTTTCGGAGTAGATTCATGCTACATGCGACTAAACGATAACATATTTTCACATTACGTGGTTAGCTGCATTGTCGAGTCCAATAAACTTTTCCTTGATTAACTGCACTTTGGACAGCGCAGTAAATAGAAATTTGCAGAAAATTCGCAACGCAGCATTTTGAAACACGTAATAGCACATCGGCTTTTAAACAGCTAACATAGTGCATATTAAAATAATTACTGCGGCATCTTAACCTCGAAAAATATTTAAATATTTTTTATAAATCTTCTTCTGCTGATGTCGCTTTATCTACTTATTCGAGCACATGAACAGGCTTCAGGCGATTCTAGGAATTAAGTTTGTTGGCTTAAGATGAATATTTAGGTTTTCACTATGTATTTTCCTCGTAGAATAAATGCGATTTTTCGCTAGCGCAATTTTACTCTCCATGTGTATTTTCTGGATAAATTTCGATGAATGTCGCTCATTTTTGTCGACAATTTTGATCGATGCACTATGACAGGATACTGATTGCTCTAACATCGGTGTATAGACACCAATCCAGTGGGTCTTCAGAGAGCGAGAGAGAGAGAGAGAGAAAAGGGCACTTATTTCAATACAGGTTCTGAAATCAGTTGTCGTGGGTTTTGCTGACCTTTCGAAAGTCTTTTATCACTTACCGCCGAAAGATGAAGGAAAAATGGAGGGCTGTGTATTTTTCCGCCGCAGAAACTGAAATTGAAGGCTCTTATCGGTGTCCTGCGATAAAGGATAGAAATAGTGCCATCCAGAGATGGCTTGCTGTATTGATGATGAATTCAACTTGTGTGCTGACAGTTCGTACTGAGCTAATGGTTAGCCCTGTCAATTCTAGTGACCCAGCCAGTCTATTATTCCCTAGCACTGGGTCAGTTCATGCCATAGCGTAGTCTGCAAAGTAAAATTCTGCGTTCTCACGGATGACAACTTTGTTGTAAATTAAATTCTACAGGCTGTGGGAACCCAGTGAGGCTGGAACATTGTCTAATACCTTATACACATTGTTGATACAAACATCTAAATAAGTGTTTCGGAATTATTCGTTGACCTCGGTTCTCGGCTACGTGATGGAATTTAACTCTGTGTGGCCACTGGAGCTGAATATTATAACTAGATGCCAAAATATCGATGTGTATTCAGGTGTACAATCGCCTTGCCATATGTTAAGTACATTTAAATGACAGAAAATGTGTGTCATTAACCATTCACTTCTGCGTGATACAAACAGTGGTTGTTTTGCTGAAGAGAGGCTAGCTTTGTGTCACAGTTTGACATATTAGTGAAATATTTACGGCTTCGGCTGAAATGCCCATGTATTTTATTCGTATTATCGAATATTGCACAGCATCAAACAGTGTATTGGAAGGCACTGGGTTAATCTTTTTAAAAGAGCTCGTTAGTAGAAATGAATCGGATATTCGAAACGCACTTTTCAAATAGCCTATGGGCAGCAGGCTTGCCGATGCAGATAAATGTGAATTTTAGTGGGATAAATAACAATTTTTAAACGATATGGGCGCGAGGTTCTTCTTCATGTGATGCATATTCACACAGAATTTAGTTAGGAAAGCACGAACTTTGTTCTAATTCGGCTTTGCTTTAAGCAAAATGAATACGGGTGATCTCATTGAAAGCAGCGTCTTTCGAAGAAAACCTGGACATCCACAATAGCTGCATTTGATCCACATTTTTGCGCATCCTGGCATTCATTTTCGCTGAATTCATACAGCCATCGAAAAACATAGAATAATGTTTACCGTAGACACATTCGTCTGTTAAGCTGTTGAGGCCTCTGCAAGCACCGCGTATTGGCATTCCGAAATGCATAACATATGGCAGGTTCAATTTTAAAATTACTGCTTGTCCAGGTCAATTAAAATTGCGTGGGCGTAATTATGTTACGCTCATACATTCATGAGTTTTTCCATATACTGCATAAGAGGACTTTGTAAATTGCTCATTCAGACATCCAACAGTTCGTCAGTTGCAGTTTTCAGACTCAGATTTTGATATTAAAATTATCCGCTCCATAATATTCAGAGGTTTGAAGGGATGTCGTACAGCTTTTACTCATCAGTAACACACGCAGTCTAAGTTACTCAGTCAAGAATGGTATTATATTGACCGGCAAGGAACACAATACTTCACTCGAGCACCAGCCGTGCTTCGCGACGCAGGCGTCGATGTATAAAAGACATTCGAGTGAGCGTCAGTTAAGTTGTACTCGCATTTCGCAACGACTTTATACGGCACACTGAGATTGGACATTGCTTTCCCATTCTAAATCGCATTGAGTGCTTGCACTCGATGAGTCTTTTAAAACTAAATAGGCACGAGTATGAAAGCAAGTATTTTGAGGAGAAATAACTGACATCAGTAGAAATACAGGCGAGCACCGGAACTCAGTAACGGGTTGTACTGTGTCCACGCCGATTCGAACGACCTTATACAGTACTTGAATTAGGTATTTCCATTACGGATGACGTAAGAAGCGTTCTAGCGCACTTAGCTTCATGGTTAAGTGAACGCATGAAATTCAGAATATTCTTACTTTCCGGTTTACGATTCTATCAGAGGTTGGGCAGTCTGTGCTAATTTAGTATCGTCAATCAATACGGATCGCTCGTAGTATATCGTCAGTTTCAATAAGGCAAATGCGAAATATTGATTGTACAAATTGAATCCGAGCTATTTTCTTACTTTGACCATCAAATGGACAAAGGACCTTAGTTCCACACAATGCATAGTTTAAATTTTGATTAGAAATGCTAACTTGTCAAGTGTTATCCTTTTTTACTTTTTGCATATTAACCAATATTGCGAAAAATAGCAAGGAAGTTACATGAGCCCGAAGTGGTGAAGTCAAATCGTTTGCAACATCAAATATTCAGAGGCAGCCGTTAATGAGAGTGAACGTCAATAAGTCCAAATACGAATTTAGCAAGCGTAGACAAATCCTGACGTCTTACACAAAATTGCTATGTCAGTCAAATTGTCTGATCTTGCTTCTGTCGATTTAAGAATTGCTTGTGTCTTGCATACAATGATTTGAGGAAATTATTTTCTGTAGTAAAGTTTGTTGGTAGTGCTGCCCAACCCAGTTAGATAAGCTTACTAGTGATTGCTTAATTAGCCTTTTCCGTAACGTCCTCAGCGATTTTGTAATGCCAAACTTCAGCGAAAAATGCATCATCAAATTATGTTTCTTTTACACCCTTCTTTGTTGTCTGACCTTAGAGTAGTCGGTGATGTTGAAATTGTTCTCTTTGGCACCAGACTGAACTAGCATTATTATCTTCCAGTACGAAGACGAATGTGTGAGGCAGTGAAGAGAAAAAATTGGAAGAATGAAGATCGGAGTACTGCCTGATTCATCAAAACAACGCGCCAACTAGCATAGCGTTCATACAATGCAAATCTACCGATTTTTAGAGAAACCGGCGCGTACCAACTAATAGAGGGTATTTTCAGGTAATAAAACATTAAAATAATAATTCTCATTATTGTGAGCACGTCCTCTTATGTCTGCTGAAGGTGTAAGGCCATTTGGACCGACGCGAAATTTAGAGCGTGCAGCCAGGACAGCAGTGCACCTGTCAGTTTCCCTGTACCTTCAGTGTCAGTCCTCACTCACTTCGCCCCGCCGCCGAGAAGATCGTCACCACCCATGCCTTTCTCAATTGAAAACATTTTTAGTCCAATTAAGATTGCTTATTGATGGTCAGATTTCTTCACATTCATAGCAATGTCCACTGGCCAGTAAAAAACCATTACCTCCTTAAAACATGAATTCACGCCCAGCATGCACGCTTGATTGCATCAGACATAAGTGGGCAGTGCGCGTCTAGTCTTCCATTCAAGAAGGTTGCAGTCCAACAATCTAATGCTCCGGGTTTTGACTATCAGATTACTGTTGCAGTATACATCCGAAGCTTGTTTCTCCTTTCAAGGTATTTATCATTTTCGGCATAGTCTACTCATACAGGCGTTTGCTACATTACTTTGCTCTGTTTTTATAAACGTCTTTCTGCGTATCAAACAAACAATTCAAGCAGAGCGTTAACGTATGAGAACGATTAACAAGCGGAACGCAATTTGCATCGGAATTTGTGTTAAACATAATCGGCATCACCAATGTATGACGCAATATTGAAATATCTCAACTGTTTTATTTATGCACTTGATAATGATTTTCTTACGTAAAGTAAACTAATAAGCTAACAAGTACAGGCGGAAGCAGGTTTGATAAAGGACAGAGAAGTGGCATACATATAGTGAACTTGTGCCCGTGCTCTTTGGAGACTTTACTGTTATGCATATGGCGATAATCTGCTGAATCTTTTTTGAATTACAAACCTCTGCAGCAAATGTCGTGCCACCAGAAAAATGTCCGACGTCTAACTCTGTGGTTTCATTGCCGCGGTTTGTGAAGAAACAGCTGCTTAAGCGGCCCAATATGATGCAGTATTTTCGGCTTCGTAATGAATCGATAACAAAACTGAACCTGTCTGTGGAAGGCAACATTACAACAGGAATTTGCTCATTCCCTGAAACCTTCAGAGAGGAAGTTGTTTTAAATTTGCATTGTCAAATTGAGTTCGGGAGAAGTAGTCTGAGGGTCATTCATTCGGTAGGACCAAAAAATTTCTTTGCTAGTTTTGAGAATTTGGTTGTGTTTGTCGGGAAAATTATTCTCTAAACTATTTTCAATATAGAAACCCCGACAACTTATGAGGCACGGCATGTCAACAAGAATTCTGGATACATTGGCGTTTACCTTGGAAAACCTGACGGCCGTGGGAACAATTAAATACGTCTCTCAAATGGGTTACCTTCCCAATCAGCTTCATTTCACTGACCTACATTTTCCAGACTTAAATATGAGTTTCGTATACCATAATGGTAATAATAGTGGGGCAAGTAATGATTGGCAAAGTCGAACGCTCAGAAATGCTGGGAAACTAATCAGACTTTCATTCCAACGATACTTACCGATTATCTGCAGCACATAAGTGTTTGTCCTTGGTTATAGACTATCAACAATTTTTAACCCGAACTGATGCGTATTTGGAATATAATGTAAAACAATAGTACTTATTTTATGCTCGTACAAAAATCTCTGACAATACTTAGTTTCGTACGATCATTCCAGTAAGTATTAGACTGCGAGTTCAAATAATTCATCAGACGCAATCGGGACAACCTCGGCGGCCCCAGTGTTATTGGAACCCACAAAAACAGACTCGAATCCTGTGCCAACTGACTCCATTCCTTGTGCTTGTTGCTTATCTAATTTACCGCAGGCGCTCTACGAGTTCCACTTTTATACGTATTGCGTACTTTAGGTCCAGATACTATTTCTATTTGTTTTTTACTTATGACAGTGTGTTTGCAATTAGGAAATAAGCTACTGTTGCTTTAAAAGTAAGTGGGATTTTCCATCGCGTCAAATATGTATTGCGGCACATCGCTTTCATAGGAATCCTATTAAAGAGTGTACGATATATTTGTTTGTTAGCGACGATTATTTTTGCCATGTTAATCATATGGATTAAGCCAAGTCGTTCAAACATTTTGCAGGCTTCTGTTCCCCTTACTCCCGCCCATGTCAACCTACATTTTTATGAATCTTTTGTACACAGGCAATGAAAACATGCTGGCGAACAGATCCTGTCGAATTTTCATTTCTCTTTAATTGTATTTATCAATATTTCTTGTTAAATGCGCTTCACTCTCTTAACGATTCTCTTGATCAACGCCTTCTTCGCATGCACGGTAAATGTTATATAGGCCTTTTAGTCGCCGGGATATATTTCTGAGACTAGCGTGTTGCCATGTTCAAACCTACTAACATTCAGCCTTAATGCACTTACGTTTCCAATACACAATCTAACATATCTGGCTGAGATTGTCTGACATATCAACTTCGACTCAGATTCCCTTGGGGCCGTTTATTCATTTCCAGGAACGAATCTCAATCATTAAAAACTGAATCAGCATAGTGTTTTTATGTCTTACAGACTTTTCCCAGAGGCATTATAGTAGGAGTTTAAAGGAGTGCTAATTAATAATGACGATTATTCAAGCATATTATTAGTGTTCTGATAGGAGACCACTTGGAGACCGAAACGTTAACCTTCAGCAACCGTTAGAATATGCATGCTATTAGTATATGTACAAATGATACAACCGCACACAATAAGACAGAAAGTATTTATTCCTCTTGTTTTCGCTTCAGAGTTTCATCTTTCAAATGCTTTTGTTGCTAGACCAATGTACAGTGAGTGGCCGATATCATGAAATTTTGGCTGAAATTCTGAAATGCGTTTTCGATTAGGAAGAATTACTTGGTCGCGGTTGTAAAACTGATTATCTTAGGGCATACTCTTATAACATTTCGGATCGGCAGGATGTCAACTTTTACGTGGACGTCTTTCCGAGCTCCCGCAGAAAGCTTGCTGGGTAAAAAATGACTTTCGATGGTTTCCGAAATGTAAATATGTTTTAAAGAAACCATTAGCAAACATATGCTTTCTTTCATTCACTCAATGGAGAATCATGTCTTCTTTATATTTTATACTTAAGGAAGGAGTATAATTAAGATTTTAAAAAGGTTTTTTAATTGTCTAGTAATTTGGAGCCTGGCCGTCGTTGCATTAGCGCTAGTGATTTCACTCTACAAGGTGCATGCGTTCCACGTAAAGAAAATTACATATTTTTTATGCTATTAAAGAGATATCATACAGAGTCCATAAAATTTTGCAATGGATGCGGACCGTGTAGTGCATTTCATGAGGAGCAGTGGTAAACGGCCAGGTACGATGCTATGTAAATGGACATTTCGCGGTCTTAAAGGAGTTCAAAGAAGTATTAATTAATAATTACGATTACCCAAGAATCTTATTAGTGGTAGGGGGCGCTCACCGATCGTTCTTGCGGAAGTCACTTGTTCCATTGTGCCTTATGTACTCTCTCTCGAGCCCAACTAGCAGTCGCACAGCGGCGCATGATATAAGCATCTTATATAGGCATCTTGATATATAGGCATCTTATATGCCATCTTATTCGTGTTCCGATAGGAGCCCACTTGCAGATCAAAATCTGAAACTCCAGCAACCGTTTGAATATACATGCTCTTAGTATATGAACAAGTGATACAACCGCACACAGTAAGATAGAATGTATTTATTCCTCACGTTTTTGCTCCAGAGTTCCATCTTTCAAATGCTTTTGTTGCCAGACCTATGCAGTTTCCCCAAGGAGCCGTGAATATCCATACGCATGCGGCGGCATGGCGACTGCATCCTATAGATTCTGCAGCCCTTCGTTCAAGTACCATCCGTATCTGCTATTGTCTCCGATGATGGGTTCGAGCAGGAATCCCAGACGTCAGGCGAATAAAGCTCTTGTCCCAGCGACCGTATCCTTGTCTTCACGACTGCATCCTGGGACACGTCTTTTCGCTTCTGATAGAAAGATTGTTACCACGCATTGTTTTCCGAATTGAAAGCAACGATTTTCAAATTAAGACCGCTTATTAATGATTCGATTTCTGCACATTCATAGCGATGTCCACTGGAGAGTGAAAAACGACCTACTTCACTAGAAAAATGAATCCACTCGCATCATGCACGCTTGATTGCATCAGATATAAGTGGTAGTGCAGTCTAATCTTCTATTGAATAGTACAGCAGAACGCCTCTCCGTCGGCCTTATCTGCCGGTAGAGACGGTTTAATGCTAAGTGGTTCCGGTCACTAGACATCAATGAATCCAACGATTGCATGACAAATGAAAATTGTAATGTAAAATGAGAGATTTCGACTTCCTTTCCTAGTATTTGGCTCACAGAGAAGGTGAAGTTTGTATGTGGCAAGATTCTCTGAGCAGTGTTTACCAAGTCTTGTGCTTTGTTGCACTACTGCTGAACGGTGAATACTGAATAGTAGTTACAATCGGCAGCGTTACCGTCACTACGACGGAGTATCGATGGAATCGTGCCCTGACGGCTAACAACAGACATTCCACTTTAGAATGCCCGCTCTTTGTTGGATTACAGACACTGTGCTTCCAATGTTCAGTTGGCTAGTGATATTTTTGCAAAACGCGCATGAAGAAAATTGTTCTGACCCCCTTCTGAATATAGTTTGGGATGTCCACCATAACACTAAAACAGTTTGTGGTAGCACGCGTAGGACACTCGCACTGAGTGATGATTAAACGTGGAGTGTTTTTTGTTCAGCAGGACCAGATTCCATACATACTCCTATTCTTAGATGGGCATGGCTCGAGAAGAAGCTTTTGATGTCCCAAAAAAGGACAGACGACTTCATACAATTCAATGTTTCCTTCAAACATTTCTCACATGATATACAGAAAAAATGTCCTGGTATAACTTAACTATCGATGGCATATTAGTATATTCCCCAACATTGACTTTCGATGTACTCGGCCAATGAAATCGCCTGCATTGTGGGCAGGCAAGCGTACGTCAAGTGTGATGGAGACCCCATGAAGAAGCCAGTGTCGCAAATAAACGCGACGCTCACCATGCTGCAGAATAATGGCGCGGTTACTAGGGCAGAACGACTGGCCACCAAAACGGCCGATGCCGTCATGGAAAGGCTTTATGCGATGCCCAAAATGCCCAAAGCTGGTGTCCCACTCCGTCCACTCGTGTCTTTGCGCGGGACACACCCATTCAACCTGGCCAAATGGATGTTCCGACGCCTGAACTGCCTCACGTCGGGCTCCGATACAACGGTCCACACTTCCGTCCATTTCCTAGAAAGACTGTAAAGGCTGCAAATGAACACAGACGAGGTCGTGGTGTCGTTCGATGCAACCTCGATTTCCACCTCGATCGCAAAGGATTTGGCAGTTGAAAACTGTCAGCGACCTTCTCCACAGCCAATACAAAGAGACAAACAATACCTCTAAACAGGGACTCCTGGTGCAACTGCTTAAATTCGGCCTCCAAATGTTCTTCACATTTGAAGGGAGTGTGTACAAGCCAATCAAAGGTACGCCAATTGGCTCACCACTATCAGCTTACATCGCTGAAGCTGTTTTTCGAAGGTTGGAGATGTTGGTGTTCGCAAAATACAAGCCAAAACCTTGGGCCTGGTATGTGGAAGACACTTTCATCGTTGTTCAATGTGAAATGGTCTCGAGTTTCCACGCGCTAACGAGCTCTGTCCGTCCGGATATTCAATTCACTTTGGAGACAGATAACAACAATCGGATCGCGTTTCTAGACGTTCTGATCCATTGCAAGTTCAACGTAACACTGAAAACGACGGTCTACAGGAAGGCCACTAACACTCGCCAAGTCCTGTCCTTCCACAGCAATTACTCACTGTGACACAAGCAAAGCTGTGTTCGACCCCTCTACAAGAGAGTTGACACTCACTGCAGCGAATCGGCCGACACGTTAACCGAACTCCACTATCTGCCGCGAATGTTTACTTACAACGGTTAGCGCCGCAGCTTTATAGAATGCAGCATTCTGTCCACATCGATCATAAAGTCAACGGCAAACCAGCCGAACGTCTAGTGAGCGCTGTCATATATTGCGAACGTTTCCAATGCAGTTGCTAGTAGCTTGCAACCATTGGGCATCGGCATCGCCCCCAAACCCGAAGAGACAATTAGCGGTCTGGTCATGAGACCAAAAACGCCTCTGCCACGAGGCGAGACTGCCGACGCCGTCAATCGGATCCCGTGTAGTTCCTGCGAGACAAACTACGTTGGAGAGACCGTGAAGAGATTGCAGACCCCCATGGACGAGCAGACAAGAGCGATACAAACAATGAATCGGCTTTCTTTTGTAACAGAACATTGCGCAGCCTTTGGCCACGCCTTCGCCTTCCAAGACGCCAAAGTTTTGGGCCAAGAGAGCGATCAAACGGTCAGAGAGACGTTCAAATCCTGGCATACCAAAACTACCTCGATCAACTGATGCGCAACTTTTCCGGCTGCCTATCAGGCCCTACGGGCGAAGAGGCGTCAGGCCAGCGACGGCAGTAGTCGCACCTAGACCAAACGGGAACACGGACGAACATAGACAGGCATCGGACACAGACGAAAACAGGGGATAACCGGCGACGAAAGCAAACCCAGGAGACCGCTTTCAGGGTCCGAACGCAAACAGAAACGAGCACTCCATGAGATCGCACGACAGTAACAGGACCCCGCAGCCTGACGTCAACACTGACGTGACAGCCACACCCGGCAAAAGATGAGGAGAAGCCGACGCCTCCATGACAACGATCTTCAGGCCTTGTGATGCAGCGCGCTGGAAGTCAGTGACATGCCAGCACGAAGGTAAACCTATGAATACTGTGACTTGTAGTACGGAATCCACCTCCAATGATGGAAGCTTGTCTCCTTTTGAATCGTCAGATCAATAAAACCATGATTCCTGTGATCGCATTGTCTTTTCAGTTATACCATTGAACGCGCATTTTCGCTTTAATCAGTAATAAACATATTTGATCGTTTGAATTATATATATATATGATGAATATCGGATGTGGTGTGCATTCCGAGGTGATATAATGATAAAGAGAAGGCTTTTCGGAATAATCGAGTTGTAATCGTAAATTTTCAAGTCAGTGACACTGACCCGTCGTCAGACGAAATGAACAGAGTGAAAAGTGAAATCGGCGGACTTGGTCGGCTGGCGCGACAGGACAGACAGCGACAAACAGACAGCTGATACGTGAGAAGTGGGGGGGCACCGAGTTATGGTAGGCTATAGGACACGGTGAACAATAACCTAAACCCCTAACACTTCTAACGCCGGCGCAATGCCCCCTGACCTCATCCCGCATCAGTGACCAGCAGCCCGCATTCCCGTTGATCCGCAATCCCCCCGCGTTTTCTCTACCTCCAAGACAGGGAGCCTCACGGTTATCCCTTCCCTCCCCCTGCCCGACAGCCTACCATAACTCGGTGCCCCCTCTCTCACGCATAAGCTTTCTGTTTGTCGTTGTCTGTCCTGTCGCGCCAGCCGACCAAGTCTGCCTATTTCACCTTCTCCTCTGTTCATTTTGTTTGACGACGGTTGGTGTCAACGACTTGAAAATTTTTTCGAGTACAACTCGATTACTCCAAAGAGCTATCTTTTTATCTTATGTACATTCAGCACAAACGATCCTACCGTTTATGTGTGAGACAACAATTGTCCTTCACAGTGTGAAATAAATATTAGCTCATGCAGATTAATTTGTTTGCTTCGACTCTCGTGTCACGAAACATGAAGGACGCGCGAGTGAAGGGCCTTGTATATTGTGATCAGCATAAATTCACTTTCGGGAATATGGTGCTGTGCCGTGAGTATGTATATGTGTGTGAGTGGAGAAAATACTCAATAACCGTAAAAGCCAAATTTTATTTGCAAAAGGCCTATGCTAAAATCAGTCCGCTAGCATTTGTCTTTTGAACAGACTTCCCTGGTCTACCGGCATCGGCAGTTGCAATGATGAGTTAAATGTGTTTTATTTTTGAAATCTTTTGGCATTCGAGGCGGATATCTTAGGAATAAATAAGTCAATTTCAAATATCTAAGTAGCGAACGGGCAGGATGCGTGAAAGAGCGGTTTAAACTGCCCTCTTGTGAATTTTTGGAAGAACTCATGAGTGAGTGTGTCAATTGTTTCTCACTTCAAACAATTTCCCTCAGATTGATGCATATTTGTCAAAAAAGTAGTTGTTGAATGCAAACATTCCTATGTTTATGGGTGAGACAACAATGCTCGATCCCAGTGTTCTGTATAACGAAAATGCAACATAATTATAGGCCATGCCGATATTTTTGTTGCGTCGAAGCTTATGTCACGAAACATGAACGGCGTTCGAGTGATCGGTTCTGTATCTTCTGATCAGGACAAATCACTCTCGGCAATTTGGCGTTGCGTTGTGTGCATTTATCGCTGTGCGAGTGGACAGAATGCCTGATTACCCTTTTTTCTCAGTGCACTCTCCAATATTAATCCTTCGGCATGTGCATTTGAACAGACTTCCCTAATACACCAAGATCGTCAGTCAGGAACAAAAACAACTTTCGCACCTCAAGCACCTATCACATCAAGTTGAAAATCGACCCTTTGCAAGGTCGTCTCGTTGTCTCTTAGTACTCAACCAGCAGTGTGAAAAAGCACCTCTAGCTATTCACAACTTCTGCCGATAGTTTGGTACAGCCAGCTCGGAAATTTACGCTTAAACTTGTTATTTCGACAAAATATATTCTTTCATACATATATACAGTGCGTGACCTATCTCATGAAATGTTGGCTGAAATTTTGAAACTAATCGGACTTTCATTCCAACGATACTTACCGATTATCTGCAGCACATAAGTGTTTGTCCTTGGTTATAGACTACCAACAATTTTTAACCCGAACTGATGCGTATTTGGAATAAAATGTAAAACAATAGTACTTATTTTATGCTTGTACAAAAATCTCTGACAATACTTAGTTTCGTACGATCATTCCAGTAAGTATTAGACTGCGAGTTCTAATAATTCATCAGACGCAAGCGGGACAACCTCGGCGGCCTCAGTGTTATTGGAACACACGAAAACAGGCTCGAATCCTGCGCCCACTGATCGCCATTCCTTGCTTTTTTTGCTTATCTTATTTACTGCACGCGCCCAGTGAGTTTTACTTTTATACGAATTGCGCACTTTAGGTCCAGAAAATATTCCTCTTTGTTTTTTTACTAATGACAGCATTTTTGCAATTTTGAAATAATCTCCTGTTGCTTTAAAAGCAAGTAGGATTTCCATAGCGTCAAATATGTATTGCAGCACAGCGTCTTCATAGGAATCTTATTAAAGGTCATAAGATATATTTTTTGGTTAGTGATGAGCATTTTCGCCATGTTAATTGTATGCATTAAGCCATGGCGTTCAACTAATTTGTAGGCTTCTGTTCCCCTTACTCTCACCTGGGTCAACCTTCATTTTTGTGAATCCCTTGCATACAGGCAATGAAAACATGCTGGCGAACACATCCTGTCGGATTTCCATCTCTCTAAAATTGTACTTGTCAATACGTCATGTTAATTGCGCTTCACGGTCTTAACGATTCTCTTGATCAAGGCCTTCTTCGCATACACATTGAATGTTCTATAGGCCTTTTAGTCGCCGGCATATATTTCTGAGCCTATCGTGCTGCTATGTTCAAACCTACTAACAATCAGCCTTAATGTGCAAACGTTTCCAATACACAATCTAGCGTATCTTGTTAAGTGCTTGTCTGACATACCAATTTCGATTTAGATTCCCTTGGGGCGTTGCATTCATCTAAAGTGAGAAATCTCAATCACAAAACTGCAGAAACATAGTTTTGTAATGACTGCTTATGAGATGTCGTAACTGTGTTCTCGGACACGGCTGATCACGTCTTCATAATTTGATGGCTCCTCGGAACTAACATTTGTGCCCCTATCGGGAAGGCGGATTTTGCTTCGTAATGGTACATTTTTGGTGAGGTACAGGACTAATGTAGCTCTGACAATTTAGTCCCGTTTTCTATTGCTAATTTGAATATGACGGAAAAAAAACACACCAGTACATCCCGCCTTGATGGCCTGCTTTGATGTTGCGCTCTGCTGTCAGTTTACTTAACGTTCAGAATCTCTATATTATTCACTGCTCAATTTGACTTGCTGCCTTTAAGGCTAGATGCTCGTGAGATGTAACTCGTTAGTTCGTGCGTACTTTGCCATTTACGTCATTGATGACTCCCGACGTTAAGGCAGACTTTCTACCTTACTATCATACTGAATAACGTGTAATGTACTATTTGTTTGTGAATTTCTATTCCGTTTACGTCTAAGTTTCTCATGAATTTCCTAAATATTTTACCATCTCTGTCTTATTGATTATGCCTCATTCCAACCTACAACTTGATGCCCCCGCCTAGTCCCTTCATGCCATCAGTTTTACCTAGCCAGAATTCTATGCAACACGCTCGAGAACTTTATTTCATCCGCATCGAATCAGCCTTTTAGTCTGTTAACGTTACCAAGGAGTTGGCCAAATATCACAAATTTGTGGAGGTTCTCCCCGTTAGTGTTTTCTCTCAAGTTCAGGCCTTGCTATCTAATCATCCTGCAGATGCTCCCTACTCCACGTTAAAGGCAGAAATTTTTCGATTTTATTCTGTGTCCGATCGATAACAGTATCACCAGTTACTTAAGGAGTCACTGGGTGACCGGAAGCCCACAGAACTTCTAGGTCGAATGCGTTCTCTCCTTGAAGACATGCAGGTTAACGGCAAATTCGCCAAGGAGATGTTTCTATAGCGTCTGCCTGCAAATGTTCAAACGAACCCGGCGTCCGTTTCTCAATATCTCACGGTCTCACAGTTGGCTGAAATGGCGGATGGAATGATAGAGGTACAGCGATTTTAGTCACCTTCTGTTGCCCAGATCTCCTCATCTTCATCGTCAATGAATGAAAATTTAGCGAAACAGGTGTGGGCCATGGCGGATGAGATGGCCTTCCTTAAATTACAGCTCGCCCGCCTGACTTTCAGTCGCTCACGCAGCCGTAGTCGTTCCCGTTCGCGACGTCGGACTGCCGATATTTGTTGGTATCACACTAATTTCGGCGTAAAGGCCCGTCGCTGTTCCTCACCCGCGGGAATTATTTTGTGAAATGAAATGTCAGCGTTTTGAGGCAGAGTTTTATTGGAAAGTGCCTCCCACTGCCATTTTAGGAGAAATACGACATTTCAGACAGACAAACCGGCGCGTGTAGCTGCATTAAAATATTTACATCCGGACTATAACTATTAGCAGGAAATGGGATTTGAACTGTCACAATTCACTCGCCTAGACTTGGTTTTCTAAAATTTCCGAAACTTAGATTCAACTGCGGTTTACTTGAAGCCCTTCAGGTTCAAGTAACTTTCGTGCTATTTTTCGCAATATTGGTCAACATGCAAAAAGTGAAAATACGAATCCATTTGGCAAATTAGCGGTTGTAATCAAAATTTCAACTCTCCATTGCGTTCGACTGGGGTCCTTAGTCTATTTCAAGTTAAAAGTAAGGCAATGGCTCGGAGTTAATTTCCAAATTAATGTTTTGAATTCCCCTAATTATATCGGACGATATATTGCGAGCAATCGCATTGAGTAACGAGATGAAATCGGCACAGACTGCCCAATTTCTGACAGAAGCCTAAACCGGATAGTGGAAAATATTCTGGATTTCAAGCGGTCACTGAATCATAAAGCTTTGTGCGATAGAACGCTTCTTTCGGCATCCGCAATGGAAATTCATAATTCAAGCACTGTACAAGGTCGTTCGAGTTCGCGGCAAGGACACCTTATGAGACCCATGTCAAATAACCCAGGGAAAGTCCTCCTGCCTTACGGAACCGGCGTATGAGGGGTGGGGCAAACCAGAAATAAAGCGTATTTCCTATGTGGGGTGTTGCGGTAATTTATGTAAATCAAAAGTAGTCCATGACTGAGTTTGTCGGGCAGCGGAAATTTGATTTTAAGTGATATTGAGCACCATAAAACCAAATTAAAATAAATATAACGACTATACAATAATGACGCACTAAGTCAGGGATCAGGGCAACAGAGTAGCCAATAAAAATCAAGGTTAGCCGACAACCGAGGACCCCTGTAACGCCCCTTGGCAAGGACAGAATTGTTTGAATGGTGGAACAATTTTGGCGCGCGGAACTTGGATGGAGATGGCGTAACTGCGTGCTGGCGAAGACGGCCGGTGTCCCTTTCTCTCGCTACAGCCGACCCCCCTCCCGCAACGCACCGTCACTTTCGACTCTCTCTCACTCTCTTACTCAACGTCGGCTCCCCCTCGGCCCTTCCCTGCAGTTGCCCACTGCCCTTTATCCCCACCGGCTGTTTATCTAGTATCTCAGGGTCGTAGTTTCTCATTCCGCATGTAGACTAACGCTTTTTATACACGTTCTCTGTATCCATTTCGTTCTATTATACTATATTCCATACTTGACGTACTTCTTCTCCCACGTGTGAATGAGTGTCCAAGGATGCTAACGGTTCTGTTCAGACTCTACCTCCGCCAGGATCTCTTCTCAGCCTTTCTTAACTTTGGTGTGTGCTACCCTTGACGTCCTCGGACGCTACACCCCAAATGAGAACAGCGCGTTCGACGAATAAACTGCTCAGCGCAATAAAGGAATATGAAGAACAACACGTAGATGATGTAGCCAGCCGAGTTAGGTAAGTATATCCATGAAAGCAGATATACCTAGGTAAAATGGCATAATAGCCAATTTTTGCGGCAAACTACCAGTAGGCAATGTCACGTAGGAAAATAATAAAAAAGTAGAAATTTCGCTCTGTGATAATAATGTGATCAATGTTTTATATTCCAGGAATGCTATATCCAGAACTCCAACTGCCGTAACTGGCGTGTTCAAATGAATGAGCTACTGACGGTTGGTGGAACTTCGCATAATATCAACTTCAATCTAACTGTTTCGGCCTGATGACGAGTTACCGAAAACACGCGTTTGCCAAAATTGACTTTTTATTGTAACATGGGAATATTCGCTAGACTTAGAATTAAGAGAGCCAAAGAAATGCCTGTCGTGATAAGCTATTGTCAAGAAAAATGTCTACTCCCAACATGCCTAGCGTGTGCATGCCGCAAGCCAATGAGGCTGCATATGCAGGTATGCTAGGTATACATCCTAAAGGCAAACATGTTTGCTCATTACGTGCTTAGCTGCGAAGTCAAGTTCAATGAAATTTCCTTTAACTGGACTTTAGTCGTAGCAACAAATGAAAATTTGCAGGAAATCCGCAAAGCAACATTTTGAAACAAGTAATAACACATCGAGTTCATAAACAGCTAGCAGGCTGCATAGTAAAATAATTACCGTTGCATCTTTACTTCGAGAAATACACAAATAGATTCATAAATGTTCTTCCGCTAGTGTCATTTTATCTGCTTATTTGATTATATGAACAGGCTTCCGGCGCTTCTATGAATTAAGTTGGCTGCCTTGAGATAAATGTTCAAGTTGTCACCATGGATTTTCCCCTTAGAATAAGCGCGATTATTCGCTAGCGCAGTCTTAGTCTCCATTTGTATATTCGGCCTAAACTCAAATAAAATTCGCTCATTTTTTAACGCAAATTTTGGTCGATGAACTATGACAGGGTTCTGATCGGTCTAACAACTGTGTATAGACACCGCACCTTTGGGTCTTAACAGAGAGTGAGAGGGAAAATGCACTTGTTTCAATGCAGGTTCTGCAATTAGTTGTCGTGGGTTTTGTTGAACTACCGAAAGACCTTTATAACTTACCGCCAAAGGATGAAAGAGAAAGGGAGGGTTGTGTACATGTCCGCCGCAGAGACTGAACTAGATGCCTCATATCATTGTCCTGCGATAAATGATAGAAATAGTGTCATCATAGAGGGGTTGCTGTATGGATGATGATTTCATATTGCGTACTGACAGAGCGTACTGCTCAAGTGATTAAACCTGTCAGAACTGGTGACCCCCCTGTCTATTATTCCCTAGCACTGGGTCAGTTCATGCCATAGCGTTGTCTGCAAAATCAAATTCACCGTTCTCACTAATGGTGACTACGTTGTAAGTTAATTCCCACAAGTTGCGGGAACTCTGCGTGGCTGCGACATTTTCTAATACCTTCCACATAATCATGATGCAATCGTCTAAACAATTGTTTCGAAATTATTCGGTGATCTCGGTACTCGGCTACTGGATGAGAATTGAACTCTGTGTGAGCATTGGAGCTGAATATTATAACCGGATGCCAACATATCGATAATATGTGTACACAAGCGTACAATTGGCTTTTACATATGTTACGCACATTTAACCGGCAGAAAATATGTTTTATTAATCATTCACTTCTGCGTGACGCAACAAGTGATTGTTTTGCTGAAGAGAGACTCGCTTCATTCCTCCGTTTGTGTCATAGCTTGAGATATCAGGGAAATATGTACGGTTTCAGCTGAAATGGCGATATATTATATTTGTATTGTAGGTCATTTCACCGCATCAAACACTGAATTGGAAGGCACCGACCGATCACCCATATCTGGCTTTCTTGCCGAGGTGACAATGCAGAAATGGGTATCTGTAGCTCTTCCATTTGTTAACTCTAAGTTATGGGTACGATATGTAGACGACACGTTTGTCGTCGTTAAAACGGATCAACTAGAAATACTCCACAACACGATCAATTCAACCATTCCGGGAATTAAATTCACATTGGAAAAAGAACTTGACGATAAATTCCCATTTCTAGATTTTCTCGTACAGCGTAAGACTAACGGAACATTACACACGTCCTATGTTCTCCATAATGATATTAGGCTAACCGGAAAACAAAACGATATTTCACTCGAACACTAGGCGTGCTTCCTGACACCGGCTTTCATTTAACAATGGCATTCAAAATCACATTCCAAATTCCATTTCCCGTTTATTGGAATAATCCAGATTTAAATATTTTAATGCTGCTACATGCGCCAGCATTTCTGTTTGAAATCTCATATTTCTCGTCGAATGGGTGTTGGACGCACTTTCCAATAATTCGTTGCCTCAAAACTCTGACATTTTACTTCAACAAGAAATTTTCCCAAGATTTCGACTTACTTCTTTATTTTTCAGCGTGTTCATTGCATCAGAGCACTAACGGGAACATATTTCAGCGCACAGACCGGAAAGGACAAATACACTTTCACAGTGGGATTTGTGTCCAAAAATACGCAGTGGCCAATGAACAATTTCGAAGAAAAATCCACCTTCCTGATAGGGGCATAAATGTTTGTTTCGAGGAACCGTCAAATTAGGAGGACGTGATCAACCTTGTCCAAGAACACAGTTACGCCATCTCATAAACATTTTCATTTTATTTGTGCATAGACTTGATCTGATACTGTATTTGACCATGGGATCGACTGTGTATTCAAAGCAGTGGCCAATATGTGGTATTTTTCTGCAGACCGATGATATAATCTGGACGAACACATTCATCTACCGCGCAGAGTTGAAAAAAGGTCCTAACCTCCTACTAAAGGGCTGCGGAAGCGCATTTCGTGTGATTTAGTTCCTTTTTCAAAGACACTGGAAGTCGAAAGCCGGGTCAGTTTGTTGCAGGCAAACATTTTGCTGTGTTGGATCCCACATAATTGTAGCATCAAAAACATTCGCAAGATGGAACTCTGGAGTGGATACTAGGAGAATAAGTACATTTGGTCTTATTATATGCAGTTGTGTCATTTGTTCACATACTAATAACATGTATATTCAAAGAGGGTGCTGAAGGTTGAGACTTCGGTCTCCAAGTGCGCTCCTATCTAAATGCTTATTAAATGCTTGAGATATCGTCATTATTAATCAGTACTTCTTTAAACTCCCATTATACTGCCTTAAGACAAAGTCTACAATACATTACAATATTATGCTTCTGCCACTTTTGTGATTGACATTCGCTCCTAAAAATGTATGCAACGTCTCAAGTGATACTAAATCGAAATTGGTATGTCAGACATGCCCTTAGCGAGATACGCCAGATTGCGTATTGAACACGTATGCGCATTATGGTTGACTGTAATTAGGTTTGAACATGGAAACCGGATAAGCTCAGGAACATATCCCGGCGACCTTAAGGCCTATATAACATTAAACGTGTGTGCAAAGAAGGCGTTGATCAATAGAATTGGAAAGGCCATGAAGAGCATTTGAAAATACGTATTGAACGACATATTTTTATAGGGCAGACATGTTCCACAAACATAAAATATGTACTAATGTTTTACATTTAATTCCAAATACGTATCAATTCTGGTTAGAGATTGTTGTTAGCCGCTAACTGAAGACTAACACTTATGTGGTGCAGATAATCGGTAAGTATCGAAAAAATGAATGTCTGACTAGATTTCCAGCGTTTCGGATTATTTGCCTTTGCCAATGAGTACTTGCCTCACTCTTATTGCCATAATGGTTTATGAAAGTTATATTTAGGTCTGGAAAGCGTAGATCAGTAAAATGAAGCTGATCGCGAAGAAAACCCGTTTGAGAGACGTATTTAATTGTTCCCATGGCCGTCAGGTTTTCCACAGTAAACTCCAATGTATCCAGAATTCTTGGTGAAATTCCGTGCCGCATAAAAAGTCGAAGTTTCTATATTGAAAAAATTTTAGACAGAAGTTTTCCCAACAAACACACCTGAACATTCAAAACTAGCAAAGAACGTTTCGGTCCTACCAAGTGGCTGATCCTCAGATCAACTCTGCTGAACTCAATTTGACAGTGCAAATTTGATGCGTCTTCCTCTCCGAACATTTCGGCGAATGAGCAAATTCCTGTTGTGATATTGCCCTTCACAGACAGATTAAGTTTAATTATCGTTCCGTCCTGGTGCTGGAAATAATGCAGCATATTGGGCCGCGTAAGCAGCTGTTCCTCCACAAACCGTGGCAATGAAGTCAGAGAGTTAATCGTCGGACATTTTTCTGGTTGCACCACATTTGCTGAAGTGGTATGCAATTCAAAGAAATTAGCAGATTAATGCTATACGCAGCATAAAAACAGTAAAATTTCCAAAGAACCCGCGACACAAGTTCACTATCCGTATGTCACTTTTGTGGTACATGCATTGTCTGTTCGTCATCATAAAACCAGTATATTCTCCAAAGTGCACGCGACACAATTTAACTATCTGTATGCCACATCTATGACATTGTTCAAACCTGATTGCGCTTGTACTTGTCAGTTTATAAATCCACTTTACGTTAGAAACTCATTATCATTAGCACAAATAAAACAGGAATGGTATCTCAATATACAGTTGCCCTATGTGAATACGATAAACATCTTAAGACCTTATAGACTACGTACTTGTATTTTGCCCTGGGCATCTTTCCTGGTATGCCTTTAGCCTGTGAACGCAGTCTTTTGCATTGCGACTCCAATATTGAATTAATGCGTTCGTGTATTGCGTAAAATAAAACTCAGGTAAAGCAAAAAAACTTGCGTAATTATGCCCATTGTATTCAAGCTAAGACTGAGGAGGTTGGTATCAAAACGTTTACGTCAGATTTGCATAGTTGTTTCCGGTCAAATTAACAAAATTATCATGAATCACTCTCCTCAAATGCAGCCAATGCTCTTGAACCTCACTTCCTTCGCATCATACGTTGGTGGTGCTGAGTATGTTTAAAACGAATTCCAATGTAAATTGCGTTTTGCTGGTTAATAGTTGACGTACGTTAACGCTCTGTTTGAAATGTTTGTCTGATATGCACAAAGGCGTTTATAACAACAGAGTAGTGTAGCAAACGCTGGTATGAGCAGACTATTTCGAAAATGATAAATACCTCGGAAGAAGAAACAAGCTTCGGATGTAGACTGCAACAATACACTGATAGTCAAAACGCGGAGCATTAGACTCTCTTTTCCGGGAGATGTGACTGACGAGGGGATAGACTGCAACCCTCTTTAATGGAAGACTAGACGCGCACTGCCCACTTATATCTGATGCATACTTTAAAACTCAAAGTTGTGCCAATCAGATTCATAGTCATCTGCCAATAAACCTTAGTATCAGTAGTGTCAATCGCAGTGGGTGGTGGAGGAAAATAAGAAAAGTAGTAGTAGTAGTAGTTGTTGTTGTTGTTGTAATGAAGCATCATTCGGCCAAAAACGACTTTATAATGGTCGAGCCGCACATTCACAGCCAGGACTTTGTGAACTCAAGGATGTGCGAGTCGCTCTGCTAAGGTCGACATTATCCTATGGTACAAGCAAGGGTGAGAGTTACTTTATTATCAGGCAGGTAGAGAGAGGAGGAAACGATGCTGACATTCCTGATTCTCCAAAAAGGAAACTCAAGTAGGAGGAATAAATTTTCCAAGACTGATCAACGCTCATGAATACGAGGAAGTGACCCGAGGAAGTAATATGCCGATTAAGGGCACAGGTAATTAGGAACATTTTAAAGCAGAATTTGTTGAAATCAGTGCATTTCTTGACGACTTATCAATTGTAGCCTGTCGTTGCATAACACAGATAACAAGTGAGAAACGTACAGAGGTTTGAACTTCCACAGAGAAATTCAGTATAAAACTTGCAAAACGCAACATTGGAAAGAAAATGGGGAAGTTAACATGCCGAGGTATTTCACAAATCGAGAGGACGCAGATCTACCAAGGCAAGCTGAGGTTGGCCACATAGTCTAACTGCGTACACAGGTCGGGTTTCTCTCGCCGTATGTAGGCTGCCTCTAAATAGCGCAGCAACCGAGTTGATCGTGCTCGAACTAATACTCGAAAAGATGTTTTGGGGTCAACCGAATGACCACTATCAAGGTGGTGCTTTCTAATAGACGACTGTGGAATTTTATTCTCCTGCTTTAGAAGCCATTTAGACAGGTGCTCAACTAACCTGGCTGCCAATTGCGTTTGCGTTCGCTCAATGTATTTGCATCCACAAGTGCATGTGAATTCGTAAACACAGTTTGATATGGCGTGCAATGTCAATGCATCCATTGACCATGGAACTTGAATAGCCTTAGTGAGGCTGCAGAATATGAGTCCAGCTGAGTTATATGTTCTTTCAGTGGCGAATCTCAATTGCCGCTTGATGGCATTTGAGATATTGTCTTTCATAAAGGGCAATAATATTACAACGGGCTTTTTCGGAACTGATTGCTCCCCAATTTTGGCCGTCAAGTGTTGCTGTACTTTTCGATGTACAGTGTTAGATTTCCCCGTTTAAGCATTGCTGTTTTAAGGCAAAAAATTTAAGCATCCAGCGTTTCAGTAGAAGAAATGTTTCTTGTTCTTTGGAATAGAGTATAAACCAAATGTCAACTTCGTTGTGTCGGCACAAAGCTCAAGAAGTGTAGGTATTGGTCCTTCCGTGTGTCCTTGTGGAAAACCGATTGCCTTACTGAACCATTTTCCTGTCTAGTCGTGAGAACATCCAGGAAAAATAGCTTGGTACGCTGCTCTTTTCCCATTGTGAATTTAATCTTAGGATGGAGACTATTCATGGCAACAAGTAGGTGTTCGACTTCCTCGTTGTTATCAAAAAAAGCAGCAGGCTGGTCTCAGGGTCGGTGACTTGCTCGTGAATTAGTTTATACTGATGATGGATTTCCACTGCACTTGCAGCGCCCCCTTTACCCTCAAGTACCTGTCAAGTGAGTCATGGTAGAGTCAAGCAGGCCGAAGACGTCAGGGTAAGCAGGTGGCTGGTGTGGCTTGAACCCACACCGCACCACCTGAACCAGGCACAAATGGCCAGGACTTTAAATAACAAGAAGGTGGGAGTCGACTGGGATTCCAAATGAGCTGGAGTGACAAAAAGGCCACATTTACAAGGAACAATTGCAGTCTGACGCTCAGCTCTGAGAGGCGATACGAGTTATTCCGTCGGTTGACATCCATCCGAGTCACAGATAATAACGCACCGTTATAGCCTCAAGAACATCAGATTGGTTTGACGAGGAATGCGCAAAGAGGCAGTTGACCTCACTCTATCTTCCCTGTTGGAGACACCAACGCACTGCCTGAGCTAGGGAGTATGCTGCGTGTATAACAAGCCATCTGGAACCCAGACAACCAACGAGGATTTCGAAAAGTGGCTCAATTGCTTGGATTCCACGTGAGTAGGAGTGCCTCTGAGGCCACTTGGAGGAATGTATGAGGAACACGCTTTCTACTTACCTGAGAGGTACCGACTCCGGGTTTGTTGTAGGAGATGGGAGGCGAATTCTTGTGTGGTGTATTAACTGGTAAGGATATCTGTGGTGATGACGTTTGACCGACGACGATTTAGCTTCAGTATTCATGGAGGCGCATGCGGCCTAACAGGCCCATGCGGTGGCAGTAGAGACGGGTGTGGTTGGTGCAGGCTGATACTCCTGGAACCGGTTCGCCAGTCTCCGTGTGATGGATTCGCCAGCGAGTAATCAAGCAGATCCGGCAGGGGCATGTGCGATAGCAATGTGGGCAGGATAGATGGAGGGCAGCTGAATCGGCCGCAGTGATTTGATTTACAGCGCTGCTAGATGGTTCGTTTGTACTGTCGGAGATGGAAGAGTTGTCGGGTGTGCAAGGCGCGCTTGGTGTGTCGATGATGTTGTGAATTTCACTGTCGGGGTTGCGCATGTAGTCGATGTGCATGGGCACTGCAGAAAGTGCAGACAAATGTGACGAGAGTATATCGGTGTCTCTGACACTGGTGTGCCCGTCTCATTTTGGCCAATACTCAGGTGACCGGCCCGGCTGTGGCGTAAGGCGAACGTGCGATCGTAATGGGAGCAGGTTGGGATCAAATCCTCATTGCAAATGGAGAGGGAGGTGGTGTTGAGTGTACTGATTGACGGGGCGTCGGGAGTATTCTCGAATGTGGCCGGGGTCGAGGATTTGGTAATTGTTTTCGCCTTCATTACAAAATCTGGGAAAGGGATTTGAGGTGTGAACAGCGGTGGAGATGCTGATGGCGGTGGTAGTTGTAGTAGCAATGCCGCCCTCGAAAGGACCACGTGGTAGTTGCGCTGGACCAACACGGGGCCATATCGGATCCTGGCAGGCGTTATCAGATTCCGCACCACAACAAATGCCAACGTTTCAGGGGTGAGATGGCAGATCCGGGTGCCGGCAGAAGTAGCGCACACTGGGACCCCTGCCGCCACCCATCACTGTTGTCGGTCAAGAACCTGGTCATTTGCTGTGTGCACCATGAGGTGTGGAGTTGATCGCCATGTGCGGCCTCGACCTTGCCATTCCCCTACACCCGCCCCTTTTGCCTACGATATTTTTGACTCTGTCTTAAAGCCCGGTCCAAGTAAGGGAGGAGGAGAGTGTGCGGTCAATGCTGTGTAAGTCACCATTCACTATAAACTAAATCACGCACACGTCACTATCCCTGCTCTCACCTAGTTTTGGAGCACATGGTGGAAAGCGTCGGCAACGACAGACAAACTGTCAGTGGTAGTGGTTGCCATCATGGGGCTTGGTGCAGGGGTGGCACAGGCGACGGTTGGGTGTTTGGGGTGGAGGCGCTTGGAGCGTGGGTGCTGCACACAAGGATTTGACATTGACGATCCAGTTGTCTTCATAGACCGTTGATCTAGCCTTCGCTGATCTTTTTCAGGCTGTGAGATCCCTACCTAGGACATGCTGTGTGCCCGCGTTGTTTTGCAATTTTTTGATGGTAGATTTCAAGATGTGCCTGTGCCGTCTTTCTGATAACGCATGCATTATCCGAAACGTAGAATAGGATGTTGCGTACAACAGCGGCAAGGAAAAGTAGAAAAGACATTAGCCAATCAGGACATTACGCCAGCAAATGTGACCGGGCAAAATCGGCGTTTAGGCATGTTAAAAAGTTAAATGTTTTCTACAACTAATTCATGTCTGATGACGATTTATGAAACCAAAGTAGAAAATTTACAATAAAACATGTTTCTTTTTTTCCCAAGTGCTTATTTCTTCCAAATATATATGTATACATTAGGTCGGCTGACTCATGAAATGTTACCAAAATTCAGAAATGTGTTTAAATTTCGAAAAGATCAAATAAGTGGGTTTGAAAAATAGTCAGCATGCGATAAATAACTATTAATATTGCAGTTAATTCAGGACGCCGACATTTGAATGACCTTCCTTACGGCCGCATGCAAAAGAACAAACCTTTTCCCCTTTTCCCCCTATCCTATAGAAGAATGAGGTGTGACCTATTATGGACATTCCGCATTATCCACGGGCATGAATGTCCGCTCAAAACTGACGACTTTTTTGAATTCACGACCACGAGTCACCTGCGCGGTCACCCTTACAAAGTCAAGCGGGAGCGTACACGCCTAGACAATCGGAAGTTTTCCTTCAGCCAGCGTGTTGTTCGGCCATGGAACTCACTCCCAAGTGAAATAGTGACATCTGATACAGTCGCTGTATTCAAAAAGCAGCTGGATCGTTTGATATATGATAAACGACGACTTTCACAACAGGACTACCTGCGGCCAGCCATAAATTTCATTTCTTGATTTCATCCCTACTTAACACACCCCTGACACTTAATGAGATGCCCCCTCCCAAACTATGCAAATGACTGCACTTTATGCTGATTGTATATAACTGCACTTAAAATTTCATGTGTACACTGAGAAGACCGCCTGCCGCACCCCTAGCAGTCCCGCATTGTGAAAGTTTCCCGCAAACAAATATGTTACTGACAAAATTTTAGTAAGATGTACATTTAACATTTATATTTTATGTACCGTTTTCAATAGGGTCATCAAGGGCATTGCCTATTACCCTAAAATACAATATACAAGAACACTTCTTAAAATTGACTAAAAATGTAGCATGAATTTTTTATTAATTCTCGATGCCCGTAAATATCCAATTATAGCTCTTGGAAAAAAGTCTAAAAAATATTCAGTTTTGCATATTCGGGAGATGAAAATGTCCATTTCCAATTCCATACTCGAAAAAGGGGCATAATTCGGGAAATGCAAATATTGCAGTTGAAATTAAATCTGATACATTGCCTTAGTTTGACCTTCATCTACACTAAGGATTACAGTCGAACACAATGGTCAGTTGACATTTTGATTAAAAATGCTAATTTGTCAAGTGGATTCGCATTTTTACTTTTTGCATGTTTACAAATATAACGAAAAATAGCAAGGAAGTTACATGAGTCTGAGAGGCTGAAACCAAACCGCTTGCAGCATTAAATATTTAGATTCAGCCGTTAATCAGAGTGAACGTCAATAAGTTCAAATATGAATTTAGCAAGCGCATACAAATTCTGACGTCATATATAATATCATCATGCCAGACAACATATCTGCCCTGGCTTCTGTCGATTTAAGTATTAATTGTGTCTTGCACACAATGATTCGAGCGGATACCCAGAAAACCACGGATATTATTTTTTGTAGGCAGGTGTGTTTGGAGGTTGTCCAGCCCCGTTCGATACGGTTACTAGTGATCGTTTAATTATTCCCCTCCGTAACATCCTCGGCGATTTTGAAATGTCAAAATTCAGCGAACAATGCATCAACACTAAATTATGTTTCCTATACATCCTTCTGTTTTTTCCGACCTTAGAGTAGTTGTTGACGTTGAATTTGTTCTCCATGGCGCCACAGTGAACCAGCATTTAAATCTGCCATTATTAATGCAAGTGTGTGAGGCAGTGGGGAGAAACGATCGGAATTATGGCGATCGTAATACTTCCGGATTCATCCTAACAACGATTTTTGTCTAATGCACCAAAGTCGTCTGTTCAATAGTTTGGTACCGTTGTAAATCAGAAAACGCCGTTCACTGTGAGCGGATGAGACATACATGGTCTAATGTCACTATGCATCAATTCACGACCAAATCATCGTCAATATGCCCACCTAGCTGTGGGACACACGGTGGATATCGTTCGTTGGAGTCGACGTTCGCATTCACACTATTGGGAATTATGAGCTCTGCAGGGAGCTCTGACCAATGACATCTAGACATTTGTGGCCACTTTCACTAAGCAAAGTGCACGGACTTCATTGGCGGATAAGGCAGTCGGCCTTCGTTGAAATAGCACCGATAAGACTGGGCATGTTCTACGGTGACTTGTTAATCGCGAGAGTTCAGTCGTCGTTTCTGACGATGACCATCGTGTGCTCTAAAACTATGTGAGAGTAGAGACGATGACTTGTGGGTGATTTATTTTATGGTGAATGTAGACTTACACAGCATCAGCCTTACTCTCCACTCCTCCACACGTGGTCGAGGCGGGAAGACAGAAACAAGAAAATCGGAGGAGGAAGTCCGCGCCGGTGTATGGCACAACTGAGCCCGCATCTTGGCAATCCACTCCACACTTCCTGGTCCGCACAGCAAATGACCAGGTTTCTGTCGAACAACAACAACAATGGGGGTCGACAGGGGTTCCAGGGTGCATGACTTTTACCAGCACCCCTGAAAACAGCATGACTGTTTACCAAAGGAGTATAACAATGCAAATTTGTGCATTTCTTCTATGAAATATATTTGAATTTATAAGACCACCGAAAATGAATGTTAAAAATTCATCTTTTTAAGCAGTCAATTTTTATCGGATATGGTCTCTGTAGAAAATCGGAAAGAAGTGCATTCAAAAGCGAAACCTGGCGAGTCCGAAATACAATATGACTATGCCATATGAAAATCAATATTGCAAGACAACCTTAATAATCCTTCCTAATCGAACACGTATTTCAGAATATGGGCTAACATGACATGAGATCAACCACGCACTGTATGACAACCGTGTCCGTTGTTACAGATATTGTAAAAATATACCAAAGTAGTGCGGATTCCAATGATCGTCGTGCCCGCTTAGACGGGAATTAGCTGAGTTTCTCATTGATTTCTAACAAGTTATTGCCTCGCAAATTAAATACTTGGGAAAAATAATGTGTGCACATTTGGCTAGTCTCACTTCAGACACTTTTCACTATACTGTTAATAAAAGTCGTGAACATTCATTACTTACTTATAATATAAATGAGCCGTTGAAGGGAATATCATGAATGTGGCATACTACAAGCATTTCAGCAGTGTTGACCATCATGCGCAATAACAATGAAACCACTATCACAAACCATTTAACCTGAATCATTTTTAAGCCATCTAAACACTCCTTAAATAACCTGTACATGAAATTTAAATCAAGGGGGTTCAAGACACGCATATTCCGACGTATCGGGCATAACTGTCGATGACATCCTCAGCTGACCCAAGAGGTAGCCAAGTAGTGTCGAATCTCTAGGAATTGCGCAGTATTTTCGGCCTTCCCTCTTTCGTCACCTACAGTGATCCCATATAAGAAAGTAGCCAAGTCAACGAAAATGAAACCAAAGCGCTGGCTGACTGAGGTAAACGGTCTATCTTGGCGTGCGACACACGATCAGGCCCTCACTGCATGCATCAGACACCCCTAAAGCGCGACATGCGTCTAGCATGAGGACAAGTGGCATCAATGACGCATTAAGACAGAATACATCGATTCCGAACATCAGTTACCAGAAGATCATATCTTAGCGTGTCCGGTTATGTTCTAGAGCGTTAAAATTATGGCAGGCAAGATGGTCTGATGCACGATGATTATGCAGTCGCGTGTGTCATCTTCGCTTCCTTTTTCCTTTCCCAAGCACCAATGGCTTGTCTTGTCTGGCAGACAGAAGTAAGCACCTAGACTGCCTCGATAGACGATGTGCTGAATGAATGAGAAGAAGAGAGAGAAAGAAGAGAGAGATAGTGATTTCGATGCTGGAGAATCGATTCCCACGGCACACCTGCGCGTTCCTCGCTATAATGGAGCTGGTCTGTTTGCATCTGTCCAAAGGCGCTAACAGTCACGCCTGGGAAGGCCGCAAACTGACGGGATATCTCGATCACTCTCAGAAGTGAGATTCAATCACATTGGCTGTGTTGCAACTTGACCTCATGAGGCCGTCTCACGAATGTGTGATCTGAGCCATCACTTTGGTGTTAATCGGGCACATTGCCTACGGCCCGATCATATGGACTCCTTTACCACATCATACACTGCATCACTGCCATTATCCGGTCCACTTGAATTTGTTTTTCCATCGATACAGTTGAGTGGCTGTAGGGAGGGAGTTTGCGGAAGATGGTGGAACGATCTGCTTTCATTTTGAATTAGTTCACGAGCCAGTCACAGCTGAGCGCACACCAAGCTGAGAAATCTACGGTATCCATTCGCGACAGCCGAAAAGGCGTTTGTGTGTATTGAAGTAGGTTCAAGCTTCATTCGATTCAATGAAAACATATATTTTCATTACGTGTTTAGCTGCAAAATCAACTTCAATGAACTTTTTTGCATTAACTGGCCTTTGGGCAGGGCAGCACATGGAAATTTGCAGGAAAGCCGTGAAGCAGCATATTGAAACACGTAATAGCACATCAAGATTGTAAACAGCTAGGATGCTGCATCTTAACCTCGAGAAATACCAAATATGTTCATAAATGTTCTTCTGTTTATGTCGTTTTATCTGCTTATTTGATCACATGAACAGGCTTCGAGTGCTTCTAGGAATTAAGTTCGCTGGCTTGATATAAACATGCAGGTTTTCACTAAGTATATTTCTCTTAGAATGAATGTGATTTTTGTTAGCGCAATCTTATTCTTTATGTGTATTTTCTGCTTAAAGTCAGATAAATGTCGCCCATTTTTAACGTAAATTTTGGTCGATGCACTATGACAGTGTTCTGATTGGTCTAACTCCTCTGCATAGATGCCGCACCTGTTGGTCTTAACAGAGAGAGAGTGAGTAAAATGCACTTAGTTCAATACAGGTTCCGCAATTAATTGTCGGGGGCTTTGCTGACCTTTCGAAAGTCCTTCATTACTTACCGCCAAAGCATGCAAGAGAAAGGGAGGGTTGTCTATCTGTCCGCCACTGAGACTGAACTAGATGCGATTATGGACAGAAATAGTGCCATCAAGATCTGGGTTTCTGTATTGATGATGAGTTCAGTTTATGTACTGACAGTGTGTACAGGACTGGTCACGCCACCTGTAAATTATTTCCTAGCACTGGGTCTGTTCAGGCCATAGCGTAGTCTGCAAAGTCAAATTCAGCGTTCTCACTGATGAAAGTAATATAGTAAATTCAACCCCAACAAGTTGCGGGAACCCCGTGTGGCTGGGACATTTTCTAATACGTTTCATATAATGATAATACAACCGTGTAAAATATTGTTTCGGAATTATTTAGTGATCTCGGGAGTCGGCTAGGGGATTAGAATATAGCACTGTGCGGCAATTGGAGTTGAGTATTATAGCCAGATGCAAACATATCGATAATAGGTGAACACAAGCGTAAAATCGCCTTGCCTTATGTTACGCACATTAAACAGGCAGAAAGTATGTTTTATTAACCATTCACTTCTGCATAATTCAACAAGTGGTTGTTTTGCTGATGATACGCTGGTTCTAGTATGAGCCCCAAGGCACAACGGAACGAGCATGTTCCGTAACCTGATCGGCGAGCGCCCACTATCATAATTGATACTCCCGATCACAACCGGCAGTACAACGGGCTCGTGTCTCAATGGTAGAGCGTCAAATTCCATGGCCAAAGATCCCGAATTCGAATCTCAAGTGATCCATGCTTGGGCTTGGGTATGACTGGCGGATGACGGCTATTAAGCCAGAAATGGCCATTCCGGTCTCCCTTGTCTTTGTCGGTACCACCTGATATATATGTATTGCTGAATGAAGCGAAAATGCGCGTTCCGGGTATAAATGAGAAGACAAGGCGACCACAGGAACTATGGATGTATTTGCCTGACGTTACGAAAGCAAACAAGCTTCCATCATCGGAGGTGGGTTGCGTACTGCACGTCACAGTATTTGAAGGTTTTCCTTCGTGCTGGCGTGTCACGGACTTCCAGCGTGCTGCATCGCAACACCTGACGATTGCTGTCACGGTGGCATCGGTCTATTATTTCCTATCACTGGGTCATTTCATGCCATGGTGTAGTCTGCAAAGTAAAATTCTGCTGAAAAGAGACTCAATTCAATCCTAAGTTTATGTCATAGCACGAAATATCAGGGAAATATTTTCGGCTCCCGCTTAAAGGGCCATGTGTTTTATTTGTATTATCGGACATTGCATGGTATCAAACGCTGAACTAGAAGGCTTTAGGTCCACCCTTTTAAAAAGAGCTTGTTATTGGAAAAGAATCGGGCTTTTCAAATGTAGTTTATTTAAATAGCGTATTGGGAGCAGGCTTGTTGATGCAGATGTTAGTGAATTTTAAGGGATAAGTATCTATTTTAGAACAATAAAGACGCAAATTTCCTCTTCATGTGGTTTAATTTACACAGAATACAGTTAGAAAAGTGTGAACGGTGGTTTAATTCGGTTTTAGTTTGAGTAATTCAAGTAATGGTGATTTCGTTTAAAGAAACGTCTTTCGAAAAAAACCTAGGCGTCCACCATAGCAGCAGTAGATCCACATTTTTGCGCATACCAGCATTCATTTTTGTTGAACTCACATAACCATCGAATTACATAGAATGATATATACCATGGAAACGGTTGCCTGTTAATCTGTTGATCACATTATACTGCATAAACAAACAATGAACACTGCTCATTTAGCCATCTTACCGGATCGACAGTTACACTTTTCAAAGTCAAACTTTCGAGAATAATATTATCCACCTCACAAACTTGAGAAGATTCAAACAATGTCGTAAAGCATTTACTCAACAGTGAAACACGCGGACTTCGTTAATCAGGGAAGTTAGTTCAAAAGAAACATGCCTATGGAGGGCCCTATGGAGTGAAATTTTGGCGTTTTCATTAACTGAGCATTTTGTTTACTCTCACAAGGACCAATATCCACGCAGCACTACCTTTTCGAGAAAGCTTTTATCCTGATCGGAAAATAAATCGATGTTTCACACAAACACCAGCCGAGCTTCCTGTCACTGGCTTTTATTTAACAAAGACATTCGTAATCCCATTCTAAATTCAATTTCCTCCCAATTGGAATAGTCCAGATGTAAATATGTTCATAAAGTTACACGCCTAAGTTTGTCTGTCTGCAATCTCATACACCCCGTCGAATGGCAGTGAGAGGCACTTTTCGATAAAACTTTGCCTCAAAACATTGAGACTTTACCTCAAAAAATAATTTGCCATGATTTTGGCTTACTTCTATAGTTTTCAGCGTGTTCGTTGTAATAGAGCACTAGCGGGGACATATTTCAGCGCACAGACCGGAAAATAGAAATGCATTTTTCTAGTGGGGTTTGTGCCCAAAAATACAAAACATCCGATGAACCATTTCGAAGTAAAATCCGCCCACCGAAAGGAGCACAAATGTTAGTTCCGCGAAGCCGTCAAATTAGGAAGACATGCTCAGCCGTGACCGAGAACACAGTTACGCCATCTCATAAACATTTTCATTTTATTTGTGCATAGACTTGATCTGATATTGCATTTGGTCATGAAATCGACTGTGAATTCAAAGTAGCGGACACTTTGTGGTATGATTCTGCAGATCGATGATGTATTCTGGACGAACACACTCATCTACCGTGCAGAGACTGAAAAAAAGTTCCTAATCATCTACTTAACGGCTGTGGAAGCGCATCTTGTGTGACACTCATTTTGAGTTATTTAATTCCCTTTATAAAGACACTGGAAGTCGAAAGCCCGGTCAGGTTTTTGCAGGCAAACATTTTGTCATGTGTGGATCCCACATAATTTTAGTATCAAAAGCATTTGACAGATGGAACTCTGGAGTGGATAGTATGATAATAAGTACATTTGGTCTTATTGTGTGCGGTTGTATCATTTGTTTACATATTAGTATCTTGTATATTTCAACGGGGTGCAGCAGGTTCCGGTTTTGGTTTCCATGTGGGCTCTCATCAATATGCTAACCAAATGCTTGCGTTATCGCCACTATCATTCAGTACTCATTTAAATTCACATTATAATGCTTCTAGACAGAGTCTACAATACATTACAACATTATGCTTCTGTCACTTTTGAGATTGACGTTCGCTCCTAAAATGAATGCAACGCCTCAAGCGGATCTAAATAGAAATTGGTATGCCAGACAAGCCCTTAGCGAGATACGCTAAATTGCGTATTAGACCCGTATGCGCATTATGGCTGACTGTTATTAGGTTTGAACATGGAAACCGAATAAGCTAAGAAATATATCCCGGCGACTTTAAGGTCTATTAAACATTCAACGTGTATGTGAAATAGGCGTTGATCAATAGAATTGTAAAGGCCATGGAGAGCATTTAAAAAGACATGTTAAACAACATGTTTTAATTGGGCAGGCATATTCGGCAAAAATCAAATAAGTACTACTGTTTTATATTTTATTCCAAATAAGCATTAATTCTGGTTAGAGATTGTTGTTAGCCGCTACCCAAAGACCAACACTTATGTGCTGCAGACAGTCGGTAAGTATCGTTGAAATGAATGCCCGACTAGATTTCCAGCGTTTTGGATGGTCTGCAGTCGCCAATCAGAACTTGCCTCGCTGTTATTGCCACCATGGCTTATGAAACTCACATTTATGTCTGGAAACCGTAGGTCAGTAAAATGAAGCTGATCGCGAAGAAAACCCGTTTGAGAGACGTATTTAATTGTTCCCACGGCCGTCAGGTTTTCCACAGTAAACTCCAATGTATCCAGAATTATTGGTGCCCTACTATGACGCATAAACTGCCGAAGTTTCTATATTAAAAATAGTTTAGACAGTAATTTTCCCGACAAACACACCCGAGCATTCAAAACTAGCAAGGAACATTTCGGTCATACCAATTGACTGATCCTCAGCTTAATTCTCCCAAACTCAATTTGACAGAGCAAATTCAAAACCTCCTCCTCTCTAAACATTTCGGCGAATGAGCAAAGTCCTGTTGTAATATTGCCTTTCATAGACAGGTTAAGTTTTGTTATCGTTCCATCATGAAGCCGGAAATAATGCATCATATTCGTTCGTTTAAGCAGATGTTGCTCTATAAACTGCGGCAATGAAGCCAGAGAGTTGACCCTCGGACATTTTTCTGGCGGCCTCACATTTTCTGCAGAGATTTCAATCCAAAGAAAATAGCAGATAGTGCTATATGCATTAAAAAGCAGTAAAAAGTCCAAAGAACACGCGACACAAGTTGTTTATCTGTGGTCGTTATCAAACCTGATTTCACCCGTACTTGTTGGTTTATATATCCACTTTACGTCACAAACTCATTATCATGCACGTAAATAAAACAGGTAAGATATTTCAGTATACAGTTGTCCTAAGTAAATACAATTAAAATCGTAGGAATAATCATATTCTGCCCTGAGTATCTGTTCTGGAATGTCTGTAGTATATGAATCCAGTCTTGCGCATTGCGACTCCAATTATCAATGTACACGCTTATGTATTGCGTGCAATGTAATTCTAGTAAACCAAAAGAACGTGAGTCATTATGTCCATGTTATTCAAACTAAGACTGAGAAGTTTGGTGTCAATGAGTTTACTTTAGGTTTGCGTATTTGTTACTGATAAAATTAATCAGATTATCATGAAGTAATCTCGTCAACTGTAGTCAATGCTCCTGAGCATTACTTCCTCCGTGTCGTACCTTGGTGGTACCGATTATGTTTAACTCGAATTCCGAGGAAAATTGTGTTTTGCTTGTTACCAGTTGTCATACGTTAACGCTCTGTTTAAAATGTTTGTCTGATATGCATAAAGGAGTTTATAAAAACAAAGTGAAGTAATGTAGCTAGCGCTAGTATGTGCATCTTATGTCAAAAAGGATAAATACCTCGAAAGGAGAAACAGGCTTCGGTTATAGACCGCAAAAATACACTGATAGTCAAAACGCGAAACATTAGACGGTCTTATCTGGGAGATTTGGCTGACGAGGGTATCGGCTGTAACCCTCTTGAATGGAAGACTAGACGCGCACTGCTCACTTATATCTGATGCAATCAAGCGTGCATGCTGCGCGTGGATTCGTTTGTTAGTAAAGTAGGTCGTTTTTCACTGGCCAGTCGACGTTGCTCTGAGTGTGAAGAAATTTGACCATCAATAAGCAATTTTAATTGGACAACGAATGTTTTCAATTGAGAAAAGAGTGGATGTTGACGGTCTATTCGACGGTAACAACATAAATTGCGAATTGCGTGAGGAATGAGGCTGAGGGAGCAGAGAAACTGACAGGTGCACTGCTGTTCTGGCTGCACATATTGTTTACGCACCGGTTCAAAACCTCTTATGCCTCACCAGACATACGAGGACATGCACAAAATATCAAGAATTATTCGTTTAATGGTTTTTTTAAGACAGCATGTTAAGGCCTCATGTCCCTTGAAAATACACTTCCTTAAGTGGTACACGCCTGTTTCGCTAAAAAATTGATTGCTTCGTACACTGTATGGGCAGACGCGTTGTCATGATGAAGCAGGCTGTACTCTGATCGCCATAATTCCGATTGGGTTTCCTCACTGTCACACAAATTTGCTTCAGTACTACCAGATAATAATGCAGATTCACTGTGTTGCCATGGGTAACAGCTTCAACGTCAATGACTTCCCTAAGGTCGAAAAACAAAGAAGGATGTAGAGGAAACATAATTTTATGTTCGCTGATATTCGGGATTTCACCACCGTTAAGGGCGTTGGGGAGGGCCTTAATAAAATAATCACTAGTAAACCTATCTAAGGGGGCAGGGCAGCGCTACAAACAAACATGCCTACAAAAAATAATTTTTGTTTGTTTCTGGCTACCTTCTCGAATCACTGTATGCAAGACACAAGCAATCCTTAAATCGACGGATGCCAGGGCAGATATTTCGACCGGCATGACAGTGTTATATTTCCCAATATCTGAAGCTATGCAAACAACTGAAGAAAACGGATAGCCACTTTTAAAAAATAAACTGCACGTTGCATTATGTGGGAGTAAATGCTTAATGGAGCACATTTCCTGTGATTTAAGTGTAGAAACATATAACAAGGCGACCGTCCGCTTGTGTGCACATATTATCGATAAGTTAGCGTCCGGTTATAATGATCGGCCTCAATGTCGACACGGAATTAAATTCTTAACTAATAACAGAGTACTATGTTCGCCGACTAATTACGGAAAACATTTTTAGATGAGTGTATCCTAATCATGTGAACGTTATTAGAAAACGTCCCAGCCACACAGGGGTCCCGCAACTTAAGCGGTTTAAGTTACAACATAATCCCATTAGTGCCAACAGTGAATTTAACCTCAGAGAGTCTTTTATGACATAAACTGGCCCAGGGTTAGAGAATAATAGATAGGCGGAGTCACCAGTCATGCCAAGGCTGAACACTAGCGCTGTACGCACTATCAGCATACAAGCAGAACTCATCATCTACACAGCAACCCATCTCTTGATAGCGCTAGTTCAGTTTCACGACTCACCCTTTCTCTTTCATCCTTTAGCGGAAAGTAATAAAGGACATTTAAAAGGTCAAAAAAAACATACGCGGACTAATTGCGGTCAAAAAAAACCTATGCGGACTAATTGCGGACTGATCGCTCTCTGGGAAGTCCCACTGGTTCGGTGTCTATACACATATGTTAGCACAATCAGAATCCTGTCCTAGCGCATCGACCAAAATTTAGGGCAAGAAATGAACGACACTGATCTTAGTTTAAGCCGAAAATACATATGGAGAGTGGCGTTGCACAAGTGAAAAATAAAATTTATTCTAAGTGAAAAATGCGTGGCGAAAACCTGAATATTCATGCCAAGTAGGTGGCCTTAATTCATAGATGCACGTGAAGCCCGCCGACGTGAGCAAATAAGGGGCCAAAACGACATCAGCAGAGCAACATTTAGAAAAACAGTTGGATACTTTCCGAGGTGAAGATACAACAGTAATTAATATGATATGCAGTATGGTAGCTGTGTAAAAACTTGATGTGCAATTAGTAATTTCAAAATGGTGCTGCGCTGGTTTCTTTGCCGAGGAAATTACTGTCTAAAGTTTTTGCACTATACAACTATCGGCAGTTAATGCGGCATAGAAGGTCACCAAGAATTCTGGATGCATTGGAATGTACTGTGCAAAACCTGACGGCCGTGGGCACAAGTAAATACGTCTCTCAAACGGGTCTTCTTCACAATCAGCTTCATTCTACGTACCTACGCTTTCAAGACCTAAATTCGAGTTTCATATACCATAATGGCAATAAAAGTGAGGCACGTTCTGATTGGAAATGGCAGACCATCCAAAACGCTGGAAATCTAGTCAGACATTCACTTCAACGTCACTTCCCGACTGTCTGCAGCACATAGCTGTTGGTCTTCGTTTATCAGCTATCGATAGTATCTAACCTCAACTGCTGCGTTTTGGAATTCAATTTGAAATATTACTGCTTAGTTTCATTTTTGTCGATTAGGACTACATTATTAAAATATGTTATTCAATACGTCTTTTCAAATACTCTCCATGGCCTTTACAATTCTGTTGATCGACGCCTTCTTCGCAAACACGTTGAATGTTATATAGGTCTTAAAGTCGCCAAGATACATTTCTGAACTTAATCTATTTCCATGTTCAAAGTTAATAACGGTCAGCCATAATGTGCATATGCGTCCAATACGCACTCTGGCGTATCTCGTTAAGGGCTTTTCTGACATATCAATTTCGACTTAAATTTCCTTGGGGACGCGTATCCGTTTTTAGGAGCGAGTGTAAATCAAAAGACTGCAGAAGCGTAATGTTGTAAGGTCTTGCAGACTTTGTCCAGAGTCATTATAATGGGCGTTTAAAGGCGTACTGATTATTGATGACGATTACTCAAGCATCTTATTAGTTGTCTGACGGAAGCTCACTTGTAGACGAAAACCTGGACCTTCAGCACTCCATTGGAATATACATGCTATTAGTATGTCAACAAATGACACTACCGCACACAATAAGACCGACGTTATTCATTCTCCGAGTATCCACTCCAGAGTTCCATTTTTCAAATGTTTTTGATGCTAAACTTTTGTGAGAACCACACATGGCAAAATGCTTGTCTGCAAAAATCTGACCCGGCTTTCGACTTCCAGTCTCTTTACAGAGGGAATGAAATCATACGAAATGGATGTACACGAGATGCGCTTCCACAGACTTTAAGAAGGAAGTTAAGACTTTTTTCAACCTCTTGCGGCATCTGCAATAAAAATTTCTAATTCGAGCACTGCATAAGGTCGTTCGGGGCGGCGGTAAGGACGCCCTATTAGACCCTCCTGTCTTACGGAGCTGGTGTATGAGGGGTTATAAAGGTGGGGCAAACCAGAAATAAAGCGTATTTTCCTTGTGTGGTGTTGCGTTAATTTATGTAAACCAATGGTAGACCACGACGGACCTTGTCAGACAGCGGAAAAGCGATTTTAATTGATACTGAGCACCATAAAACCAAATGAAAATAAATATAACGACTATACAGTAATGACGCCCAAACCAGGGTACAGAGCAGTAGAGTAGAAAATCAAATTCAGAGTTCGCAGACAACCGTGGACTCCAAAAGAGGACAGCGCGTTCCACGACTAAACTGCTCAGCACAATGAAAGAATACGAAAAACAAGACTTAGATGATGTAGCCAGCCAAGTAGGGTAAGTATAATTATGGAAACGGTTAGACCTACGCAAAATGACATAATAGCTAATTATTGTGGCAAACTACCATTAGGCGATGCCAAGTGGGAAATGTAAAGTAGGACTTTCGCCCTATGATAATAATGCGATTAATGTTCTTTATTCCAGGAATGCTTTATGCAGACCTTTAAACGTTGTAAAATGCATGCTTAAAATAAATGAGCTACTGATGGATTGGCAGAATTAGGAAAGCCAAAAAATGCTTGATGTGATAAACTAGTGTTAAGAAAAACGTCTTTCCCCAACATATTCAGTGTGCGCCCTAAATGGCGTGCTTAAATGAACGAGCTATTGAGGTTTGACAAAACTTCGCATAAGTTCAACTTCTGTGTAACTGTTTTGAAAAGATGACGAGTTACCGAAACATGTGTTTGCCAAAGTGACTTTCCAATTGTACCATGGGAATTTTCGCCGAAGTTAGAATAAGCAAAGCCAAGGAAATGCCTGACGTGATAAACTATTGTCAAGAAAAACGTCTACTCCCAACATATTCAGTGTGCGCCGAAACTGACGTGCTCAAATTAATGAGCTTTTGAGTATTTACAGAACTACGCATAATTTCAACTTCTATGCAACTGTTTTGGACGAATCAACCGCATAACTCCTCGTTCGTCAAAGATGTCTGTATAGATGGCAACTTATGGTAAGCCTAAGCGAATTCAAAGAGGTTGAGGAGATTTCATCATAACAGTCGTAGTCTACGAATGATTTTCATGTTGGCATACAGTGACTAATTGGATATAATCGTTGTCGTCGTGGTAGAGTAATGGTATTCAAGTAAACCTTAGTAGGCAGAAATATGTAATATGCAAAACAGGGTCTCAAATGGCGTGCTTAACCAATCTGCGTGGACACAGCACTAACGTAACTGCGTTTCCGTGCACGCCTGTATTCCTACTGATGTCAGTTATTTCTCCTCATAATAATCGCTTTCTAATCCGTGCCTATCAAACTTCAAAAGGGCCATCAAATGCAAGCATTCCATGCGTTTTAGAATGGGAAAACAATGTCCGATCTCAGTGTTAGGTATAAGGTCGGTGCGAACTGCAAGTGCAACTTGACTGACGCTCATTCAGATGTCTTTGTCACATCAAAGCCTGTGCCACGAAACACGGCTAGTGTTCGAGTGGAATATCGTTCTCCTTTCCGGTCAGGATAATGACATTCTCATGAAGGCGGTGCCGCGTGAATATTGATTCTTGTGTGAGTAAACAAAATGCTCAGTATATAAAAACGTCAATTTTTCACTGAGGGACCTGACCAAGATCAATGCATTGGCATGCGCCTTTTGAACTGACTTCGCCGATTAACTGAGACTGCGAGTTTCATTTATGAGTAAATGCTGTATGACAGCCTCTCTTACCTCTCAGTTTAATGGAGCGGATAAGTTAGATATCAATGATCTGACTTTGAGGACGGCAATTGGCAAACTAGGAGGATGGCTGAGTGAGCAGTTTACAGTATCCTCTTATTCAGTATGTGCAACAATTCATGAACGCATTGTAATTGCTTTGAACTGCGCGGTCATTTGCAAATTTAACCCGTCATATGTTACACGTTTCGAAACGCCAACTCGCTGAGCGCGCAAAGGACTTAACAGCTTAACAGACGGCTTTTTCTATGGTAGAGATCTTTCGATGTTTTTCGATGCCAGTATGAATTCAGCGAAAATGAATGCTAGTATGCGCAAAAATGTCGATTTAATGCTGTTATGGTGGCGCTTGTGCTTTCATTGAAAGAAGTTGCCTTAAACAAAGCGACCAGTATTTGTACTACTCAAACCAAAGTCGAATTAGACCAACGTCCACGCATTTCTTACTGTATGTTTTGTAATAATGCATCACATGAAGAAGGACATTGCTCCGATACCGTTCTAAAATATATACGTATCCCATAAAATCCACTATAAACTGCATCGGCAAACCTGCTGCCAATAGGCTCTTTGAAAACTACAATTGGAATGCCGATTCTTTTGCAAAAACGAGCTCTTTTTATAAAGATGGACCTAGTGCCTTTTAAATCAGTATCTGATGCAGTGCAATATCCGACAATACAGATAAAATACATTGCTCTTTCAGTTGAAGCCGAAAATATTTCCCTGATATTTCAAGCGATGATATAAACTTAGAACTAAATTGAGTCTGTCTTCAGCAGAATTTTACTTTGCAGTTATCATTTTTATAGTTTGCAGTTTGTATTTTTGGGCACAAACCCCACTAGAAAAATGCATTTCTATTTTCCGGTCTGTGCGCTGAAATGTGTCCCCGTTAGTGCTCTATTACAACGAACACGCTGAAAACTATAGAAGTAAGCCAAAATCATGGCAAATTATTTTTTGAGGTAAAGTCTCAATGTTTTGAGGCAAAGTTTTATCGAAAAGTGCCTCTCACTGCCATTCGACGGGGTGTATGAGATTGCAGACAGACAAACTTAGGCGTGTAACTTTATGAACATATTTACATCTGGACTATTCCAATTGGGAGGAAATTGAATTTAGAATGGGATTACGAATGTCTTTGTTAAATAAAAGCCAGTGACAGGAAGCTCGGCTGGTGTTTGTGTGAAACATCGATTTATTTTCCGATCAGGATAAAAGCTTTCTCGAAAAGGTAGTGCTGCGTGGATATTGGTCCTTGTGAGAGTAAACAAAATGCTCAGTTAATGAAAACGCCAAAATTTCACTCCATAGGGCCCTCCATAGGCATGTTTCTTTTGAACTAACTTCCCTGATTAACGAAGTCCGCGTGTTTCACTGTTGAGTAAATGCTTTACGACATTGTTTGAATCTTCTCAAGTTTGTGAGGTGGATAATATTATTCTCGAAAGTTTGACTTTGAAAAGTGTAACTGTCGATCCGGTAAGATGGCTAAATGAGCAGTGTTCATTGTTTGTTTATGCAGTATAATGTGATCAACAGATTAACAGGCAACCGTTTCCATGGTATATATCATTCTATGTAATTCGATGGTTATGTGAGTTCAACAAAAATGAATGCTGGTATGCGCAAAAATGTGGATCTACTGCTGCTATGGTGGACGCCTAGGTTTTTTTCGAAAGACGTTTCTTTAAACGAAATCACCATTACTTGAATTACTCAAACTAAAACCGAATTAAACCACCGTTCACACTTTTCTAACTGTATTCTGTGTAAATTAAACCACATGAAGAGGAAATTTGCGTCTTTATTGTTCTAAAATAGATACTTATCCCTTAAAATTCACTAACATCTGCATCAACAAGCCTGCTCCCAATACGCTATTTAAATAAACTACATTTGAAAAGCCCGATTCTTTTCCAATAACAAGCTCTTTTTAAAAGGGTGGACCTAAAGCCTTCTAGTTCAGCGTTTGATACCATGCAATGTCCGATAATACAAATAAAACACATGGCCCTTTAAGCGGGAGCCGAAAATATTTCCCTGATATTTCGTGCTATGACATAAACTTAGGATTGAATTGAGTCTCTTTTCAGCAGAATTTTACTTTGCAGACTACACCATGGCATGAAATGACCCAGTGATAGGAAATAATAGACCGATGCCACCGTGACAGCAATCGTCAGGTGTTGCGATGCAGCACGCTGGAAGTCCGTGACACGCCAGCACGAAGGAAAACCTTCAAATACTGTGACGTGCAGTACGCAACCCACCTCCGATGATGGAAGCTTGTTTGCTTTCGTAACGTCAGGCAAATACATCCATGGTTCCTGTGGTCGCCTTGTCTTCTCATTTATACCCGGAACGCGCATTTTCGCTTCATTCAGCAATACATATATATCAGGTGGTACCGACAAAGACAAGGGAGACCGGAATGGCCATTTCTGGCTTATTAGCCGTCATCCGCCAGTCATACCCAAGCCCAAGTGTGGATCACTTGACATTCGAACCCGGGATCGTTGGCCATGGAGTGGGTTTTGGCTCGATTCAGAAGGCTGTAGACTGTGCTCCGTTTGTGGGAGACAGTGTTGTTACTCTCAAAGTGAAAGATGACCTCTGAATACGCTTCTTTGCGATAAACTGATGTCTGTAGTGGTCCATCGGTTTTTGAGGAAACAAGTTATCGAGCAGAAATGAAATACATGTACAAACTGTTCTCCCAAAATGGGTACCCGCATGACTTTATACGTCAATGCATGAGGCACCAGCAACTCAAGGGAAAAGGTATTTCCAATGCTACGGCCACTCAGGCACCAAAACAAACCACATGGCGAACTCTCTCATCCGTCAAAAATGTATCTGAGCTTATCGAAAGACATTTGAAACCGTACCAGATACACGTAGCACACCGGCCGGCAACTACCTTACGCAGACGGCTTGTACACCCTAAGGACAGGGCTGGCTACCTCGAAAGAAAAGGTGTCGTTTACAAAATCCCGTGTTCTAGTTGTAATGCCGTTTATTGTGGCCAACCTGGGAAATCTGTCTCAACCCGTTTACATGAGCATCGTTTAGCGGTGAAGAGACGCGGCCATCTATCCCAGGTGGCCATGCACACACTAGACACTGGGCATAAATTCGCATGGGAGAACACGCGCATTGTTGGCGCCTGCCAAACAAGAAAAGGCCGCGAATTCCCGGAGACAATGCACTCAGATGAGGCATGCATCAACCGGCATATCGATTTAGACGCCACATACAAAATCGTTAAGTACAGATTTATATTGAGTCAGCCAATCCCGAGGTGACAACCTTAACCAATCATGGACTTCTTTTGCTAGACTCAGTCTAAACGTCAATTGTTTTTTCACACCCGTTGTCTGAAGACGAGCTGGGGAACCAGTCTCGAAAATTCACAATAAAATTTTGCTGTTTCCCAAAGAACTTCACCTTTCTAATTTTATGTATGGGCAGAATAGTATTACCGAAAAAGACAAGGGAGACTGGAGTGGCCATTTCTGGCTTATTAGCCGCCGACAGCCAGCCATACCCAAGCCCGAAGTGTGGAACACCCGAGTCTCGAACTCGCAATCTGTTGGTTTAGAAGTCAACGCCTCTACTTATCGGGCCACGAGCCCGTTGCCCTGTCGGTTTTCGATCGGAAATATACAATGTTAGGGGGCGCTCACCGATCGTTCATACAGAACTCACTCGTTACGTTTTGCCTTAGGGGCTCTCTCTCGAGCCCAACCAGCAGCCGCACAGCGGCGCATCATATAAAGGCAGAGTGGTATTACCGACAAAGACAAGGGAGACTGGAATGGCCATTCCTGGCTTATTAGCCGCCGTCAGCCAGCCATACCCAAGCCCGAAGTGTGGAACACCCGAGTCTCGAACTCGCGATCTGTTGGTTTAGAATCCAACGCCTCTACTCACCGGGCCACGAGCCCGTTGCCCTGTCGGTTTTCGATCGAGTCGAGTTCGAGACTCGAGTGTTCCACACTTCGGGCTTGGGTATGGCCGGCTGCCGACGGCTAATAAGCCAGAAATGGCCATTCCAGTCTCCCTTTTCTTTGTCGGCAATACCATTCTGCCTATATATGATGCGCCGCTGTGCGGCTGCTGGTTGGGCGCGAGAGAGAGAGAACCCCTAAGACACGACGGAACGAGTGAGTTCCATATGAACGATCGGTGTGCGCACCCTAACACACACACGCATATATATATATATATATATAAGTAGGTGCTCTAACTCATGACATGGCAACCGAAATTGCGACGTTCATTTACGTTTGAAAAAGATTACGTTAGAAGGGCTGTAAAGCTAGACATCATGCGACATAATTCTACAATATTCCAGTTAAATCTGGATGTCGGTTTTCGTATGAACTTCCTTACGGCTGATCAAAAACAACACGCTAATAAAATGACTACTAAAATAGCACGAGTTTTTCTTATTGATTTTCTACGACACGAAATGTCCAATTATACTTTGCGGAAAACATGCAACAATATAAATTCGACTATACATTCGGTAGACAATAGCGTCCTGTTATAATTTTATACCCTAAGAAGGGATTTAAACCGGGAAATGCAAAATATTGCTTTTGAAGTTAAATCACTGTCATTGACTTTCTTTGACCTCCAAATAGACTAGGGACTTCAGTCGAAAACAATGGAGAGTTAACATTTTGACTTAGGACGCTAATTTGCCAAGAGGGTTCGAATTTTACTCTTTTCATTTTGCCTCTTTCTGGAGGACGGATTTTGCCCACAAATGGTTCATTGGCTGTTTCGTAATTTTGAGCACAAAACCAACTGTGAAAGTGCATTTACTTTTTCCGGTCTGTACGCTGAGATATGTTCCCGTTAGCGCTCTTCTGCAATGAACACAGTGAAACATATAGAAGTTAGTCAAAATCTTGGGAAAATGACTTTCTGAAGTAAAATGTCAGAGTTTTGGGGCAAAACTTTATTGGAACGTCTGGCCCACTGCCATTTGTCGAGAAATATGGGATTTCAAACAGAATAACTGGCGCATGTAGCTGCATTAAATTATTTAAATCTAGAACATTCCAATTGGCAGGAAATGGAATTTGGAATGGGATTTTGAATGTCTTTGTTTAATCCAAGCCAGTGTCAGGAAGCACGGCTAGTGTTCGATTGAGATATCGTTTTCTTTTCCGGTCAGGATAATATCATTCGAGTGAATGTGGTGCTGCGTGAAGATTGGTCCTTGTTTGAGTGACCCAAATGCTCAGCAAATGAAAACGACAACTTTTCACTTAGGGCCCTCGCCAAGATCAGTGCATTTGTATGTGCCTTTTGAACTAACCTGTCTGATTTACTAAGACCGCATGTTTTACTGATGAGTATATGCTCTACGACATTTCTCGAATCTTCGCAATATTATGAGGTGGACAATATTAAGATCAATAATCTTACCTCGAAAATTGTAACTGTCGAACAGGTATAATGGCTGAATGAGCAGTGCATATTGTTGAATTATGCGGTATGTGGAAAGCTTGTGAACGTGTGAACGAATCATATTTACACCTCTGAAATGTTAATTGATTTTAACTGCGCAGTAATTTGCAAATTGGGCTACTCATATCAGATTCACTTCGGACCGCAAACACACAGTGCGTGAACAGGTCTCAGCAGATTAACAATCTATTGCTTCCATAGTATAGCTCATTCAATGTATTTCGATGGCTGTATGAATGCAGCGATAATGAACATACAGTACCTGACCTATCTCATAAAATCTGATAACAAAAACTGATTAGAGAATTTTTGGACGCATTTGACGGGGCGCATTGTGTTCGCAATCCACATCCGTCAACGAAATGTCCTTTTCTTGTTCAAAAATTGTGTTTGCGTAATAATATCAAGTGAAGTATCAGTGAATTTTAGCGAAAATGGACGTTGGAATATATTCGTACAATTCCCTATGCCAATACATGTCGTAGACTCCAGTTACGCATCCGAGTGACTTTTTCAATGAAAGGATAATAATTTTCCCGGGAGAGTTTTTATATACAGATTTAGCCGGATAAGAAATTTTATTTCTTGTCCGATTTTGACAATGGTTATCAGTCTCCTTACAAATAGTTATTTTAAGAAAACCAGATATCTTATCAATTCCTTTGGGTCAAATTAGCAGATCTGTGCGAATTAGTGCCCTAACGTACAATAAAAACGTAAACGGAAGTTCTTTCCTTTACGTGGGCTGAAATTTATTTTTCGTTTGGAAAATTCTACCTGATTTTAAATAAATGACCAACACCGAATGGTCATTTGCAGTTTTGAACATATGACACACTACTTTTCTAGTATTTTAGTTGATGTGCATACGTATTACAGAAATAGAACGCGCAAAAATTTTTAGTTTTATCAAAAAATATCGGTATTTGCATGGGCGCTCTGCCGTGCATTCCTTATCAAAAAAAGGAGTCCAAAAGCGAGCAAAAACAATGGAAATGGCCTCAAAGTATAGAAAAAGGCATGTTGTTGTGTTTACCTCAGAAAAATAGTAGTATTTCCCAGGTTCGTGAAGGAAACCGTCAAAAGTGTCAAATTTCTACTTAGCCTCGCCGCGCAAAAATGTAAAGTACACGGAGATCCGTCGACGGAGTGCAGTCATAAAGCACTTCCAAAATAGGTAACTTATTAAGAGAGGCTTTCTTATTGATGCGAGTTATATTCGTTGGTGGCCTTCGTTATGGACAGTAATGTTTCTCGAAAATGAATTTTGATGCTTGAATTAGTCTTCAAATTTGACCTAGACAGCCATCTTTGCGAAAGTAAGCGCCTAACACTCACTTTTTCGGTATATGCCTTTAATAACAATTATATTTTTCAGTTCTTAACGGACAGGTAATCCAGGATCTGACTTTTTTGGCGATCGGGTTAGATGACTTAAAATTATGAAATACTTAGCAATATTTCAAGGCCGATCTAAAATTTATCATAATCGAAAACGCAATATGAGTATAAATGTATTTAACGAGAGAAAAATTCTTTTTATAAACACAAAATGGTATGGAAGAAATGTCAGGCCAATAAATTTCTTGTTCCAGTGATCGCATCTTCGTCTTCTGGACTGCTACCTGAAACTCGCCTGTTCGCATCTATCAACAAAATGGTATGGTGACGATCACACCTGTTGCTTCTATTTAAATTTATTTTGAACCCAACGGCCTCTTGGCATGTCACTCTTTACAAACTTTTGATCCTTCGGCGTCCCTGTCGCCGAAATCAAGCAAAATCCAGCTTCTCATGTTGAACCCCATCTCATTTAACCCCAAATCGTTAATGAAATTATGAAACACTGGAAAACTGTTTTGGAAGCTGCACGCAGGAATTAGGCAGTTGACAAACCGTCATATTTGATGTCACCCTACTTATTAAACTATATTTGGATGTAAACCTCACCCAAGCGCTGTTATTAGACGTGATTTTATGTATAATTTCATATTTCCTTCGAGTTTGCTATGAAAATACATTCTATACATCTGAAAACGAACTTTACTTGGTAAAAGCCATTTCTGACGTTTTCGGGATATAGGCTTTTCAACATAAATCGACATTTCATAACAACGCAACAATATCTATAATATTTTCTTTATGTGTTTAATTCTTTTAAACTTGTACTTAATAAATATAGACATTTGACTCACGAAATGGTGTCCGTTGGTAAAGGAATTGGCAATCATTCGTAAATGTCGACACATTTCATGAGTCAAAGGAGTCGCACATTGTAGGTATGCGCTAAAATGTATATCTAATGCTGCTTTTGTAGACGCGCAGGTATTCTTCGAAAGACGTTGCTTAAAAGGATTTCATCAGAATTTGTATTACTCAAACCAAACCCGCATTAGACCAACGCTCACGCTTCCCCAAATGCATTCTGTCTAAATATGCGTCACAAAACAAGAAGCTTGCGCATATATCGTTCTAAAGTAGATACTAATTCCACGAAATCCACCATAATCTGCTTCAGCAAGCCTGCTGCCAAAAGGATATTTTAAAATCCCGTTTACAATGCCCGATTCTTTACCAATGATGAGATATTTTTAAAAGGATGCGTCCAGTTCCTTCCAATTCAGTGTTTGATGAGGTGCAATGCCCTATAAAACGAATTACTTACATGGCTCTTTCAGTAGAAGCCGAAAGTATCTTCCTGATATCTCAAGCTATGACATAAACTGAGGATTGAATTGAATCTCTTTTTAGCAAAACAACCACTTGTTGCATCATGCAGAAGCGAATGTTTAATAAAATACATTTTCTGCCAGTTAAATGTGCGTAACATATGGCAAGGCGATTGTACTCTTGAGTACACATATTATCGAGATGTTGACGTTTGGTTATAATATTCATCTCCAATGACCACACAGAGTTAAATTCTCATCCAGTAGCCGAGTACCCAGATAATTGAGAAATTCCGGAGCAATTGGTTAGACGGTTGTGTCATCATTATATGATAGGTATTAGAAAATGTCCCAGACAAACAGGGTTCCCGCAACTTTTTGGATTTAATTTACATCATAACTGTCATCCGTGAGAATGCAGAATTTTACTTTGCCGACTACGCTATGGCCTGAACTGACCCAGTGATAGGATATAATAGACAGACGGAGTCAACGGTCTTAACAAGGCTAATCATTAGCGCAGTAGGCTCTGTCAGAACACAATTTGAACTCATCATCAAAACAGCAACCCAACTCTTGATGGCACTGTTTCTATCCTTCATCGCAGCACAATTATAAGAGACATCTAGTCCAAATTATGCGGCGGACAAGTACACAACCCTCCCTTTCCCTTCCATCATTTGGCGGTAAGTGATAAAGCACTTTCCAAAGGCCAGAAAAACCCCTGCGGATTAATTGTAGAACCTGTATTAAAATAAGTGCATTTTTCCCTCTCTCTCTGATATGCGTCATTAATGACCCTATTGTCATTCTAGACGCATGTCGCGCCTAGGGTGCATGCAGTGAGGACCTAACTGTGTGTCACATGCGTAGTTAGCCTGTTAATCTTGGTCCGCCAGCTCTTTGATTACACCTCCGGTGAAGTTGACATTATCTTGCAGGGATTCAATGTGCATGAAGAAGGTGACGAAGTGGAAGATGCAGCGCAACTGAGAATTTATTGTCGTGAAATTAAATCCGTAATCTGATCGGTTAGCGCCCATCTGTCATGATTGATGTCCCCGATCAGAACCGACGGAACACGGACCCATAGCTCACAGGCACGGTTTCAAATTCTACGACCAAATATCTCGGGTTTGAAACTCAAGTGATCTGCACTTAGGGTTGGGTATGACTGACTGATGACGGATAATGAGCCAGAAATGGCCATCTAGGTCCCTCCCTGTCTTCGTGGATACCTTGCCATTTACATCTAGTACAAGTCACTGTGTGAATAACTAAGAGGGTTCTAGTATGAGCCCCGAGGCTTAAAGGAACAAGCACGTTTCGTAACGTGATCATTTAGTGTTCATCTGTTATTATGCATATATGTAGAATTGTTTTTTTGTGTACCATACCAAAGACGTCCGTTCAATAGTTTGGTACCGTTGTAAATCAGAAAACTCAATCCATTGTGAGAGTACGAGACGTATATGGCTCACGTTGACGATCCGTTTGCATTTGTAAGACACAACGCCTGATCCAGCCTTGATTGTTTTTGACTCTCACATGAATTGCGGACATGGCGTTAATAAGGGACTATATTCGTGCTGTTCTTTGGAAACGGCTGCGAAAACGTTGGTGCACACGTACACCTATATTTTCAGTATCCTATTCGAATAGTCTAATGATTGTGATGATGATCGTACAGAACTGTATTGACCTTTGAACATTAAACGCCGACTAGGCAAGGTTTTTTTTGGGTCTAGGCGCCTGTTAGAGGTCATTGGGTGCACTCTTGCAGAGCCTGGTAACTGGAAACGGTCACGTATACATTATCTGACGATGTCAGTTGACTTTGATTTAAACTCATGTTCCAGTGGGCTTTAAAATTCCCATACATTCAGCTTCCAGATTTCCTTCTCGAGCTTGCTATCTTTGGATAAGTATACATGTTCACATTAATAGCAGAATGTAACGACCTGCGAGCTGCAGCTCTGTGCAAATTACTTATTTCAACACTTAATGTGGGACACAACTGCCTTCTGGGCACGTAGTAAGAGGATATATTTTGAAGAATAAATTTCGAAACTTGCCAGTTGAGAGACCCGAAGTAATTATTTAATGCATACTCATGGCACACGCTGCTTACTACAACAGTACATCGTGATCAACGACCGCCGAACAATTCCCACTCTCTCTCTATCATTGCCCCTCATTAACTTCGCGTTTCCACATCGTTGGCCAAGCTGCTGGTATCTTCAGAATATTTCGCACTCACTCCACATGAGCTTGCAAGACGTTAACGACCGCGACAGATAAGGGTGCATTTTAAAGCAGCATGTTCGCGCTCAGGAAGGGGCCGGCATCGGACAAAGTAATGGACTTCAGTGACGGTGATGACATCGCTTGAACTTCTTATTTGTACGTTTGGCTACCGAAGATTTAAGAAACTAACACAGCAGATTAGGGCTCTGCTAGCCAGAAAGTACCTAAATATGTCTCTACTTTGCTATTACACTGTAATACATAATGCAAGATATGGCGTCCCATTGTCAGCTGGCGAGATGGGCATTTAAATGTACACTATACACGTAAATTGGTCCAACTTACATTTCCCAATATTAGTAAAGCGAATTGAACGAACATTCAGGGTTTGCATTATTCGATGTCGCGTATTCGAAATCCTCATCCATGTGAAATAAAGTAGATAAAGTCCAAGTCTGCTGCAGGAAGCGGCCAGCACATCTGATCATGCATGGATAGTGAATGAGGGTGCAGACTGTGTCCGCCAAATAAATACACGACTGGACCGTAATTCCGTAAACGTCTGCTAACATTGGTTAGGTGGGAGAAATTGCCCCTGGTTGGCAACTAACATTAAAATCGTTAGCGAATCCCTTGAGTGAGTGGGCCATCTGTAACGGAAACCCGTAAATAATTCCCTCAGGAATGCAAAATCAGGTGCAAACAACGGCTCTTTCCACGAAGGACATCTAAACTCGTCATGTAAATTGCAATTGCTGAAGCTGTTTTAGATAATGACACAGAAGCGAGAAACGCTTTGCTGTAAAAATAGTAACCGTCACAATCAACCTATATTCTTGCCTGCATAATTTGTGTTTGAAGTAACTGCAGTTTCTAATGCAAGCGATTCGCAAGCGAACTACTCTTTTCTGCAATCCCTTTGTCCTATTTTGTAAAAGCAAATTAGGCGATTATCTGGGCTAAACTAACGGCATGACCACATGTAGATTTTTTTAACTTATAAGCGAACCGAACGACATTTCATACTAGAAGCAAACTGCCAAAGGTTTGATTGTCAATTAGTTTGAGGTTGCCTCATTATAAGATGGGCATGATAAAATCCATAATTCCTATGACATCGCCCTGCATCGTGCGTTTTAAAAAAACCATATTGATATAAATCGGCAAGAGTCTTTCACTGATGAACGAATAATTAAATATTTCTGCAAGTTGAAATTCACTCGGCCATTTAATTAGGAAAAATTGAAAGTAAGATCAAAGTTGCTAGTAAATAACTCAAAATCCCTAATTTTGCACAGCTAACGAATCCACCAAATGCATCAACCGGCAGTCCTCAAAGTATCTTGATCAATGAATTGGCTGCTTACGTTAAAGATATTGCCTTATGCCTCTTGCCTACTTCGGGACTTCATATATTTGCTCCCATAGGCCTCACTATCGGTTAGCGAACAGTTATTTTAATGTTAAGGGGCGCTCATCGATCGTTCATACGGAACTCACTCGTTCCGTTGTGCCTTAAGGGCTCTCTCTCGAGCCCAACCAGCAGCTGCACAGCGGCGCATGATATATAGGCAGAACGATATTACCGACAAAGGCAAGGGAGTCTGGAATGGCCATTTCTGGCTTATGAGCCGTCGTCAGCCAGCCATACTCAAGCCCGAAGTGTGGAACACCCGAGCCTCGAACTAGCGACCTGTTGGTTTAGAAGTCAACGCCTCTACTCACCGGGCCACGAGCCCGTTGCCCGGTCAGTTTTCGATCGGGAATATACAATGTTAGGGGGCGTTTACCGATCGTTCATACGGAACTCACTCGTTCCGTTGTGCCTTAAGGGCTCTCTCTCGAACCTAACCGGCAGCCGCGCAGCGCCGCATGATATACAGGCAGAATGAAATTACCGACAAAGACAAGGGAGACTGGAATGGCCATTTCTGGCTTATTAGCCAGTCATTTTAATGCCTGCTTATGTACACGCTCTAAAATATACATGAAATTGCAGTTGGATACTGTCTGCATGCAGTATTTTTGCGGCTTGAAGGCGATTTATTTGTTTGTTTAACAGTGATTATTCTGCAGCAGATCCATTTAACATTTTGCTTGCTCATTCAACCCCTTTCATATTGCAGTACAAAACCCGCAAATGGCATTTCGGGTGGCACAAGGTGCTTGCATTGTGTCTGTACGGCTGCCCAGTGGTCATTTCTGATTCACTGCAGACATGAAGGCAAACCGTCTCTGCAAACAAACAGCCTTGGAGTTCGCCATTGGAGATTTGTGAATTACAATTATTATAATTGCAAATCGCGATAAACAACTAGGACAAACACGATGCTGTTGATTCTGCTGTTCTTTCTACCTCAATGCCTTGCCTGTCCTCCAAAGGACAAAACATACTTCGGTTATTCTGCAACTAAAGCGTTTATTTTCCCCTGGATTTCGATCGTGTATTAAATTTTCGTTCTCATATTTTAGACAAAAATACTGCCTGTTTGCCCCCATCAGCGGAAGGGTACACTGGTCACTACGAGGAAGACCGTACAGTAACCACATCCTTGACATCGGTAAATGGAAAATATGAGGGGGTCCAATTCGTCTCTCTCAAAGTTATCCTGCATACGCAGCCCCAAGTACAGAGCTGCCGGTCGTTAGAAGACCACCCAATAAGAGGCCTGAAAATATTCAATTGTTCCTTCCAAGTTCCGTCTGCAAAAATACAGCTGACTTTAAATGTAAGTTGTCCGGTACTTACCTACGAGCTTGTATTCCAAACACTAATTGAAGTTTGCTTAATAACGTAACAAGCGATTTCCTCTACAGTGTTGTCTTTGAGATAATTAATGTGCTCATTTGATGCGTTTTAGCGGTTTGTGTGCACACAGCGCCGTAAATGTAGGAGAAGTCTAAACGAGCACATGTCATTTGAGCAGCCGTTTCTTGATGCAACTGGATATCTGATGTCTGAGGATGCGTATGAAAGCCAAAACAACGTCAGTCTGGAACTCCTTTCACTCACCGGCCTCAGAACGGTCATCTCGACAAATGCATGCATTAATAAACCGAGTGTCCACCAATTATGCATGCATTGGAAACATTCGCAGGGTGGATTAATAGCACCAGAGGATTTCACGCGAAACATGTTTCGGCGTTGCAGGTTTCAGCTTAATAAAACTATTGATGACTTGCTGAGCAACCCATAATAAAGGCCTACTGTGTTCTGCGTGCATATCCGGTCTTTTTGGCATCGTTTTGGTAGCGGGTTTAGGCAGGAAAAGAGATTAAAATGTGATAGCTCCTGGACAAGTCTACCATTACAAAATAACCCAGACGAAAACCAGCGTCTTTGTTCTCACCCACTCCGTCGCGGGTCATAAGATGGAAATTATCGGAAACGGCTAACCAGATGTTATATGCATAAATAATCACAAGTTGGTTTACTTCAGGTTACTTGGAAAGAATTTCGGCCTCACAACTTTAAACTTCTCACTTTCTGCAAACAAGAGTTATATAGACACTTTCAAAACCGGAGTTGCCAACATACTAAATACAATCAGTCATTGTTTTTCAAACCTGACGTTCATCTCAATGACATTACCTCTCTCAGCCAAATACTCCAAATACTAGTTCTAAATGCTGCATAATCGTGGCCATCTGCCCGGCATCTAGCGAAATGCACAAAATGTCATGAATGATCAAACATATCTTTATTAAGTCGAAGCATGATTCAATGAAATTTATTTTGTACAGATATACGTGAACAGTATGCTTAACCGTTGAGCTCTCAATTGCCATTTCCGAAAACTTTCCTTTTCTAGATTAATGCTTCTACGATAAAAACACACAGAGGAAAGAATACGTCGTATAAAAACGGTAAAAAATTGGTTAAATAAGGAAAGTCATTTCAAGGAACATTAAAATAGGGAGGCACTGAAAATTGCTGTAAGGGGGCGGCTTCATGTAGAAAAGATCGCGCGCCTGAAAAAAACATCGAAATTCGACGTATTCGAGTGAATTTAATTTACAACAGTTCTTGTTTTTAGCATGTTCGTGGCTAATGCATATAGTGAGCGTGAAAGTGGCATTTATAATCACTAGTCAAGCTACTTTAGAATATATTCAAGTCGATTTCTCGAGTTTGCTCGAATAGCGTCTAACAAAAGGAAAGTATTAATATGCAAATTACAAATTCTGGAAGACAGGTGACTCTCGGTAATACGCATTTGGCATTTTTCGGGCCACTTGCCGATAATGAAGCGTTTTGAGTTTCATATTTCGATTTATTTGCATCAGGTAATTGCTACACATCTGATATATTTAATGCTAACTTATTTTCAACAATAACGTATTTCGCTATTATGAAGTGAGGAGTAATTTCAAGCACAATTTGAATGCCTATATTGACGACTAATGCGAAGTTTAAGTGGAATTTTCACTAGAGAACTTTTAAACACGTTGGACTAATCGCATAAAAAGAAGGTTGAAAAAACAAAGATCACTTGAGAATTCGGTCTGAGTAACTCGCAGGCCCGTCATATCACTGTACAGGCAAGTGACGAACACTATTTACAGACCGACAAACACTAATTCCGAAGTAAAATTTAATTAGATATTGACCACATAAGAACGCACGAAGATCAAAGGTGCTTGCGATATGAGGATCATTCAACTTTAAATCAAACATTCACGAATATCCAAGGATGTCGGGTTTAAATAACAGCTTTTGAGGACCAGCACTCACACGTGGCTGACTGAATGTAAAGAATGCACCAAAAACCGCCAATGCACAATTTGCCACCCTCGTTCGTTATGTGTCTTGTACTATATTGGTGTTTACCTTATAACTACATTGAGCCCATAAAGTCGGCCTACAAATAAACGGGAAGCAGCACGTCACATTTTACAGTGATTGTTTTCAAATACAATAAATGCGGAAATGTCTTCGAAAATTGTCAAGTTTAGGACAGGAAGCTGAGGCTGCTGCCTTTAAACACCGACCAAGTTCTAACTGACGTCCGTCGGTGACATCTAGTGCACTGAATATCAATACCATTAGCGCATGTATTACTCTTATGCAGCTTATTGGTTTGCGGCATGAGCAGGCTTGAAGTGCTGGCGGTATCCTTTTGTCCTGAAAACAGGCTAACACGTTGGGCATTTCCATTGCTATCCTTTTGCTTTCCGCACTGGAGGATGTTTCGGATTGAGGAAGCCTTCGTTAAGCATTTGGAGGCTTCTCCATAGCTGTTTTACAATATAAAAATGGGCAATCACTGGGACAGTATGTGTATTAGTCTGAGCTTTCGGTCTCGTACAGGAGGCCATCGTCAGAGACGGTGACAATGCGAGGCAAAATGAGCATTTTTTGTAGTCAAAAAAAATGGGCTGGGATAAGATTGCGGGGAGTGGTGTTCACGATGAGGCTGAGTCCACGCCGTCTCATGGAGGCATGACTAGCAATTGGGGTCTCGCTACTATGCTGTGGAAACGGAGCGCGTGATAGCGTGTATGCTGATGGGGTTGGTGTCAAGCACACGGGCTTCCAGCAGTCCCTGCTCTGTCTGACTGCTCGCCTGCGCCATTATCCGCGTGCTCACAAAGTTAAATTCATGGCCTACCTCCAGACTGTGAGTAGCGACCTAGGACAGCGGGTCGCCTCCCTGGACTGCCCGTTTATGATCCGTTATTCGCGAGCTAAGCCGTCAGCCAATCTGTCCTGTGTAATGGCGAGGGTAGCCTCAGCATGGGATTTGGTTAACGACACCCGATTGTTCTCTGACGTCTACTCGGTCCTTTATTTACCTAATTTTGTTGCCCATGGGCTCTGTCCGACAGTGAACGAAACCACCGTGGAGCTCTCCCACGATACGTTCCGTTCCTTCGGATACATTCTTTATAAATGTCAGAGAGTGCCAGAGTGTTGACGGTTTTTGTCTGTATGTTCTCCGTGGACGCGTTCGGAATCAACGACTGACTAATCTCTCTGGGTATCAATTTCTTTGACAGTCGTTCTCGAAGATGTCGATTTTCACGTGCTCGTTTCTTCGGTTCACTACAATGCGTTTTTACCCCTTGAGAGTGCCCTAACGCTGCCGCGTTTATGCGTCATTGGGTGATGACTATGCAAATTGAGGGTCTGTGTCGTCTTAGTCTCCTTTCCACACACTGGGGTGCTGAGTTCGTTATTGGATGCGCGTGTGACGAGGACTTAAATTAAGGGAAACTGTTCAGCATGCTCTTCTACCCTTGCGAAATAAATGTTCTGGAAGATGCCGTTAAGCTTTTATTGAAAGCCTTTTAGTCTGTTTTTTTTCAATTCTAACGAACGTGTCCTCTTCATATCGACGCCGAAACACAGGCTCATAGTGTTCGAAGGTAACTTTTTCAACTGCCCTAAAACTATTTCCGCAACCAGGCCGGATAATAGCGAACCTATATCTGCTCCTTTGATCTGCTTGTATGTTCTGCCATTAACGTTAGAAAACGTTTATGGCAGAAAGCAAAGAGTAACAGTAAATGGTTACTTTTTAGATGTCTGTTCGCTTTTTCGTAGTTTTTTTTTATCGTGGCGTTTGCTTAGAACATTGCGTGATATGTCCGGTTGGATGGATGTGAATAGTGAAACCACGTCAAAGGCCCACAGTTTTTCCTCGAATGTCGGCTAGGAATTTGGAGACCGAATTGTTGGAGGTCCTCGAGTCCTCTCCGAACATCCGTTTGGACAGATTGTAAGTGGGGCTGCCTAGGCACCCAGCGAGACCCGCTTCACAGAACAACGCCAACTGGAGTATGTGGGTACCGACTACGCTTTCTTTTTATTTTTCCAAACTTCACAAAACGCATTCCATTATGCGGCATTCTAAGATGGTAGGAAATCGTGAAATGGCTTTAATTGCATTCCACAAGAGCATCCGTTATTTTCGTTCTGCACCTATTCCACTAGTACAACATTTACTTTTTAATTCTTCTACATATGGTTTTTAACACAATGATCCGGCAATTTTAGCCCACAAATATAGTAATGGAAAATTACCCCTGTATACAGGTTCGTCACTGGGGAATAACGAGGAAATTTTCCGAGTTATCTGGGCAAGGTGGCCTTGGAAGTGTTTTAGTCACTCAGATGAGTAATTGCTCAATTTCAAAAAACATTTCGATTTGCTTCCTAATTACATCATCGTCTCTGTTTATCGTTATGAATTCTTGTCAGGGTGAATCTATAAGTAAATTATGTTAAATATAAGCATTGAATATCGAAAATATTTTCACTGTTTATTGCATACTACTTCAGTTGTCAGACAAGTGTCATGCGGCAAAATGCAAAGAATTGTCTTGGTTTGCTGCAGAGTCTACAAACGGGGAAGAGCCAAAAATAGCATCCTGTGCCTTTATACAAAACCGCAATCGAAGTTATAGGTTAAGGAGATTGCAAGGAGGCGTAAACAAGGCGGGTTGAAATGGCTATGTCTGGCTTATTAGTCATAAACATCCAATATTATCTAACCCTGAGGGCTTCATCTAATGAGGTGCTGAAAAGTTGAAGCACGGAAAACGCCATGTGAGTTACAAATAATCACCAATTCAAAGGTATGACCATTTACGCACCTTTAAACAACTGTCTTCCAAACAACCCCTTTGCGGTGTCCCGCAGGAAATCTTTGCTGCACACAGCCTTCAACAATCATCTGCCCTACGAAATACACTAGCCAGTCAGCGTGCCAGTGGAGACATTTTCCATGTTTTAGGCTTGTCGCGCTACTGTCCGCAGTTTCATCCGAACCACCGAAAATTCAAACCACCGAATCGATAGGCTGATCACGCGACGCTCGTTCTAATAGAGCTCGTGCCGATATGAAGTAGTCATTGACGCCAGCCAGCTGAGGACTACTTGTAAAAGCTCGCGAGTCAAAACTTTTCGCAAGGCTTATAAAAAGGACATGCAAGTGAGCGAACAGGGTGCAATGCATCGGAAATGGGCGATGTCGGACCAGATGTAGTCCGAAACAAAGGAACCATAGGAATACAAACCAACGTCACCGGGATGAAAACGTACCTCCACATCAATGCAAGATGCCATCTTGAGTAAATTCGTCGAATGCGGAATGTAGGTGTGCATCAGTGGGCGTGAAGTCGATCCCCTTTATTTTCATATGGAGGGGACCGGCCGCCGATTGATACCGATCATGTGGTTACTAGTCTAACGCCCCAACATCTGGGCTAGGGCATCCTTATTACGTCGATTCGATTAAAAATATTTGACATGGTAAGGGGGTGCTTTTCACGCGCGCTTCGAAATCAATAAGTCCCATTGTGCCCTGTGCCCCACCAGCAGCGGTTAGCGGCGTGTGCTATAGGCAGAACTGTCGAACAGTCAAAAATGGCCCGTCATCAGCCTCGAGGTGGGCCATAAACGAGACGTGAATAGTCGTTCTGCTGTTTAGACGTCCAACTTTCTAACCGCTGAGTCACGAGCGAACCCGCAACTTGACGTTTCACCCCATTAGGATTTCGTCATGAATTTTAGTATTTTGAATGATTAACAGTTGGCGCGTAAAAGCACGAATTGACTTTCATTTGACGATTAACCTAGTAAGCCTTGCTTGTTTTTGCGACCATAAATGACCCTTTTGACAAAAATGACATCCGGCAAAATGAGGCTGGTAGTCTGATCAAAAGTAATTAGTGGGCCAAAAAAGAATAAACTAGACGTATCAGGAGTTGAGTCAGCGTGCACCGGCCATTTCTTATTCGTACAGACAAGTGATAGACGCATCATCTTGTTTATTCAAAGAAAACCACATATATCTTAGTTCTGACACTTGCAAGAAGGCAGAAAACAGACAGACTGAGACGGCAATTTCTGACTTATTAGCCGTAATCAGTCAGCCATACCTAAGCCGGAGGTGTGCATTCCACGATGTTCAAACGAGCAGTCTGAATGTTACTAACCTACTTCCCAAACAACTGAAGCACGGAATCGTTGTCAAGTCAATTTCGATCGGATATATTAAGCATGACCAGGAGGTGATCTTTGATAGCGCTACGAACTCATTCATTCCTTATGTCGCTCGGCTCCCTTCTCATCTATCCCCGCCGACATTGGTAAAGAGGCCTATATTATAGACAGAACAGTCGCAACTTAAATGACAGAGAAGACTATAATGGTAGTTTTTAGCTCATGACTCGCCATTAGTTAGCCATACTCGTGCCCGCAGTGTGCCACACGCATGGTTTGAATTCTCGTTCTGTTGTTTAGACACCTAAAGTTATTAACCTCTAACTGACCAGTCCGTTGTCCTGTCGGTTGTGATTGAAAATATTGACGATGTATGAGGGACGTAAACGACAGAAGATCGAACTCGTGTCTCAGTGATTAGGGCATTGGACGTCCAACTAACAGATCGCAAGTTCGAGCCTCGGGTTGCACACCGCAAATTTTGGCAAGGCTGGGTAATGGCTTCTAATAAGCCATAAAGTTCCAGCCTAGTCTTTTATCCGTAATGCTATTCCGCATATAGCATGTGCCACTGAACGGGAACCTGTGTGGTTTGCGATTGAGGCCTAATGCACCACTAGATGATTGCGTTCCCTCGGTAGATCGGTAGGCCCCTGGGAAACAAATGCAAGACTCCACTTCCACAAACAATTTTACTTCGTATGGAAGTATATGTCACTCTGAGTACAGATGCGCATTATTGTTATTAATGTTTATAAATATCAGTCTGAACAGAGAATTCGGTCAATTATGCTGTCAAAATGGGCGATTATGACATAAGTCCTTGGGTTTCGTTTTGGCCCTGTACTTCGTCGTAAGATGCCGGCGTTTTTTTAAAGATGGGAGATATTCCTTAGCACATTACCCAGATATGTAGCCTCATGCTTGACCGCAGACGTTGATAAAAAAACTTCAAGCAACATAATAGCGTGTAAAACAGGATTATCTGGACACGAGTCATCAGCTGTTGTGTTTAGTTTCTGCCGCTAGACGGCTTTTGAACTTTCTGTGAAACCAAATACAAGCAACAGGTTTAAGTGACTATACTAGTACGTGCAAGTGAGTTGCAAATAAATAAACTGTTGTTTTATTTATTTTATTCGTGCAGTGGCTATTTTAACACTCGTATTCGGTTTCATGGAACTTTGTTCAGGTCTAGTTGCCCATGTCTTAAGATTCAGAATTCACATTTGAGCATCGTAGATACTGTTATCGGACTTGTCGGAAAAGCCCAAAAATTGCATGGAAAATTTGACTTCAGCATACGATTACGTGACGTATTTGTCATTATTCATATTTTGCACGAGTTTAGACAGATAATTTCCTTTTATGAGTAGGTACAAGACGGACTGGTCACGAAAAGACATCATTGTGCTTCAGGCCTATGAATAACAATGTGCAAGGAGAATTAAGTTAAAAATACTAGCGTTTGAAGATAAATGGCGTATTTTTAAAATTTTCCGACAAATTTTAGTGCATTACACAGACGGAAGAATAAATCGGGACGAAAATTTGTACCTTTTTGGAATTTGAAAACATAAAATCTATTCGAAATTGTCTGTTTACAATAATTATTTCTTTGTAAAGCTTGCCGAAATGTAATTCGAAATGCAACACTTTTTACGTGAAAGCTATAAGTGGCTTGAATCCTGTCCCACAAGAGAATTCGTCAATCCGGTTCTGTAAAAACTCCGCTTCTGTAGATTTGCTTTCGACTTCTTATAGTCATGGATTCTAACATACTATTTCTAGTGATTTTACTCCCAAAATATTGTAATTCACCATGGCATATGGAAACCAGTTTACGGTGGACAAATGACAGGCAGTCGTACCTAATTCCCTGAATAGGGCGGACTTGAAAGTGTGCTAGTCACTCAGAGTCTTAATTGAGCACTCACGGAAAAGCATTCAATTTACCACCCAAGTATACCACCGGCCTAGTCTGTCATTCTGAACTTTTGCTGGACGAATCAATAAATATGTCATATTAAGCATTACACTACACTCAGCGAAATTTTTCAGCATGTGTTATTCTCCCATTATTTTCTAATCTGTCATTTATAAATTTATGCATTGGCATAGACCGCCGTTTGGCAATCATGCTACAAGATATGTTCGTCCCGTTGGGCCGTAGCGGACAATACAGAGCCCTCGCAAAGGACCCATTGAGACTTGACGTATAGGCATTAATGGTACCGACATAGAAAAGGACGGACAGTTTTTATAATCTGATGGGTATTTATAATCGATATCTTCCATCATTGGCAAAACATGCCGATGTGTCAAATGTAGCGCGTAAAGTATATTTTATTTACGTTCAAGTTCCCACTGCTGCATGCTGAGCGTTAGTTATAACTGCCTAGTCACGGCTAATAAACCAGAACTATGAACTCCGGTGATCCTTATCTCCGTCGGCTCAACGTCTACATATATTTTCTCAGGAATACATGAAGATCGACTCATCGGCTGCTGGAAAATAATGACCATCGTTTTGGTGACAGAGGCCACTAACATCCAACCATTTTTAGGCCAAAAATGTCTAAGCTAGGATGGGACAACGGGAAGACAGAAGTGTAAGGAAGTTTGGTTTATAACTGTTTCGGGCTTATTTGACTCAAATCCCTTAATTGTAACCCCCACACCCATAAGTATGTTATATAAATCTATCGCTACGTTACTAAAATGCCATACACAGACAGCGTTTGCGGTCGCTGCCGATTTTTAGCACGTTGTAGGCCTGTCGTGTGCCATCCGAAGAATGAAAAATGTAATACCTGAACGTTCTTCCCTTATTTGTTTGGAATCCTGCTCGATTCCACCTAAGCCGTCCAACAGCTCGATCATGGATGTCTACATGACAGGCCTGTTTCCCTCACTTCTGATGGCAACACGTAGGTCTATGTTGTTTGGTGGATCGTATATTAGATTCCCGGCAATACTCCGCGGCATTCTTTGGTTTCAGGAAATTGAATATGACTATGTTAGGCGTTTGTCAGAACTCTCAAACGGAAGCTTTTCATGGAAAGCATTTATCGAATAAAATGAAATTTTAGGTGATCGTTATATTGCAGACAACAGTTTGTCTACATTTAAAACCGAGCAAAGTGTAAAGTATAGTCGCAGGCGGGCTTTTGAATTTGAGCCGCCATTTTTATAGCTCTCCATTCACGTGTGGATTTTACTAATTGTATATTATTGTGCCTTTTCTCTTCGATATATTGAATTGTTTTGCATCCTTTGTTTGTCTGAGCTAAGGTTATGAGGTCGTCTCTACAGTACGCTAGCACCCTTTTGAACGGAAATAAATTGTCAATTTCACTTACGAACGACCATGATGCAAACTGCTGTACTTTACGACCGATATGTCGTATTTGTGATCGTTCTGTGTTGACTTTATCAAATATTCGTCAACAACGGCCTATGCATCGGAGAAAACACCGTTGTGGCTGGCAATTCGCATTCAAACGTCAGCCGAATCACAAATTGTCAATTCCTGCCTTCTTGTCGACAAACTGTCGTTCTATTTTCAACAAAACCCATGATTTGGAGCTACTTTTGTCGAAAAAAGAACACAGCAAAACTGAAGTTGTTTGCCTTCAAGAGACGTGGCTTAATAGTGACATTGATTCTCAGCTTATTACTTCCCCATCCTTCTACTGCTTTCGAACAGATAGAAAATCTTCATCTTGTGGCAGAGGTGGAGGCGTTGCCATTTTTGTTAATCAAAATTGGTGTAGAGACTGTAAGTCCCTTTTTTCTTACTCTGATGATTTAATAGATGTAATCGCTGTTTTATGTAAGCCCCGTTTGTTAAGTAATTTTAAGGGCATCATATTTGTTAGCATTTACATTCCCTCCTCTTCCTGTGAAGGCGCATTAACCCGTTTTTTCGACTTCCTCTCACAAAAACTTGCCATATTATCCTGCGACCATCTTACTCTCTTATGCGGGGATTTTAATCGCGTGAATTTACGTCCCCTTACATTTTTAGGCTTCGATGATCTTGTCTCCTTTAATACTCGCGCAGATGCTCCTCTTGATCATATTCTGACTAACTATAGCAAGCTTTTTTGCGTAAAAAACAGGGCTCCATTGTCAGGCTCTGACCATTCCACTTTATTGTGCCTTCCAAAAATCTATTCCACTTCAAAACGTGCACTGCTTGCCAAGCCTGAGAGAAAGCTTAAGGTTCGCAACACGTCCGCCCAAAACATTCTCATGCTTCAGACTTGCAGTTCTCTTACTATCCCCACTTTCCTTGAACATTCTAATGTTGAATCCTGTTCTTCCAACCTGACAGCGTTTTTAAAGGAAATTTTCGATATTTGCTGCCCTTTTGATACTGTTATGGTACGACCGGATAGAATTTCTTCCCCCTATCTGAAATCGTTAAGACGTGAAAAAGAACTCCTTTACAAGCTAGGCCTACGTGATTACCTTAAGGACGTTACCGTCTTAATAAGAACAGAGATTGACAGGCTAAATAGCCTGTTTGTCAGCCAACTTTTTTCCTCTTCTTACTCCCCCCCTTTCCCCCTTCCTCAGCTGAGATTTGGAAAAATCTTAAGCGTCTCACTGATCATCGCAACACGCTGGTGCATGTGGATGCAGATTTAGACTCCTTAAATAAAAATTTTATATTTAGTCACAATGACTCCCATCTTCCCTTAGAAGACATTCCCCTATCACCGAGTACATTTCAACCCGTGTCTTTGGCGACAGTAGAGAAACACCGTAAAAAGGTCCGTGAATCAACAGCCGCCGGACCGGATGGTGTCTCGCCTTTTCTTCTTAAATCTTGCAGTTCTCAGATAGCCCCTATTTTAACGCACATAATCAATATGTCTTTCATGGAGTCCAAGATTCCCGACGCCTGGCGTACAGTGAGAATCAATCCCATCCCTAAAAAGCCTGCTAACTTTGGTCCTAAATCTTTTTGCCCAATTGCCTGCTCCTCTGCAATACTAAAGCTTGCTGAAAGAGTTGCCATAGATATCATAAAGCCTTTTTCTTCCAGTTTTTCCGACCCCGTACAATTTGCATACAAAGCTAAACGGAGTACTTTAGATGCTGTCGCTCTTGTGGTCCACTCTGCTCTAAAAGCATTAGACAAGGATTGCCGCGAGTATGCGTGCGCTTTTCTTGATTACTCCTCCGCCTTCACTACCGTCCCGCGTCCTCTTCTCCTTTCCAAAACCTCCGCATGTGGCTCTCCAGGCTGGGTCGTCTCTTGGCTGAGCGATTATTTTAGCTTCCGCACCCAATTTGTCCAATCTGGCAAGCAAAAATCTTCGACCCTTCCCAATGACTGCGGTGTTCTTCAAGGTTCCATTCTATCCCCTCACCTTTTCTCCCTCCTCACTGATGATCTCAGGTCCCCTTATGACTGCCTCTAAAGGATGGCCTAAACCATGTCCTAGCGTGGTCGGAGGAAAATGGTCTCCTAATTAACAACCAAAAATCCGTTCAGTGTATTTTTCGACTGCGGCCCTCTCCTAACCCTGATTCCTCTGACATTCTTCCTAATGAGGTATCCTCTTTCAGGTATCATGGCGTTACTTTGTCCTCAAATCTTTCTTTTTCCCTCCATATTGAGTCCCTATTTATTAAAGTTCGTAAACTCCTTTACTACATTCGTCGTTTGCGTTCCTACTACACACCTCAAACCTTAGTCCGGCGATTCATTGATGCCTGCATTATTCCTCTTATCCCATACTGTTCTCCTGTCGTTTTTCCTGCTTTGTTAAAAAATGATCTTTTAATTTTGAAACGAATCCTTCGCATGCTCTCTTCTGCTGCTGGCGTTTCTTATATTTTTTTTAGTTGACACAATCTTACAACGACACTTCAATGCGGTCAAGTAATTAGCTGGTCGAATTCTCGATGACGTTGCCCATCCCCTACATTCCGCTCTTATGGCTGCCAAGTCTTCCCGCCCGATGCGCCGCAACTTCCGTCTTATACCCTGTCGCACATCGGCTTATCGAGCCTCTGTATTACCATTCCTAGCGCGCTATCTTACGTGCGAAGAGACAGAAATACAGAAGCTCAGACTTGAACTATCCCCATAATAATCGTTTCTTCGACTGTTGAATAATCTTTTAACTTATTTACTACCCACAGTGAATGGAGCCAATTTTTTGCTGAAAATTTTGAACTTACGATTTCAAAATAAAGCGCATTTCCTCCTCAAAGATGTACTTTGGCAAGTGAAATTGGTTATTTGGCATGCCAAAGGTAAACCAAAATGCTTTTGTTGAAAGTCAAGAAATGTAAGATTTTAGATTAAAGATTATTTCCTTTATAATGTATCATTTCTAAGCTGAAAGTATACACATATTTTTCAACCTTTAGTCCTCCCTATATGTAGGATTAGGTTTGCCACAAAGATAGAAAAAAATCGCTTGTTTTCAAAATAATGTAATCTCCTAAAATTTGCTTACTTTCAGGTTCCGTTTAAAGACTACAAATTTCCATCGAAATGGCCATTTAGTTACAGGTACTCCTGGCCTCTTGCCCATTCGTCTTCTACATAACGCATTAGTGCAGACGAAGTCAAGAAAGATAGGATGAGTGAGAATAATCTGCTCAGTGGATAGCGTTGAGAAACAACGTAAGATCATCGAAAGTCTTTTTCGCCAGAAAATCAGCAGCCTAACTAGACGTGGCGGATTTATCATTGGGACGAACATTCCAGGATGCAAGCGTTGGCGAAGTCAACCTACTAGTCTGCCAAGATGGGCGGCGGGGAGGAGAAGAACAGGAATCGGCAGAAGAAGAAGAAGAAGAAGAAGAAGCAGGAATAGGAAGAGAGAATGCTTTTGTTTCTGTTTTAAGTGCTCCAACCATGTGTTTTTGTCTGCAGCCACGATCAGACTACAGACAGCGTGGCTTCCAAAAATTTGTAGGGCACTTTTTCTAGCCCCTTCGCTTTGCTGGGCGAGCAGTTTACCCCCTTAATTTGGCTGCCCAGTTACCCCAGATGACTGCCGAACTGCACTATTGGCCACGAATTCGCGTTAGTGAGAGAACGACCCGAATTAGTCTGGGACCTAGAATGTGGGAGTGGGAGTGGAGAGACGAAAAGTACAGCTTTTCCGCTGTTCTCAAACGTGAGTAGGGAATAGGAGAGAAGGTACAACCAACAGAACGATATATGACTTACAGTTAGAATGGACAAGCAAACACAGCCAGCAGGCAGAGACAGTAATATGCAAAGGCAACACACGAAGTCCAGCACAATGACAACTAACTATTAGTAAAGACAAACTTATACAAACAAACATAGAGCAGGGAACAAGAGCAGTATACAGCAGGCGACACTAATATGCATAGTAACGAAACAGAGCAAGATTCGCCTACCTGAGTGTTTACTCGCCTTGTGGTCTAGACGGTGCCTCGTCCGGACGATACCGACGCGAAGATCCATCCGGCAAGAGGAGACTACAATACCGAGCGCTCAGGTGCACACACGGATACCCTCACCTGGTTTGACCCGCCGGTCGAGGCGGTTACCGGGTTGTGGATTCTAGGCATAGCCTTGCTTCGGGGAACCACATGTGTGAGTTGGGTGCCGGCAAATGCACGATAGGCGTACTCTGCACCTGCAGGCAAGTGAGTGACCTGCTACGACCGTCACGTGAGTCCACCGCCGGAAACCCCAACACCCTCCTTCACACACTTCTCGTCCAACCTGTCCACTGGTCGCGCTACGGATCTGGAGCCCAACGACGGGATGATAAATGAACTCGACTTACTACATTCCTCATTCACAGAGGTCACGACACTTCCTGACGTTCGGAATCCTCAGGCATCATTGCAACCAAAGCCCATTTCTAGGCCCTCTGCCACGAAGCTTCCAAATCCGCCACAATCTACACTCCACACTTCGTGTTCCCTTCCCACCTTCCCTACTCACTGATAATTACAATTTCATAACCCCCTGCACCGTGACCGTCCTCTCCATTCGTAATCAACACTTCTCGGATATCCAACATCAAGCAAGTTACCCATGCATGCATACCTCTCTTCCCCGTAGTAGGTCAAAACCACTTATGATCGTCATCAAGTCTTCTTACTGCATTCTCATTCTTCAGCTAGGAATGCATGAAGCGCACACCACCAGTTCTACCGGTCAGAAAACGTCTTCTCCAAACTGAGGGCGTCGTTTCTCAATTATCCTCCATTTGTGTGTTTATATTGCTTCATCTCTATATAATTTTTCGGGTGACCCGAACAAGAGGCAAAGTCAAGCAAACTTAAGCTAGGTCTATTTAGATCAATTTATTATCATATTAATTTATTATATGTATACATTTTATAAGAAAGCAGATTGCAACTAAGCATCCGGCGTATAATTATGATGAAGATGGCGGGTGCAGGCCCTTCTAGGGCGCGGATTCTAGGACCTTCTACAATATGACAGAAAAGAGGCATTCACCCGGGCAAAGTCTTATGCAGACAGATTTTCAAAAATATTTGGGACCTACGTGAGGCCTCATCTATAATACGCCATATAGGCGGGGAGACCTTGGACTGTCAAGAACTATACCATTTTGGAGAAGGTCCAGAGACGGACGACCAAAATGACACAAGGTCTGGGAGCGTTGTCTTACGAATCCCGACTGTCAACTCTCAACCTGTTTCCACTTTCCTACAGGCAATTACATGATGGCCTTATACTTGCATTTCGCATTATCAACGGTCTAGGTTGTTGTTTAGCTCCCACTGATTATTTCACACAAGCTAACACGCCCAATTTGCGCGGTCATTCTCTAAAACTACGCGCCGGGAAAGCAAGGATCAACAGAAGAAAGTTCTTTTTCAGTCACAGAGTGGTTGCAGCGTGGAATGTCCTGCCCACCAATGTTGCAAACTCCTCCTGTGTGAATTCCTTTAAGTTCAAACTTGACGCGAATCAAGCCTCCCAGTTACCAGCCGTGCATCCACTCACTTAACCCGGCACTATCCTAAACGTTGCTTATCCTACTTGTAACTAGCTGTCAGCGATTATGTACAAAACCACATTTTTACCTGCCCACTATCAATGTTTTTCTCCGACGACTTGTAAACAATAGGGACAAAGTAATACTAGACCGTATATTAACCTCCCGGACCAAATATCTGGCGTGGAGACTTAGAGGAGCTTAGAAATTACCTTTAGCTAGAAATATGCAATGCCTGCAGACATGTACGAGGTTTGGGGCAGATCAAAAAGACAAAGCAGAATAAACCGCCAACAGCAGTCCAACCACTCCGAAAAAGTCTTACGGGCTCCGTTTATGTGCACTTATTGCACAAAAAGGACTCTCGATAAATGTATCACTGTCTGATGGGTTCTTTCGACCCGTCCGTTTCACTCTGAATAGTACGCAATCGTGCAGATTTTACCAATCTTCTGAAATTTGCCCAATTCGCGAACAGTAGCAAAATAAAATGCTGTGTTCCCAACCGGACCAAAACACGGATTCAAAGTTGTTTTCCGCTAAATGTTTCCACGCGTCGACTTGTCCTTCAGGTTATTTAAGTTGCCTCAACCCCGTCAAAATCTATGAGAACTGCATTCATAGCGGTGTTGCTAGAATCGGTGTCTAAGACGAACTAACACGAATCCCTGCTAATGCCAGGAAAAGCTAAAATAGAGGTATGAGACAGTTGATCTTTACACGCACCGTGAACTGGCGTCCCACCATTCGTGAAATATGATGGCTTTGATTTACAATTTACTGAGTGGTCTAAATTTTTTTGAGTCACAGTCCGAAGTCGCACCTTTGATTCGTTTATACACCCATAAGTTCTTCCGCAAACTCACAACAGGGCAGTGTAAACCGCCCTTTTTTCATCCTGCCAGTTTGCCATTCACATATTAGAAATCGAATTATTTCTTCCTAAAATATTCGCCTCGTAATGTTTTAAGATTTCTAAAATATGTCTCTCAGGTTTTACTCATCACTGCAACTGACGATCTTGGTTTATTAGGGAAGTCATTTCAAAGGCACATGCCAAAGGATTAATATTGGAGAGTGCACTGAGAAAAAAAGGGATATTAGACATTCTGTCCACTCGCACAGAGATAAATACACACAACGCAGCACCAAATTGCCGAGAGTGATTTGTCCTGATCAGAAGATACAGAACCGTTCTCCTGAAGGCCGGTCATGTTTAGTGATATGTTTTATTTTTAAGAAATAGGAGCTTCTTTCCTATCCCTGAACATACTAGTTAAGTCTGATTGACATAGAGTAGATTATGAATCGATTACTTCCAAATCCCACTCGATCATCTGGATCAATATGTCTAGAATGATGAATTATATAGGTCGCAGTAGGTTGGGTGTGCACATTGACCCAAGTACGAATAAACTCACGGCTAACGGTCGGAAGATCTTAGATAGGACATTTATTCTGTCGGTCATACAGAGACCTTTCAAGTGTTCTTAAGGGTTGGAATCTCAACGAACCACCATTTTTAGCAGTTGATTCTAATTACTTGCTTGAATTTGTTAAGACATCATTTTAATGCAAGATACACACCGATTAAACGTTCAGTAACCCAGCATTCTTCCGAATAATCACAGCTGATTAATGCTCAACCGGCACTCTGAGTAAACATAAGGGAATAATAATTGGTTTCCATTTTCCAATGATCCATAACAGACGTCCGCCATCTATGTGCTGCAAATGATCGGGGACTGCCGTAGGAATGAATGCTTGGCTAGGTTTCCGGCCTGTCGGATCGTTTGTCTTTTCCAGTGAGCAATTGTCTTACCTTGTTTCCCATTATGATATATAGAGCTTATATTCAGCTCTGGAAATCGCAGGCCAATAAAATGAAACTGGCGGGAGAATGGGTCGATTTGATAGATGAATTTTATCGTTGCCACAGCCGTCAGTGTTTCCATTGTGGATTCAATTTTATCCAGTACTCTTGTTGACGTCACGTGCTTTCTGTACTGTCGAAGTTCCTATATTTGAAACAGCTTAAACAGTTATTTTCACAACAAACGAAACTGTACATGTAATAGTGAAAAATAGGGCTTTGGCCTTACCAAGTGACTGGTCACCAGCTTGACCCTCGTCAATTTAATTTGACAGTAAAAGTTCAAGAATACTTCCTCGGTGAAGACTTCAGGGAAGAAACAAATTCCTGTTGTGATATTGCCCCTCACGGACAGATTAAATTTGGCCATTGTTCCATCATGAAGCCCGATATAATGCAACATATCTGGTCGCTTGTGCAACTGTCCCTCCAAAAACAGCGGCAGGGATACTCGAGAGTTAAGTTTTGGACATTTTTCTGGCGGCACAGTCTTTATTGCAGGGTCTTTTGAATTAAAAAGAGAAATAGTTTATTGATATAATACGTATATTCCGTTTGGTTGCCAGCGGATTGTTATAATAAGCAGTAAATTCTCCGCTGGGAAATGCGATATAAGTTCACTATCTGCATGTCAATTCTGCGGACTTTTTCATACCTTATTAAGCCTATACTTGTCAATTTGTACATACAGTTTAATTTAGAGACTTACTACTAAGTATGTGCAACGCAACGTAGATCAAACTGCCAAGCTATTTCAATAAACAGTTGCCTGATGTGAGCATAATTTAAATCTTAGGACGTTATGAACTGCATATTTATGCTTTTTCTTCTACATTTAAAGTGACATTACTTTAGTTCGCAAATCCAGTGTTGTGCGTACTGTGAACGAGTAAATTTCCGGTAAACCAAAAGGATAAGTGTCAATATGCCTATGGCATCAAACCCAAGATTGAGGTCTGGATCAGAGCGTTAATTTCGGATTTGAATAGTCGTTACTGTCAAAATTAACCAGATTATCATTAATCACACCTGTCAATGCCCTGAAGTATTATGTCCTTCGCATCATACATAAAAATTTGTGATGCCAATTTTAATTAACTCGAATTCCGATGTCGTATATTGACGATTTGTTTGTTATGCTTGATATTCAGAATAGCTTTTTAAAGATTAAAGTGGAATAATTTAACAAGCTGTGTTATATGTCAAATCTGTTTGAAATGTGGAATACCTTGAACAAGGGAACATGCTTCGGATATAAACCTCAGCAATAGATGGAAAGTTAAAACCCAGAGCATTAGAAGGTCTTGACAGAGAGATGTGAATGGGGCAGGTATACTGTAGCGCTCTTTAATAGAAGGTGGGACGCACGGCGCCTGCCTTGTCTGAGGCAATCAAGCGTGTGCATGAAGTGAGTGGATTCAGTTCACTGGTGAAGTAGGTCGTTTTTCACCCTCTAGCGAACATAGCTTGTAGGTGCTAAAATCTGATTAATTCATTTTGACTAAACTGGAAAAAGTCGGCACCATGATGTAATTCGAACCCATCAATAGCAAGGGAATGCTTTAGTGCAGCCAACGCTCTAGCCACCTGAGCCGCGAGGCCCCATCAGGAGAGAGAGGTTAACGGCATTTGAGTCAAGCCACCATCCGACCAACTGCAACTTCTGGAATCCGCCAAATCTGATACAGTAAGCTGACTGTCCAAGCAAGATAACGCGAGCAGTCCACCTAGTATCCGCCAGATGACTACCAAGATCACGTATTACTGGTTGATTCGACAGATGGTGAATAATGAATTATTTGGACAACAGAGTTTACCTTTGTTTTAAATGATTAACTGAAGTTTAAAATTATTTTAAATTTAATCTGCTTACTGCATCTTGTTCATCAGCTTAGCAGAAAAGCATTATTAAGGTCGGGTTTACCGAAAATTGAAATTTGCATATGCAACTGTCCACTGTCGACGGAATGAATGGCAGAAACCTCGATTTCCTTCGGAAAGGTTTAAAAACCCACCTAAAATCGAGCGATAAGGAAAGTCTAACGCAGTCAAGTTGCCAGAGCTACATTATCATTCGATCTGTTCTCCCCTCCCCCACTATGCACCTCTACAGGCTGAGACAATCCAGAATTCATCTTGAGAAATATTTTTACTTGAAAATTTGCCCCCAAATCATGGATGGTTTCTACGGACTCGCCGATCTAGATAGCTCGTTAGACTTGAGCGGAAACAGAAGTCGCTTAACCAAGCTTTCTTGTTGGAATTGTGGATCTACTTTGCAAGCAACATTCATGTCATCTAGTGAACAGTGTTATATCCCCTTATTGCAGTTACCTGTCAGTCACTGTTTAATTATCCATGTGAGCATTATTTCTGCGCACCTGCCTTGTGAATTAAATTACCCTTGGTTAATGAGTTTACTGCTGTTGGACAGAACAGCAAAAGTCTGCCTGAATGCACTGATTTTCTGCCGGTGAAAATGACCTCATCCCTTGCCGAACATACGGAGTGTACCCAAAAACGCGAATTGGCCGTTTTAACTTTTAAATCTGAAGTATCATCTTGGAAAATTTAGTCACTTTCAACACACTGCCTATTAGATGACATGCCACTGTGTCATTAAGTTTTCTTCTGTTTGTAGTATTTTGCCTATTTTTCAGAACTAGTGCTGCTAAGTGCCTCCAGCAATTTTCGCTTGGCCTCTTCTACGCTCTAAGAGGACTTTTCCTTACGGTTCTTCTTCATTCTTTGAATTTGCAAAACTCACAGGGGGAGGGTCTATTTCGACCGTTTCTTACCATACAGCTAGTTGGTTTTGGACACTGTGTCTGGAAGTGTGCTGTCATGATGAGGCAGTCGGTACCCCGATCGCCACAATGCAGATCTATTTGTTCTCACTTTTGCAAAGATTTGCTTCAGTACCGTCGAATAGTAATACTGATTCACTTTGACACCACGAGAAACAACTTCAACGACCAACGAGTCCCTTGAGGTCGAAAAAAACAAACAATAATGTACGTAGAACGAAATTTGATGGTTACGCGTTTATCGCTTATGTTTTACATCACAACATCGTTGAGAGGTTGTTTAATAAAACAATCACTCTCTCTGATGTGGTGGTCCCTCATTAACGCTATTTGGACATCTGAGGAGGAAGAGGGCTTTGCACACGTACCTAGCGGGACTGAACAGCACTGCTAGCCTACTTGCTTACAGAAAGTGATTTCTGCTGTTTTCTGGCCACCAGAGCATATCTTTTAACTGGCATGACACAACGTTTATATGACACTAGACGTTTTCCAAGCTCGTTGATTTTGGTTTGTTGACCATCAAACTGATTGACTACTTTTAATGAACAGTCAATGATGCGAGTAGGTAGAAGTCACCCTTTCAGACCCATGGAGTTTACCTTGGCATACTTTTCAGTCAGCATATAAAAAAGTAAAACAGGAAGTCATTTGGTAGATTAACACTTTTTGATGACTGACGATTTACTACTTGCGATCTGTGTTAATAATCTAGACCAACTCAGCACAAATTGTCCAAACCTTGATGGAAACATGATTCGGGTACTTAACGATATTCTGTGTTCCATACGCTCACCGGATCATGAAGCTATGTCCGATTGAACACTTTGCACGGTCTTCGGCGATGAAAACTCAGAATCCAAGTACCCTGCAAGGTTGTTTGAATTTAAATGCACACAGTGCAAACGCTCAGGTCTTCCCTTTTCTCTTCCACTGATGTCAATTATTTCTCCTTAAAAGCACTTGTCTTCAGAGTACTGCTTATTTGTTTCAAAAGGGCCATTCAGCACAAACAATCCTACCTTTTATGTGTGAGACAACAATTGTCATTCACAGTGTGAAATAAATATTATCTCATGCAGATTAATTTGTTTGCTTCGACTCTCGTGTCACGAAACATGAAGGACGCGCGAGTGAAGGGCCTTTTATATTGTGATCAGCATAAATTCACTATCGGGAATATGGTGCTGTGCCGTGAGTATGTATATGTGTGTGAGTGGAGAAAATACTCAATAACCGTAAAAGCCAAATTTTATTTGCAAAAGGCCTATGCTAAAATCAGTCCGCTAGCATTTGTCTTTTGAACGGACTTCCCTGGTCTACCGGTATCGCCAGCTGCAATGATGAGTAAAATGTGTTATATTTTTTGAAACCTTTCGGCATTCGAGGAGGCTATCTTAGGAATAAATAAGTCAATTTCAAATATGTAAGTAGCGAACGGGCGGGATGCGTGAAAGAGCGGTTTAAACTGCCCTCTTGTGAGTTTTTGGAGGAACTCATGAGTAAGTGTGTCACTTGTTTCTCACTTAAAACAATTTCCCTCAGATTGATGCATATTTGTTTAAAAAGTAGTTTTTGAATGCAAACATTCCTACCGTTTATGGGTAAGACAACAATGCTCAATCCCAGTGTTCTGTATAAGGAAAATGCAACATAATTATAGGCCATGCCGATATGTTTGTTGCGTCGAAGTTTATGTCACGAAACATGAACGGCGTTCGAGTGACCGGTTGTGTATCTTCTGATTAGGACAAATCACTGTCGGCAATTCGGTGTTGCGTTGTGTGCATTTATCTCTGTGCGAGTGGACAGAAAGTCTGATAACCCTTTTTTCCTCAGTGCACTCTCCAATATTAATCCTTCGGCATGTGCTTTTGAACAGACTTCCCTAATACACTAAGATCGTCAGTAGGGAACAAAAGCAACTTTCGCACCTCAAGCACCCATCACATCAAGTTGAAAATCGACCCTTTGCAAGGTCGTCTCGTTGTCTCTTAGTACTCAACCAGCAGTGTGAAAAACCACATCTAGGTATTCACAACTTTTGCCGATAGTTTGGTACAGCCAGCTCGGAAATTTGCGTATAATCTTGTTATTTCAACAAAATTTATTCTTTCATACATATATACAGTGCGTGACCTATCTCATGAAATGTTGGATGAAATTCTGAAATGCGTTTTCGATTAGGAAGGATAACTTGGTGGCGGTTGTGATACTGATTATCTTAAGGCATACTCTTATAAAATTTTGGACTCGGCAGGATGTCGGCTTTTAAAGGCACTTCTTTTCAATCTCTTGTAGAAAGCGTGCTTTGTAAAAATGTCTACTTATATAGCATGCATTTTTCCCATTGATTTTCGATGGTCTTGGAAATTCAAATATATTTTTTAGAAACCATAAACAAAAGTATGCTGCCTTTTAGTCAATCCATATAGAATCACGTCTGCTTTATATTTTATACTTAGGAAAGGAGTATAATAAGGTTTTAAAAATGTTTCTAATTATGAGACTTTTTAAGATCGCGATAAGTCCATTCACATAGCATCGTACCAGGCCGTTTACCACAGCTCCTCATGATATGTACAACATGGTCCGCATCCACTGAAAAATTTTATGGACCCTGTATGATATCTAATAATGACATAAAAAATATGGGATTTTCTTTACGCGGAACGCATGCCCCTTGTAGAGTGTAATCACTTAGCGCTAATTCAGCGATTTATCAGCCTCCAAATGTTTCGGCAATTAGAAAACTTTTTAAGACCTAATTATACTCCTTCTTTAAGTATAAAATATAAAGAAGACGGGAGTCTCTGTTGATTAACTAAAAGAAAGCCTATTTTTGTTTGTGGTTTACATAAAATATATCTGAATTTCCAAGACAATCGAAAATCAATGGGAAAAACGCATGCTACTTAAGGAGTCATTTTTTACCGAGCACGCTTTCTACAGGAGATTGAAAAGAAGTGCCTTTAAAAGCCGACATCCAGCCGAGTCCAAAATGTCATAAGAGTATGCCTTAAGGTAATCAGTATCACAACCGCGACCAAGTAATCCATCCCAATCGAAAACGCATTTCAAAATTTCAGCCAACATTTCATGAGATAGGTCACGCACTGTATATAAGATAAAGAGAAGGCTCTTCGGAATAATCGAGTTGTACTCGAAAAAATTTTCAAGTCGTTGACACCAACCTGTCGTCACACAAAATGAACAGAGGAGAAGGTGATTTCGGCAGACTTGGTCGGCTGGCGCGACAGGACAGACAACGACAAACAGACAGCTGATGTGTGAGAGAGTGGGCACCGAGTTATGGTAGGCTGTGGGGCAGGGGGAGGGAAGGGATAACCGTGAGGCTCCCTGTCTTGGCGGTAGAGAAAACGCGGGGGGATTGCGGATCAGTGGGAATGCGGGTGGCTGGTCACTTATGCGGGATGAGGTCAGGGGGCAATGCGCCGGCGTTAGAGGTGTTGGGGGTTTCGGTTGTTTTTCACCGTGTCCCACAGCCTACCATAACTCGGTGCCATCCCCCTCTCACGCATCAGCTGTCTGTTTGTCGTTGTCTGTCCTGTCGCACCAGCCGACCAAGTCTGCCGATTTCACTTTTCCCTCTGTTCATTTCGTCTGACGACGGGTCTGTGTCACTGACTTGAAAATTTACGATTACAACTTGATTATTCAGAAGAGCCTTCTCTTTATCATTATATCACTTCGGAATGCACACCACATCCGATATTCATCATATATATATATATACATGGTGAAGGTATTATACCGTACTCCCGACCTAGATACTTGCTAAAAGCCCAGACACGTGTTTCG